>CM056396.1:23412332-23447332 GCA_029718625.1 Synaphobranchus kaupii
CCCCCAGGGATTCAGCCATGCTGTTTCGGAGGCGTTTGTGAGGCTGTGTGATTCCGGGCTGATCTATCGGTCCGAGGCGCTCGTGAACTGGAGCTGTGCCCTGGAGTCGGCCATCTCGGACATCGAGGTACGGTGTGAGAGGGCGTGGCTGAAGCACTTCTCTGTGGGCTGTGGGGCTCATTGTGAGAGCGCGCTGAAGCTCATCATGGTTGTTTGAGGTTGCTGTTACGTTGCTCTGTATGTGGGGAAAAAATTTGTGTTGTTGCTGTAAACGTTGCTGAGTGTTGCTGAACGTTGCCGTGACGTCGCTGTGCAGGTGGACACATTGGAGCTATCCGGTCGAACGCTCCTGTCTGTTCCGGGTTACCAAAACAAAGTAGAGTTTGGGACTATGGTCACCTTCGCCTATCCCATAGAGGGACAGGGTAAGAACCTAACCCTTCCCCTCTCTCCCACTCTCCCTCTCTCCCTCTCTCTCTCTCTCCTCTCTCCTCTCTTCTCTCTCCTCTCTCTCTCCTTCCCTCTCTTCCTCTCTCCGTCTCTCTCTCTCCCTCCCTCCTCTCCTCCCTCTCTCTCTCCCTCCCTCTCTCCCTCTCTCTCTCTCTCTCTCCTCTCTCTCTCCCGCTCTCTCTCCCTCTCTCCCTCCCTCTCTCTCTCCCACTCTCCCTCTCTCTCTCCCTCCTCTCTCTCCCTCTCTCCCTCTCTCCCCCTCCCTCTCCCCCCTCTCTCTCTCTTCCCCTCTCCGCCTCTCGCTCTCTCTCCCTCTCTCTGCTCTTCTCATTCTTTACACATGATACATCTCTCTTTCTTTCTCCTCTCACACTCTCTTATTCAATAGACTAAACCAGATATAGGAATAATATAATATAATATAATAATAATGTTTTTGGTTTTTTTCTTGAATTTCTGAATTCTGAGAATTAAGAATAGTTTGGGGGGGGGGGGGGGTGGTTTTGTTTGTCTCCTTCATTGTTAGTGTTAAAGGGATACAAAGGTCAAAGGTCCCCCCCCCCCCTTTCTCCTGCAGAAGGAGAGGTGCCAGTCTCCACCACGCGGCCGGAGACAATGTTGGGGGACGTGGCTATCGCTGTGCACCCCGATGACCCCAGATACCAGGTCAGCATCGTACCCGCTCCCTCCTTCACCTCCTCTTCCTCTTCTCATGAGCTACACACCTGAGCACTAAATCTGACAGGAACTGCCTTCGAGCATCTCCTCCCAGATTTGATCACGATAAAGCCTCATTTGTACTTTTTCGCACGACACGTGTGTGTCATGGTAAATATAATCTTTAACCTCAGTTTAATGGTAAATATAATCTTTAACCTCAGTTTAATGGTAAATATAATCTTTAACCTCAGTTTAATGGTAAATATAATCTTTAACCTCAGCTTAATGGTAAATATAATCTTTAACCTCAGTTTAATGGTAAATATAATCTTTAACCTCAGTTTAATGGTAAATATAATCTTTAACCTCAGTTTAATGGTAAATATAATCTTTAACCTCAGCTTAATGGTAAATATAATCTTTAACCTCAGTTTAATGGTAAATATAATCTTTAACCTCAGCTTAATGGTAAATATAATCTTTAACCTCAGCTTAATGGTAAATATAATCTTTAACCTCAGTTTAATGGTAAATATAATCTTTAACCTCAGTTTAATGGTAAATATAATCTTTAACCTCAGTTTAATGGTAAATATAATCTTTAACCTCAGCTTAAAGGTAATATAATCTTTAACCTCAGTTTAATGGTAAATAAATCTTTAACCTCATCTTAAAGGTAAATATAATCTTTAACCTCAGTTTAATGGTAAATATAATCTTTAACCTCAGCTTAACTAAAAAGTTTGAATGAATGAATCCCGCACGGAAACTCTCTGCCTCTTCCTTATTGTGAGGCAACAGTAATAATGCTTAATTCTTCTTCTCTCTTTCCCTCCCCGTCTCTCTCCTCCTTTTAGTCTCTCCATCAATAAAAAGAGCAGACACCCCTTCACAGACAGACTGCTACCCATCCTTCCTGATCCTCTGGTTACATGGAGCTCGGTACAGGTATCTGCCTCTCAATGACATGCTTACATTCACCAAAACCTTTGAAATTGCTGTATATTATATATCAAATATATACTGTATATACATATGCATTATATATATATGTTTATATAATAAATATACATATATATGACGTATATAGGACATATCTCTCTCTCTCTCTGTCTGTCCTCTTTCAGGAGCAGTGAAGGTGACTCCCGCCATGACCACACTGACTTCCTGCTCTCCCAGAGACACTCCCCTCCCCCGCATCACTGTGATTGGAGGAGACGGGACCATGACTGCCCTCTGCGGCCAGTGGCTTGAGGTACACAACTGTCAATCAATGCTCCAGAGAAGGGGTGGGATCGTTTACTCATGAACAGATAGTTAAACATTTTCAGAAACAAATGTAATAAAAAATTTCTTTTGCAACTTTCGTGCCTGGTCACGGTTCAAAACAAGCTTTATCTTGTCAGAGATCGTTGTCGCGTTGTCCTGTGGGCTAGCCTACGCCAGAGAAAATTCCCGCCAACGCCCTTAAGCGGGTCTGCTGCTGTAAAACAGCTCGGGACCAAAAAATTAAAAATACTAAGAGAACTCAAGCAAACGCAAGAACAAATCAGCTGCCACCCGTGCCCCAGAGATGCTCCTTTTGTACAGTTGACTTCCCTACAGAAGGTTCCGGTTCTTATCAGCAGTTTCCGGAGCTATCTTTGGCCACGCCCCCCTAAATGAATTTTGTGCTGTATTGCAATGTTTCCTTGGTGACAGAATCGCGGAATTTCAGTGGTAACAATGGGGAGCTCAGCTGGTCTGTAGAACCACACGGGGCCTCTTCCACTTGTGGAACCTGAATCTGGAACCCTCTGACATGGTTCTGTTGTTCTCTCTCGCTCTCTTTCTCAGGGCGTAAAGCGATTTGATGCCAGGGAGCGAGTGATTGGCGCTCTGATGGAAAGGAGATGTTCAGAGAAAGGCAGAACACCCCATGGTTCTGCCAGTCTGCAGGTACAGAGCAGCGTAACTTTTCACCTTAACCTTTGACCCTTTTCACTGTAGAATCAGCCTGGTTCCAGCTCTACAGTGGGAAAAGGGTATAATGAGCCAGCCTGGTTCCAGCTCTACAGTGGGAAAGGGGTATAATGAGCCAGCCTGTTCCAGCTCTACAGTGGGAAAATGGTATAATGGCCAGCCCTGGTTCCAGCTCTATAGTGGTAAAGGGGTATAATGAGCCAGCCTGGTTCCAGCTCTACAGTGGGAAAAGGGTATAATGAGCCAGCCTGGTTCCAGCTCTACAGTGGGAAAAGGGTATAATGAGCCAGTCTGGTTCCAGCTCTATAGTGGTAAAGGGGTATAATGAGCCAGCCTGTTCCAGCTCTACAGTGGGAAAGGGGTATAATGAGCCAGCCTGGTTCCAGCTCTACAGTGGGAAAGGGGTATAATGAGCCAGTCTGGTTCCAGCTCTACAGTGGGAAAAGGGTATAATGAGCCAGTCTGGTTCCAGCTCTACAGTGGGGAAAGAGGTATAATGAGCCAGTCTGGTTCCAGCTCTACAGTGGGAAAGGGGTATAATGAGCCAGTCTGGTTCCAGCTCTACAGTGGGAAAGGGGTATAATGAGCCAGCCTGGTTCCAGCTCTACAGTGGGAAAAGGTATAATGAGCCAGTCTGGTTCCAGCTCTACAGTGGGGAAAAGGGTATAATGAGCCAGTCTGGTTCCAGCTCTACAGTGGGAAAGGGGTATAATGAGCCAGCCTGGTTCCAGCTCTACAGTGGGAAAAGGGTATAATGAGCCAGCCTGGTTCCAGCTCTACAGTGGGAAAGGGGTATATTGAGCCAGTCTGGTTCCAGCTCTACAGTGGGAAAGGGGTATAATGAGCCAGTCTGGTTCCAGCTCTACAGTGGGAAAGGGTATAATGAGCCAGTCTGGTTCCAGCTCTACAGTGGAAAGGGGTATAAGAGCCAGCCTGGTTCCAGCTCTACAGTGGGAAAAGGGTATAATGAGCCAGCCTGGTTCCAGCTCTACAGTGGGAAAGGGGTATAATGAGCCAGTCTGGTTCCAGCTCTACAGTGGGAAAGGGGTATAATGAGCCAGCCTGGTTCCAGCTCTACAGTGGGAAAGGGGTATAATGAGCCAGTCTGGTTCCAGCTCTACAGTGGGAAAGGGGTATAATGAGCCATCCTGGTTCCAGCTCTATAGTGGGAAAGGGGTATAATGAGCCAGTCTGGTTCCAGCTCTACAGTGGAAAGGGCTATAATGAGCCAGCCTGGTTCCAGCTCTACAGTGGGAAAGGGTATAATGAGCCAGCCTGGTTCCAGCTCTACAGTGGGAAAATGGTATATTTTTGTTCTGCATTGAGACTTAACTTAGTGCTGTATTTTCCCCTCCCTTCTGTCTCTCTCTCTCTCTCTCTTTCAGTCGTTCTGGAGATGTGATTGAGCCGCTGTTGAAGAAGCAGTGGTTTGTGCGCTGTAAAGAAATGGCTAAAAGAGCCATGCAGGTAAAATAATTATTTTCAGTCTTTGTGTGTGTGTGTGTGTGTGTGTGTGTGTGTGTGTGTGTGTGTGTGTGTGTGAGTGGTGTATGTGAATGTGTATTTTCTCTCTCTCAGGCTGTGGATGACGGTGAATTGGAGATAATGCCTCACTTCTACAAGAAGACTTGGAGGAACTGGCTGTCCAATATCAGGTGTGCTGGGAAACACTGACCCCAGGTCAGTTAGAGAGTGGCACACAGGCCTGGTCCAATATCAGGTGTGCTGGGAAACACTGACCCCGGGTCAGTAGAGAGTAACACACTGGCCTGGCTCCCTCTGAACACTGATCTGAGATCAAACTGATGTCATCTGGAAAAGGAGGGGCAGTTTGAAATGTGTTCCGCACGTCTTGCCCCTCGCCCCTCTCTTACCCTGTCTTCATATCTCTCTCTGGCTGCTCACACCATCTCTGATAAGAACCTGTGCCATAGTCTGCCTTTCCTTTTCAGTGATTGGTGCATTTCCAGACAGCTCTGGTGGGGTCACCAGATTCCAGCCTATCAGGCGTCTCTATCAGAGGAAGCAGACTCAGAAGAGGTGGGGCTCATCTCTCTGGCTCATCACCGTGCTGTTAGGGCACTTTTGCCAGTTGTCAGTTTGCTTTGTTTTTGTCTGTGGTAAAAATGTTGTCTTATTGTTCCTTGAAATTAAATGAAAGTGAAAAAATCTATTCTGTTGGCATCTACAAAACTCATCTAAAAAAATCAGGTGAGGTGCAGAGAACACAATGTGAAACTTGATGATTTTAAGGATTAATTCATATATCCGTGTGTGTGTGTCTGTGTTACAGGAGTGTTGGGTGTGGGGGAGGGACGAAGCAGAGGCCAGGCAGAGAGCAGCTGTGAGATTGGGGGTGAATCCGGATGCCGTTATCCTGACTCAGGGTAATATACACATCGTACTGAGAGCAGCACCATGTACGGCTGTTTCAAAACTGCCAATAATATTTACGTTATTTACAGCTTCTCTCTCCCTCTCCCCCCCCCCCCCCTCTCCCTCTCTCCCTCCCCCCCCTCCCCCCCTCTCCCTCCCCCTCTCTCCCCCCCCTCCCTCTCCCCCCCTCTCTTTCCCTCACTCCCCCTCTCTCTCTCTCAGATTCAGATGTGTTGGATACCTGGTTTTCCTCAGCCCTCTTCCCATTCGCCATGCTAGGCTGGCCACAGCAGGTAGGCCTCCCGACTGCAGGGGGCGCCAGAGCGCTGAAACGCAGTGGATTAGCAGGACAGCCTAAACTCACTCATTTAATTTCAAAAAGTACCAGAGAGAAGAGGTTTATTTTTCACTCTGGAATTTTCTCTATCACAGGGATATCAAACTTGATTACTTAAGTTAAACACTTTAGTTCTGAAACGCAACAAAAAAAAAAACAGCAGACACTGCAGCCCTCCAGGGCTGGAGTTTGAGATCCCAGATCTCTAAGTATCCAGGGTTCTTGTGGGCAGGGTCTGATTTTGCTAAAGCAACAATTCCACTTCCTGTCTGCAGACCTCTGACCTGCAGCAGTTCTATCCCAACACACTGCTGGAGACAGGAAGTGACCTCATTTTTTTCTGGGTGGCCAGGATGGTGATGCTGGGTACAGAATTGACCGGACAGCTGCCCTTCAAACAGGTAAAGGTGTGGCAGAGGTGCAGCAGGCTGGGTCTGTGGTTCCCAACTTCCTCCAGCTCCCAAAAACCCAAAATAATAATAAAATGAACTCTCTATCTCTCTACCCCATCTTTCTTTCTCTCTCTCTACCCGTCCCTTTCCCCTTTCCTCTCTCCCCCTCCCTTTCCCTCTCTCCCTCTCCCCCTCCCTCCCTCTCTCCCAGGTGCTCCTGCACTCTCTGGTTAGAGACAAACATGGAAGAAAGATGAGTAAATCCCTGGGAAATGTTATTGACCCGTTGGACGTCATTTCAGGCATTTCCCTGCAGGTGGCAGCACTGCTCCTTTTCACTTTCACTTGAGATTCAATTTATTGGCATGACAACACAGAGGACTGTGGTTTACCAAAGCTAATTTTTAAAAGCATATATTATAAAAGCAAATGTGTCTGACCCTTATTTATAAACATCCTTCCCTTTAATCCCAGAACATAAGCATAAGAACACATTTTTAAATGTATCAGGCTTCAGTTTAAGTGTTGCTATTTAAGACCAGATGTGTCTCAGACTGTGATGGATTCGGCCACTAGAGGGCACTGTTTTTCTCTTCCAGTAATATTCTGTGTAATTATGTTAGAATCTGTGAAGGCCATTAAGTTCTTTGATCAGTGTTTCTCAACCCTGTTCCTGGGGACCCACAGTGTATCCTGCTTTTTGTCAGTCGACCTCTTGATCAATTAAGGCTGTTGGACATGTGTTCTACCACAATTGTGTGGTTAAACGTTTTTTTACACAATGCAAGTTTGGCTTGCTGCGATTTGCTGTCAATAAACTACATTCATTTTACACAGATGATTTCAGGCTTCCATACTATCAGCAAATGGGACCCAACTGATTTCATCCTGTCGATTTGTAATTTAATTTATTAAAAATGGAACCTTTTCAGTTGAAATTACTGGCTATATAGTCTTGTATAGCACAGTATATGAAAGCATAAGTTGGTCTGACCTGATTGAAATTCTTGGGATGTGAATATGGGACATTTATTTTTTTTAGGGCATACATGGCTATTTCTGGCATAATGTGGCTTTAAGTGGGTAAATCCCCCTTCAATAGACATAAAAAACCTAATTAAGAACAATTAGTGTCTAATTAAGAATAATTATCAGCTCATTACAATAAAGAGCTTGTCATTATGGTTGATGTAAAAACCGGCACACAGTGGATCCCAGTACCAGGGTTGAGGGACAATTAGATTATACTATTTTCATGTTTCATGTTTTTTTTATAGCAAACTGTCTTTTTTTTGCTCTGTCACAAACACGCACACACACACACACACACACACACACACAGAGGCTTCTGGAGAAGGTGAAGGAGGGGAACCTGGACCACAGAGAAACCGACATTGCCATGGAAGCCCAGGTTAGGCTCCGCCCCCAGCCATCTCTGTAGCTCCGCCTCCCCTGTATTGAGTCCAACTGGGCATACTCACTGAGTCTCTCTCTCTCTCTCTTCCCCTCAGAGGAGAGATTTCCCCAGAGGAATCCCTGAGTGTGGAACTGATGCCCTGCGATTCGCTCTCTGCTCTCACAAGCTCCAGGGTGTGTATGTGTACATGTGTGTGTGTACGTGTGTGTGTGTGTGTATTGTGTGTTTGTTCTTCTCTAACTGTCCGTGTGTCCGGCAGGTGAGGACATCAGTCTGTCCGTGTCCCAGGTGCTGAGCTCCAGACACTTCTGTAATAAGATGTGGCAGACCCTACGCTTCTCCCTGTCGGCCCTGGGTTCGAGTGACCGTACCCTGGGCACGCTAGCCGAGGTACGGGGGAGCAGAGGTCCTTCACTAACAGAACAAAGTTTTTCCCCTAAACTTATCTTTAACTTTAACCTTTCAGTCGATAAGTTAATAATTTAAAAAAGGTTCCTTTTTTGTGAAGGAAATCATTGGTTTTAATCTGGTTTTTGTTCTTTAATGTTTGGTCACGGAAACATCTCCGCCCTCTCGCTCTCCTCTCCCGCCGTCCCGTCAACTTCATTTACATGTGTGTGCACATGGCGCTTTTCTTTGAGAAATTATTTGGCCTCAAACTCAAACCAGGTTAGCGACATCTGTTTAGCGCCAGGGTGACACACCGTTGCATTGTGGGCCGACAGAGCATTTGTTCTGGTTCTGGAGGGCCCGGGGGCCGTAGCCTGGGGTCCAGAACCTCTCTCTCCCCCCCCCCACCCCCTCTCTCTCTCCCCCCACCCCCTCTCTCTCTCCCCCCACCCCCTCTCTCTCCCCCCCCACCCCCTCTCTCTCCCCCCCCCACCCCTCTCTCCCCCACCCCTCTCCCCCCCCCCCCCCACCCCTCTCCCCCCCCCCCCCCACCCCCTCTCTCTCTCTCTCTCTGGTATGAAGTCTGTTGTCAGGTCGTCTCTGGTTCAGCTGATGGGTACTTGGCTCCTGGCCCCTTTCTTCATTAAGCCCTGTTCAGATTTTAAAACTCTTCAATCAATCTCTTTCTCTCTCTCTCTCTCTAAAAGACATTTATTGGCAATAAGAATAAAACAAGTGTTGCAACAGGCCAAACTGTCAGCCAAACTCTCAAATATGCCTCCTTCCCTCTCTCTCCCCATCATCCCCCCTCTCCCCCCCCCCTCTCCCTCCCTCTCCCCCCCCCTCTCCCTCCCTCTCTCCCCCCCTCTCCCTCCCTCTCTCCCCCCCTCTCCCTCCCTCCCCCCCCCCCCCTCCCTCCCCCCCCCCCCTCTCCCCCCCCCCCCCCCTCTCCCTCCCTCCCCCCCTCTCCCTCCCTCTCCCCCCCCTCTCCCTCCCTCCCCCCCTCTCCCTCCCTCTCTCCCCCCCCTCTCCCTCCCTCCCCCCCCCCTCTCCCTCCCTCCCCCCCCCCCCCCCTCTCCCCCCCTCCCTCTCCCCCCCCCCTCTCCCTCCCTCTCTCCGCCCCCTCTCCCTCCCTCTCTCCCCCCCTCTCCCTCCCTCTCTCCCCCCCCTCTCCCTCCCTCTCCCCCCCCTCTCCCTCCCCCCCCCCTCCCTCTCTCCCCCCCCCCCCCTCCCTCTCTCCCCCCCTCTCCCTCCCTCCCCCCCCCTCCCTCTCTCCCCCCTCTCTCCCCCCCTCCCTCTCCCCCCCCCCCTCTCCCTCCCTCTCCCCCCCCTCTCCCTCCCTCCCTCTCTCCCCCCCCCCTCCCTCCCTCTCTCCCCCCCTCTCTCCCCCCCCCTCTCCCTCCCTCTCTCCCCCCCTCCCTCCCCCCCCCTCTCCCTCCCTCTCCCTCCCTCTCCCCCCCCCTCCCTCCCTCTCCCCCCCCCCTCTCCCTCCCTCTCCCCCCCCTCTCCCCTCCCTCCCCCCCCCCCCTCTCCCCCCTCTCTCCCTCCCTCTCTCTCTCAGACGTCCCCTCTCAGCAGTATAGACAGATGGATTTGCTCCCGGCTCAGGGGTACAGTGTTGCAGTGTGAGCGTGGGTTTGAGAGCTATGACCTGCAGGCAGTGACCGCCGCCCTCCACACCTTCTGGCTGCACAGCCTCTGTGACGTCTACCTGGTGAGGGGGCATTGTGGGAGGGGTCAGTGCTGTGGGTGGGGCTATAGGTGGGGCAGGGTTGTGGGTGGGGCTATAGGTGGGGCAGGGTTGTGGGTGGGGCTATAGGTGGGGCAGGGTTGGGGTGGGGCAGGGTTGTGGGTGGAGCTACAGGTGGGGCAGGGTTGTGGGTGGGGCTATAGGTGGGGCAGGGTTGTGGGTGGAGCTACAGGTGGGGCAGGGTTGTGGGTGGAGCTACAGGTGGGGCAGGGTTGTGGGAGGGGCTATAGGTGGGGCAGGGTTGTGGGAGGGGCTATAGGTGGGGCAGGGTTGTGGGTGGGGCTATAGGTGGGGCAGGGTTGTGGGTGGGGCTATAGGTGGGGCAGGGTTGTGGGCGGGGCTATAGGTGGGGTAGGGTTGTGGGTGGAGCTACAGGTGGGGCAGGGTTGTGGGAGGGGCTATAGGTGGGGCAGGGTTGTGGGAGGGGCTATAGGTGGGGCAGGGTTGTGGGAGGGGCTATAGGTGGGGCAGGGTTGTGGGCGGGGCTATAGGTGGGGCAGGGTTGTGGGCAGGGCTATAGGTGGGGCAGGGTTGTGGGCGGGGCTATAGGTGGGGCAGGGTTGTGGGCGGGGCTGTGTACATGTACCATAACTCAGGCTGCTCCCTGTATGCGGTTTTGTCACACCCGTCAGTTCTCCCTCTCTCTCTCTCTCTCTTTCCCTCTCTCTCTCTCGCTCCCTCGCTCTCTCCCTCTCTCTCTCTCTCTCTCTCTCTCCCTCTCGTTGTTCAGGAATGCATCAAGCCAGTGCTGGGCCAACAGGATGGGGCCCCGGACAGCTGGGGCGTGGCGGAGAGAGAGAGCGTTCGGGGCGTGCTGTTCCACTGCGTGTCCGTCTCGCTTGCCCTCTTTGCTCCCATCATGCCTTTCCTCACTGAGGAGCTGTGGCAGCGCCTGCAGGCTCACTGCCCGCAGCCTCACCGTCCGGACGTCCCGGCTGCCAGCCTGTGTGTCCAGCCCTACCCTCAGTCCAGTCAGCTGGTGAGAAAGCCCCCCCCCCCCCCCCCCCTTTATTGCTGCCCAGTTTGGGCTCTTCAGCGGTCATTTCTGTAACCTCTGCTCTCTCCTCACAAGCCTGTGATGTCATCCGTCGCTTGCCTGTCACACCGCAGATCAATTTGTACACAAATTACAGCAATTGACTGGTAGTGTAGTAAAACTCCCATGATCCTCTCTTCCTGTTGCTGCAGGACCACTGGCACTTCCCCCAGGAGGAGGCTGACTTCCCCTTGATACAGGAAGTGGTCAGGGTCACAAGGTCGCTGCGGGCCCAGTGTCACCTGACAAAAGCCAGACCAGACTGTAAGTCAGGAGTTTGTGTTGGCCACAGATCTGAGTGCTTTCTCATTTTTACCGGCGTGTAACATTTTTACACACGGTGCCAGAGCTGTCTGTGTGACTTCCTGTGTTGTGGTGCTGTGGATTGATTGGCTGTTGCCCTGCTGTTCCCGTGGTAACCCCTGCCTTTCCTCCGCACTCTAGTGTGGGTTGTGTGCTCGCCCAGCCAAGCGCAGACCCTCCTCCTCTTCAGCTCAGCTGTTCTAACTCTGGGCCGAGTCTCCAACCTTCACCTCCACTGTCCGCCGGGGTTAGGCCACGCCCCTGCCGCCATCTCCGCCCCTCCACCGCCTGATGGATGCGTGGTGGGAGTGGTCGACCACACCTGTCAGTTACACCTGGACATACAGGTAAAACACAAAAAGGGTAGTTTTAATATACTGCAGTGTGCAGTCAGTCAGTGTGTATATACTGTATTAACCCTCTCTCTCAGTGCTGTGTTAATGTACTGTAGTGTACAGTCAGTGTGTATGTACTGTATTAACCCTCTCTCTCAGTGCAGTGTTAATGTACTGTAGTGTACAGTCAGTGTGTATGTACTGTATTAACCCTCTCTCTCTGTGCAGTAATACTGTACTGTAGTGTGCAGTCAGTGTGTATGTACTGTATTAACCCTCTCAGTGCAGTGTTAATGTACTGTAGTGTACAGTCAGTGTGTATGTACTGTATTAACCCTCTCAGTGTAGTGTTAATGTACTGTAGTGTGCAGTCAGTGTGTATATACTGTATTAACCCTCTCTCAGTGCAGTGTTAATGTACTGTAGTGTACAGTCAGTCAGTGTGTATGTACTGTATTAACTCTCTCTCTCAGTGTAGTGTTAATGTACTGTAGTATGCAGTCAGTCAGTGTGTATATACTGTATTAACCCTCTCTCTCAGTGCAGTGTTAATGTACTGTAGTGTGCAGTCAGTCAGTGTGTATATACTGTATTAACCCACTCTCTCAGTGCAGTGTTAATGTACTGTAGTGTACAGTCAGTGTGTATGTACTGTATTAACCCTCTATCTCAGTGCAGTGTTAATGTACTGTAGTGTACAGTCAGTGTGTATGTACTGTATTAACCCTCTATCTCAGTGCAGTGTTAATGTACTGTAGTGTGCAGTCAGTGTGTATATACTGTATTAACCCTCTCTCTCAGTGCAGTGTTAATGTACTGTAGTGTACAGTCAGTGTGTATGTACTGTATTAACCCTCTCTCTCAGTGCAGTGTTAATGTACTGTAGTGTACAGTCAGTGTGTATGTACTGTATTAACCCTCTCTCTCAGTGCAGTGTTAATGTACTGTAGTGTACAGTCAGTGTGTATGTACTGTATTAACCCTCTCTCTCAGTGCAGTGTTAATGTACTGTAGTGTACAGTCAGTGTGTATGTACTGTATTAACCCTCTATCTCAGTGCAGTGTTAATGTACTGTAATGTGCAGTCAGTCTACTGTAATGTGCAGTCAGTCAGTGTGTATATACTGTATTAACCCTCTCTCTCAGTGCAGTGTTAATGTATTGTAGTGTACAGTCAGTGTGTATGTACTGTATTAACCCTCTCTCTCAGTGCAGTGTTAATGTACTGTAGTGTACAGTCAGTGTGTATGTACTGTATTAACCCTCTCTCTCAGTGCAGTATTAATGTACTGTAGTGTACAGTCAGTATTTATGTACTGTATTAACCCTCTATCTCAGTGCAGTGTTAATGTACTGTAGTGTGCAGTCAGTGTGTATATACTGTATTAACCCTCTATCTCAGTGCAGGGTTACATTACATTACATTTATTTAGCAGACGCTTTTATCCAAAGCGACGTACAGTAAGTGCGTACAGAGACATCATCATCATTACAGAACAGACAAGGCAAAGCACATCCTTTGCATAATGTAGCAGCTATCCCTAGCAATGAACGTTGACTGTAGTTCACAGTAAGCTGTGGGCAAATCAGCAACACCACACTTTCATTCCAAATACTATTATAAACTATACTATTATAAACCATTCCAAATACTATTATAAACTATGCTATTATAAACCATTCCAAATACTATTATAAACTATACTATTATAAATCATTCCAAATACCATTATAAACTATGCTATTATAAACCATTCCAAATACTATTATAAACTATAATAAACAGACAGGAAAACACAGGGAACAGGGAACTGATATTCCTAGGTGAGGATATCAGTCAAGGTGGAGTCTGAAGAGGTGTGTCTTCAGGCCTCGACGGAATGCAGGCAGGGTTGGAGTAGAACGTAGGGGAATGGGAAGTTCATTCCACCACTGAGGTGTTAATGTGGAAAAACTCCGCAGTCGGGACAAGCGAGAGCCTTTGACACGGAGGGGGGGAAGTGCCAGTCGCCCTGCTGTAGAAGAGCGAAGTGGTCGAGCAGGAACATAGTTCTGGATTAAGTCCTGCAGGTAGGCGGGGCCTGTCCTATTTGCTGCAGTGTAGGCCAGGGTCAGAACTTTGAACCTGATCCTGGCTGCAACTGGCAGCCAGTGGAGAGACCTCAGCAGGGGGGTTACGTGGGAAAATTTCGGGAGGTTGAACACAAGCCGGGCAGCTGCATTCTGGATGAGTTGAAGAGGCAGAATGGCGCAGGCCGGTAGGCTTGCGAGCAGGGAGTTGCAGTAGTCCAGGCGTGAGGTGACCATGGTCTGGACAAGAAGCTGGGTGGAGTAGGTGGTCAGGTACGGTCGAATCCTCCTGATGTTGTACAGGAGGAACCTGCAGGACCGTGCCGTCGCCCTGATGTGCTCTTTGAAGTCCAGCCGGTCGTCCAGGACCACCCCCAGGTTCCTTGCAGAGCGGGAGGCAGCCACCACGGTCCCATCAACGGTGATGGAGAGGTCATGTAGTGGGGAGGTCTTGTACGGCATGAAGAGGAGCTCTGTCTTGTCAAGGTTGAGCTTCAGGTGATGGGTAGCCATCCACTCAGAGATGTCAGTCAGACAAGCAGATATCCTCTCCTTAACCTGTGGGGTAGAGGGAGGGAAAGAGAGGAAGAGTTGAGTATCGTCAGCATAGCTATGGTATGAGAAGCCATGTGAATGGATTACTGAGCCAAGAGACTTAGTATACATAGAGAACAGCAGAGGACCCAGTACAGATCCCTGCGGGACTCCTGTAGACAGGGGACGGGGAGCAGAGACGGAACCCTTCCAGGAGACTTGGTAGGATCTATCAGTGAGGTACGATACAAACCAAGAGAGGGCAGTTCCAGAAATGCCCATCTCAGCGAGTGTGGAGATCAGGAGTTTGTGGTTGACCGTGTCGAATGCCGCAGACAGGTCAAGGAGAATCAGAACAGAGGAGAGGGAGGAGGCTCTAGCAGTGGCGAGTGCCTCAGTCACAGCCAGGAGAGCAGTTTCGGTGGAATGGCCGGTTCTGAAGCCAGACTGATGCGGGTCAAGCAGGTTGTTCTGGTGGAGAAAAACAGACAGTTGGTTAAGGACAGCACGTTCAAGTGTTTTGGACAGGAAGGGCAAGAGAGATACAGGACGGTAGTTCCTGACATCAGCGGGATCTAAGCTAGGTTTTTTAAGGAGTGGGGTTACACGGGCAGTTTTAAAGGCAGCAGGAACATGGCCACAGATTAGGGAGGTGTTAATAACAGAGGACAGATATGGAAGGAGCTCAGCAGATATAGACTGGAGGACTGCTGAAGGTATGGGGTCTAGTGGACAGGTGGTTGCGCGCTGGCGCGTCACCAGCTCGAGCACATCGGAGTCCTTCAGAGTCTTGAAGGACGACAGTGTAGCAATGGGTTCAGTATGGGGGATGTGGGGTGTCACCGGATGCGTGAAGGAGTTCCGGATTGCAGCCACCTTCCCCTCAAAGTGGGTCAGGAAGTCATCTGCAGAGAGGGAGGAGGGTGAAGGGGGTGGAGGGGGGGGTGAGCAGGGAGGAGAAGGTGGAAAAGAGTTTACGTGGGTTAGATAGACATGTATCAATTTTCGACTGGAAAAATGAAGTTTTAGCTGATGTAGTTGCAGCTGTGAAGGCTGCCAGCAGAGTGTGGTAGGAGGCCAGGTCATCTGGGGATCTGGATTTCCTCCACTTTCTCTCAGCGGCTCGTAGCATGGTTCTGCTGGATCTGAGAGAATCCGTCAGCCACGGGGAAGGGGGTGATAGTCGGGCTGGTTTGGAGACAAGAGGGCATAGTTTGTTGAGAGACTGAGAGAGGCATGAGTTAAACACAGAGGTGGCGACATCAATGGGAATTTTGGCAAAGGTAGCAGGAGGAGGAAGTGCAGAGAGAGCAGAAGTAGTGAGAGAGGGTGCGGAGATTTCTCCTGAACATAACAGCGGGTGGGTTGTTAGCGGATTTGAGGGAGAGTGGGCAGGAGAGAGAAAATGAGATAAAGAAATGGTCCGATACGTGGAGGGGGGTCACCGTGAGTTCAGATGTGGCGCAACTCCTGGTGAGTACAAGGTCCAGTTGGTTACCACCATTGTGGGTGGCAGGTGATGGGGACTGAGTGAGGGCAAAGGACTGGAGGAGTGAGGTGACACTGGATAGCTGGGCGCTGTCTGGTTGGAGGTTGAAGTCTCCCAGTAGGATTACTGGGGTACCATCCTCAGGGAAGGAGCTCAGGAGTGTGTCCAGTTCATCCAGGAAAGCGCCGAGCGGACCTGGGGGGCGATAGAGAACAACAATGTTAAGTGCAGATGGGTGAGTTACAGTGACTGCATGAAACTCAAAGGAGGAGATATTCAGGCAGGGTACAGTGGGAATAGAGAATTTCCAGGACGTGGAAATGAGCAAACCAGTACCCCCGCCTCTGCCTGAGGCCCTGGGGGTGTGGGAGAAGGAGTAGCCAGAGACAGAGCAGCTGGAGTGGCTGTGTTATCTGGAGTGATCCAGGTCTCAGTGAGAGCCAGGAAGTGGAGGGACTTCAACTTGGCATATGCAGTGATGAAGTCAGCTTTCTGGACGGCTGACCGGCAGTTCCATAGTCCACCCACCACTGAGAGTTCCTTATGAGAGGACAGCGGTGGGTAGACCAGGTTAGCCGGACAGCGTCTGCGGTGGTTGGGCCTCCAGGAGCGAGGCATGGAGCACAGAGGAATGGGGGTTAGACACATGGTAGGGGGTGAGAAGACAGGTTAGGTGGGGGAGGATCATTACAATGTACTGTAATGTACTGGTAGTGTACAGTCAGTGTGTATATACTGTATTAACCCTCTCTCTCAGTGCAGTGTTAATGTACTGTAGTGTACAGTCAGTGTGTATGTACTGTATTAACCCTCTCTCTCAGTGCAGTGTTAATGTACTGTAGTGTACAGTCAGTGTGTATGTACTGTATTAACCCTCTCTCTCAGTGCAGTGTTAATGTACTGTAGTGTACAGTCAGTGTGTATGTACTGTATTAACCCTCTATCTCAGTGCAGTGTTAATGTACTGTAATGTGCAGTCAGTCTACTGTAATGTGCAGTCAGTCAGTGTGTATATACTGTATTAACCCTCTCTCTCAGTGCAGTGTTAATGTACTGTAGTGTACAGTCAGTGTGTATGTACTGTATTAACCCTCTCTCTCAGTGCAGTGTTAATGTACTGTAGTGTACAGTCAGTGTGTATGTACTGTATTAACCCTCTCTCTCAGTGCAGTGTTAATGTACTGTAGTGTACAGTCAGTGTGTATGTACTGTATTAACCCTCTCTCAGTGCAGTGTTAATGTACTGTAGTGTACAGTCAGTGTGTATGTACTGTATTAACCCTCTATCTCAGTGCAGTGTTAATGTACTGTAATGTGCAGTCAGTCAGTGTGTATATACTGTATTAACCCTCTCTCTCAGTGCAGTGTTAATGTACTGTAGTGTACAGTCAGTGTGTATGTACTGTATTAACCCTCTCTCTCAGTGCAGTGTTAATGTACTGTAGTGTACAGTCAGTGTGTATGTACTGTATTAACCCTCTCAGTGTAGTGTTAATGTACTGTAGTGTGCAGTCAGTGTGTATATACTGTATTAACCCTCTCTCAGTGCAGTGTTAATGTACTGTAGTGTACAGTCAGTCAGTGTGTATGTACTGTATTAACTCTCTCTCTCAGTGTAGTGTTAATGTACTGTAGTATGCAGTCAGTCAGTGTGTATATACTGTATTAACCCTCTCAGTGCAGTGTTAATGTACTGTAGTGTGCAGTCAGTCAGTGTGTATATACTGTATTAACCCTCTCTCTCAGTGCAGTGTTAATGTACTGTAGTGTACAGTCAGTAAATGTGTATATACTGTATTAACCATCTCTCTCAGTGCAGTGTTAATGTACTGTAATGTGCAGTCAGTCAGTGTGTATATACTGTATTAACCCTCTCTCTCAGTGCAGTGTTAATGTACTGTAGTATGCAGTCAGTCAGTGTGTATATACTGTATTAACCCTCTCTCTCAGTGCAGTGTTAATGTACTGTAGTGTGCAGTCAGTCAGTCAGTCAGTGTGTATATACTGTATTAACCCTCTCTCTCAGTGCAGTATTAATGTACTGTAGTGTGCAGTCAGTCAGTGTGTATATACTGTATTAACCATCTCTCTCAGTGCAGTGTTAATGTACTGTAGTATGCAGTCAGTCAGTGTGTATATACTGTATTAACCCTCTCTCTCTCAGTGCAGTGTTAATGTACTGTAGTGTGCAGTCAGTGTGTATATACTGTATTAACCCTCTCTCTCAGTGCAGTGTTAATGTACTGTAGTATGCAGTCAGTCAGTGTGTATATACTGTATTAGCCCTCTCTCTGTGCAGTGTTAATGTACTGTAGTGTACAGTCAGTGTGTATATACTGTATTAACCCTTTCTCTGTGCAGTGTTAATGTACTGTAGTGTACAGTCAGTCAGTGTGTATATACTGTATTAACCCTCTCTCTCTCAGTGCAGTGTTAATGTACTGTAGTGTCCAATCATTCAGTGTGTATATACTGTATTAACCCTCTCTCTCAGTGAAGTGTTAATGTACTGTAGTGTACAGTCAGTCAGTGTGTATATACTGTATTAACCCTCTCTCTCAGTGCAGTGTTAATGTACTGTAGTGTCCAGTCAGTCAGTGTGTATATAATGTATTAACCCTCTCTCTCAGTGCAGTGTTAATGTACTGTAGTGTACAGTCAGTCAGTGTGTATATACTGTATTAACCCTCTCTCTCTCAGTGCAGTGTTAATGTACTGTAGTGTCCAGTCAGTGTGTATATACTGTATTAACCCTCTCTCTCAGTGCAGTGTTAATGTACTGTATAGTCAGTCAGTGTGCATATACTGTATTAACCCTCTCTCTCAGTGCAGTGTTAATGTACTGTAGTGTCCAGTCAGTCAGTGTGTATATACTGTATTAACCCTCTCTCTCAGTGCAGTGTTAATGTACTGTAGTGTACAGTCAGTCAGTGTGTATATACTGTATTAACCCTCTCTCTCAGTGCAGTGTTAATGTACTGTAGTGTACAGTCAGTCAGTGTATATACTGTATTAACCCTCTCTCTCAGTGCAGTGTTAATGTAATGTAGTGTCCAGTAAGTCAGTGTGTATATACTGTATTAACCCTCTCTCTCAGTGCAGTGTTAATGTAATGTAGTGTCCAGTAAGTCAGTGTGTATATACTGTATTAACCCTCTCTCAGTGTGGTGTGTTTTAATCCCTCTCTCTCTCACACAGGGCAGTGTGGATGTGGACATGGTGGCTATCCAGCTGGAGCAGCGCAGAGAGAAGGTTCTGGCCCGGCTGGAGCAGTGTGTCTCTCGAACCCGACTCCCCCACTACGCAGAGAAGGTGCCGGAACACGTCAGACTGGAGACGGAGAAAAAGGTGGGTTACTTCTAATCAGGTGTTGGGCCTGTATCCGTGCATAATGTGGTCTCCCTGGTAACCAAATGGCCCGTGTGTGTGTGTGTGTGTGTGTGTGTGTGTGTGTGTGTGTGTGTGTGTGTGTGTGTGTGTGTGTGTGTGTGTGTGTGTGTGTGTGTGTGTGTGTGTGTGTGTGTGTGTGTGTGTGTGTGTGTGTGTGTGTGTGTGTGTGTGTGTGTGTGTGTGTGTGTGTGTGTGTGTGTGTGTGTGTGTGTGTGTGTTCTTTCTCTCTCTCTCTCTCAGATTTCTGCCTTAGAACAAGAGCTGACTAACATCCAGGACCAGCTGCAGGTATTACAGGGCTTAAGAACAGAATGCAGCTGAGAGGAAGACAGTCTTGTACTTTATAATCCACTTAATTATGGGCTCAACATAAGCTCAAAAACAAACTGTCAACTAATTCAGTTCTGCGTTTTACTGGACTGACTCGTACAAACTCATGAAAAGACTGAGAGATAAACACTGATGCACGGTGGTCCGGGTCAGTGAGTCACTGACTGCACGTCACCTCTCTACCCACATTTTGGTTATGGTTTATACTTAATATTTAATACTGTAATATCGAGGTTTTAACTGCTTACTGTGGTTGTTTTGTTTTGAAAGGGAACATGAACATAATGTTTAATAAAGGATTCACACACGTGTTGGGCATTTGTTGTTAATCTCACAGGCATATTACAATATGCACTACATTAATCTTGGACGAGCTCAGCTATTTTAATAAAAAGAATATGGAAGGAAAATCTCACTTGATCCAGACTTTCTGATAAGACCTTAAATTAAGATTTTAATTTCCAATCTCATTACTTTTTGGATTAAGATAAGGATTTCCCCTAAAGTGTCCTGTATAGCAGGAAAAATCCTACTAATCCATTTTAACAGAATTCCAGGAAATCCCTATATTGTATTAATTAAACCAAACGCATTAAAATTTAATCAGCTGATGGAGCAAGGGCAACGTCATGGCATGAGCAGTGTCCAAAACGCCCTTGTGTCTGTCGATCACTACGAAAGCTCAGATTGCTCGGAGCAGAATATAAGACTATAAGTAATTTAATAATAACAGTAATTTGCAGAGCTGGGACAGGTCTTTAAATACTGGATACATTTAGAAATCACAATGCAGACTAATTTCAAGGGGTTCAAACTACGGTAAAATAGGCGTGTAGCCTAAATAAATGCTATAGCCTAGTAATTTGATTCAATTAAGCTAAAGTGAACTATCAGAAGGATAATGTGTACGCAGCTTTGTTTTGGGTTTCTAAGCAATTCAGGCAGCTAAAAATGCATTATTTATGATAATTATTTATTTTATCAGTGACAAAACATTCACGCTGTTTTGGATGATGACATGTTGGACATTTTGACTGTTCTGTATGGGGCTGACCTACAGGGTTTAATGACTGGCAAAAAATATCCAGTTCACAGACCGGGATAGAGGAAGGACACGGTGTGATGCGGGCACTCGTCAAACTAGGCAGTGGACGCTGAGCGGGATTCTTACAAACGGAATGATAACAGCGTCCAGCATAGCAAAACTCCACTATCATACTTCAAACATTAGTCTCGCTATACGTTATGTCTGTGCAAATAAGTTTGAACTGATCTCGGTACAGTATTTAAGTAGGGTTTTACTTTTGTAGGAAGGGACCGGAATGTGATAATGCTAATTCTTTATAAGTACCTTTATTATTATCATGTAGAAATACACTGCCGCTGTCCCGGAAGCGCCTGGCGACGGTTGCCAAGGCGCCTCTGTTTCTAGGGAAAGCTGTGACGAGAGTGACGGGGGGCGGGGCTTTGATAATGAGTCAATCCGGAAGTGGAGTGTCCCTGTGCGCTTTCGGAGGTGTCAAAAAAAACACGTCGCCGCGGACAGACTGTAACGCAGGGACGAGCGTGAAGGAGATTATGAAATGTAGAGGAATGAAGAAGGGGACGTCGGGCTGTTATTATCCGCGGTAAATGTCCACCCAGAATTTTGAATGAGACCCATTTGAATGGCGGAGCTGAGGTAGAGGAGGAGGGGGGGCAACAGCGCGGATATGGGAAAGATCGAATCCGGAGAGACGGTGGTGTATTTACACCGGTAAATGGGAGACACCTGAAGTCAGAGGAGAGAAAAGTAGGGGGTAAAGGATTAAACACGGAGAACCCCCGATACCATCCGTCTACATTTGGAGCAATGAAGAAAGGTGAGAGGAGATCAGATTATTGCCAGTTACCTGGCTAGCTGGCACGCGTGACTGCATGTCTGTTTGGTGGTGTCAGTGGCACATAGCTTGCTAACATTAGCTACATTCCAGTCTTGAATGGCTTGTGTGTTTTATGTATGTGTGCGTTTTGTGAGAGAGAAACTGGCGGACAATGTGATTTGTTTTCTTTAAACGGTCTATTTTAAATCGAGCGTGATATAATGAGCTAGTTAGGGCAGCCAAACCAAATGGACTTGTCTAGCTAGTTATCCAGTCGTATTGGTACGAGTGTTAGTACCAAGTATTTACAATTATAGCTTGCAGGCTTATTGTTGAAATTCACTTATCGGCGCGAGAAAAGCCCGTCCAGACCTGCTGGACCTTATGAACAAATCCTGACGGACGCTTCACATATCACATATCCCCTTTTAAAGAGACACGACTACCACGTTTAAACAAGTAACAAGTCTCACCGTTTCAAGGGGGAAAAAAAGTATGTTTGTTCGTTCTCCGTATTATTAACCTTGGTTGTCGATCCTTACACGACAGGAAAATCGGCAGCACAATGCTAACGAATTAACAAGCTAAGAATAACTAATAGAAGGTTTCACAAGGAACCGAAACTGCAGTGAAGCAATGTGTTGTGCACAGTTGTTTAAAAGCACAAGGTTAGCAATTCTTGTCTCATCTGTAACCGGCCAATAACGGAAGTTCCCACTCACGCAGCCAAAAATAGGCGAAACTAATTTGATGAATCTGCAAAACTTTAGGTTGAGTCCTTTCCTTCCCCTCTGTCGTGTGAGACGACCTTTGACTTTTTACCTTTGGTTTCCTGTGAAGTATCCTACCAGGCACTTCCACGTTTTTCCTCAGCAAGGGAGAGAGAGGGGGAGGGGGAGGAGGGGGTTAAAAAGCCAGCAGTTTTTACTGGTCATGTTTTCATGTGCAAGTGGAACTTTTCCCTCCCCTTCTGGTCCCACCCTCCTCCATGTCACCCTCCCTCGCTCTTCAACTTCTGATACAGACATTGAGGCTCTGAGGGAATGAGGCTGCCCTGTGTTCAGGTATTAAATCATAAGTGTGTTCTGTCTCCCTATGTTCACGTGTGTGTGTGTGTGTGTGTGTGTGTGTGTGTGTGTGTGTGTGTGTGTGTGTTGTCCTCACCTCACTTTACCTTCCTTGTTGTCTGCTACTGTGTTCTGTCTCTTTCACACACTCACACACACACACACACACACACACACACACACACACTCTCTCTCCCTCTCTCTCTCTCTCCCTCTCTCTCTCTCTCTCTCTCTCTCTCTCTCTCTCTCTCTCTCTCTCTCTCTCTCTCTCTCTCTCTCTCTCTCTCCAGGTGGGCATTCTAAAGTTTGCCACTCTCTCTCCCACTCCTTCACGTTTTTTAAACTTTAACAGTAAGGTCTTAGTTCATTACTCTCTCCCACATGTGTCGGTCTTCTGTAAAAATGGTCTTTCCTAAAAGTCTCTCTCTCTCGTTCTGTCCTTTCTTGTTTTAGACCATGTGTTTTTAATGAAAGATTTAACCCTGTGCTGGCCAATCCGGGGAGGTTATCTTTGATTAATGGAAATGTTTCCTGAAGCAGACTGCTTTAAGTAGGTCTACAAGCCTCGCCTCCATACGCCAGGCATGCAATTATTATGTATTTTATTTTTGTATTTTTTATTTATTATCTTGGCGCGGTGGCCTCAGTGTTTGGTTTCGAGAGCGCAGATGTTTGCAGTTTTAGTCAGGGAGGCAGCGATGCATGTTGTATATTTACCGGACAGATGATGTTCTGAGTTTTGCGGCAGTGAAAGTGGAAGATGGAACTTTTTTTTTGCTTCTAGTTTGCAAATAAGTATTAATCTATAGCAGTTCCGCAAGTGTTTTCATATTGTATGTTATAGAAAGCAAGGTAAAGTGAAGAGGTGCATAACATGACCAGTAAAAACCAAAAACAAATAATACTAGAAAATGTAGTGCTATGCAGTGGTGTGCATGTGCCCGTCTGTGCGCATGCGTCTGTGTAATGTGCTCGAATCCACTAACAAGACAGCAATGCGATTCGTCACTGGTGTACTAGAGGAGATTATTGTGTTTGTTCTTATCCGGGATAATTGACGTGGACGTTTCTGGTTTTAAAGCCCCTTGCAAGGTCACACAAGAAGTCTAGAACTGCTTCCTGTTAACCCCTTCTTCAGTGTCAGTATGTTTTTATCACCAGTGAGTGACCATACGAATGCTTTTATTATTATTATTATTATTATTATTATGCTGACACTTCCTCTTACACAGTCTGTGCAGTGTTAGTCTTGGAAACCAAAGATTATGAAATCTCCAGAGACCTCAAAATGCTCTGGCCTTAGTGCCTGAGAACAGCGCTTTCTTTGGCAGGGCTGAGCATTGCCAGTGAAGTGGCAGTTTCATTATGTTAGAGGTTGGTCGGATTTTTAAAGCGGCGGTTTGTGGAAGTGTGATGTATTTCACACGCGCCTCCTACTCCTTTCTCTGTTCAAACCAGTTCCCTGTCTCTCATAGTTTGTGTGCAAATCACTCTTTTGGTGCAGGCCTGGCATGCGAGGCTAGCTGCCTGGTCACTTTAGCCATAGAAGAGCACAATATGAGAATGTCAAAGGATTAGAACAGGCCGATTGGCTGATTGAGGCTCATTGATTGGCCTGACATCTATACCGTGTTCAGCACTGTGTCAGGCCTGGGCTTGTATACCCTGAGAGCCTTTACCTTTACCACATGACCCGGCAAACTGTTCCACACCGATAACTATGCAAAAAAAAAAAAAAAAAAACACTTCCTGATGTCAGCGCTGAATTTACCTGCAACTAATGTCCACCTGTAGCCTTCCTGTCCAAGGTCAGATGGGGCCGCTTTCTCTGTGAGAGGGAGGAGGGAGGGAGGGAGGGGTCAGCGTGTGATTGGACAATGCTGGGAAATCCAGACCAGATGTGTGTCTTTCCTGCATTCTCATTGGCTGCCACCAGCTCTTTGTAGAGGGGTAAGAAGGACCCCCCTCCTCAGCGTCTCCTGCTCTACTCCCTCTCTTTTACTCTGGGGGTCACGCCCGGTGTGCACCCCACATTTATTACAGCGGGAGAGTCTGACTGACAAAGATTTGTGGGGTAAGTGCTTTGGCACTGGGTGCAGAATCGAGCCTGCAACCCTCTGCTTGAAAGTCCAGGTTGAAGACAGGGAGGGCTTAGAGAGGGATAGAGGGAATAAGTGGTGGGGAGATGGGAGGAGGGATAGAGATGGACAGAAGGAAGAAAAAGAGTGGGGTGGGAAAGATAAGGTAAAAGAAAGGGATAGAGGAAAGTGGAGGGGAGGGAATGAGAAGGAAAAGGTTAGAGTGTTCAGTAAATGTTCTCTTCTCTTCTCTCAGAATTTACAAGCGCTCCAAGTTGTAAGGAGGTAGTTCACCGTAGAGCCAGATGTTCTCTGTAAAACAGTCGTTTGGCTGGAGAGAACCGTGTTTCATGTGTAATGTAAACTTGTGCTTAAAATGTGCTGACCGAGCATCCTGACATGTTGTCTTATAATCAGACCTGCCACGTTTGTTTATTGTCTGTGCCTGAGTTATGGTTGACCTCAACTTGAGTTGGCCATCTTTTTGATAAAGGGTCTTTGTATTGCAATGTCCAGCCCTTACAGTGTGTGTACTGACACAGCTATGACAATATTACACAGAGCTATGACAATATTACACACAGCGATGACAATATTACGCACGGCTATGACAATATTACGCACGGCTATGACAATATTACGCACGGCGATGACAATATTACACACGGCGATGACAATATTACGCACGGCTATGACAATATTACTCACGGCTATGACAATATTACGTACAGCTATGACAATATTACTCACGGCTATGACAATATTACGCACAGCTCTGACAATATTACATTGCAGAGCCTGAATATCACTCCAGAAAGACTGGCAACAAACAGTCAAACAAGAAAAACGGTCAACAAACAAGCAGCCAGTCAGCAGCGATAGCAAGCAGCCAGTCAGCAGTTTAACCTTAACCCGACCTACACACAGTCCCCCGCCCTGTACGTAGCACTGTTTGTGCAGAGGAGGCCACAGTTGGAGAAAGGTGGGTTGCTTGAGTTGGCACAGGTTGAAGGGCTTGCTGCATGTTTGCAATGCAAACAGAACGAAAGTAACGTGACAGGAGAAACAGGAAAGTCAGCTCGAGCCGAGAGGAAACATCTGATACATGCATACTCTGTATCGTGCATACTCTGTATTGTACATACTCTGATTCGTGCATACTCTGTATTATACTTACTCTGATTCGCGCATACTGTTTCATGCATACTCTGTATTGTGTTTAATGTGTACTCTGTTCTGCTGCATAGCGTACAGCTGGTCCTGTGCTTCGCTTGCTCCTGTTAAGTGCGTAATGCTGGTTAAAGTCACAATATCACAACTGTGCCCCAGTAGACCTTATCGGGTCTTATCTGAAGTCCGCTGCTGTGTTGATCCTTAATGATTAACTCTGTTTGGAAGTTCTGTTCTTAACTCTCTCTCTCTCTCCCTCCTCTCTCTCTCCCTCTCTCTCTCTCTCAGGGGAACTGCAGAAGGCTAAAGTCACAAACTTGCTCGCCCACCCCAACACCACCCCGGTGCCCCCCCCTCCTCCACCCCAGACTCAGTCTTTCTCTCTCTTCCTTACTCTTCCTTCCATCTCTCCCTCGGCTGCCCCTGCCTGCCCCCTCATGCATTCTTCATATATTTCCTGAGGAAATCTGTATGCGTTTGGCCATTCCCTACCTCCCTCATCTCACTCTTAACCTCCTATATATGCCTCTAACAATCATTCTCACCCTCTCTTCCTCCTCCTCACTCGTCCTGCACTTTGATTGGACCGTTCTGTTTCTCCTGCACTTTGGTTGGCCCGTTCCCGTTTCTCCTGCGCTTTGATTGGACCGTTCTGTTTTTCCTGTTGCCGCGATGGGACTCCCATTCTGTCCCTTCCTCCTGCTCTGATTGGAAGCCTCACTGTGTTTGTTTTTGTGTTTTCTAACTGCCCTCTGTTTCGCGTTCTCTAGTCCTTTCCTCTCTCCGCTCTCTTCTCTGGTGTCACTGGGCCATGGTGCGTAAGAAAGGGTCGCTCATCTTGTGTGGAGCCTTCCTGTTTGTCGCCTGGAACGCTTTGCTCCTGCTCTTTCTCTGGGGGCGGCCTCCCATTGGACGGCTCGGGGAGGTGGGCGGCGCCGAGCCGGGGGGCAGAGAAGAATGGGGCGCCGGCGGAGTGGGCGGGGCCGACCTGGCGGGGGAAGTGATCCGATTGGCAGAGGAGGTCGAGTCGGAGCTCGAGACCCAGAAGCACCTGCTGAAGCAGATACAGAGCCACCGGTCGCTATGGGAACGGCGGAAGGGAGTGGGAAAGAGGCAGATGGAGGCGGCGAGGGAAGCCGGCGAGGCGAACAGACGCGCTGAGGGGTCACCTCCATCGGCCCCGGCCCCGCCCCCAAACCAGAACCAGAACAGCGTGGAAAACACGGACCGAGTTATCAGCTCGCAGACGCCTCCCCCCATCCCTGACGCCAGATTGGACAGCATCGGTGAGGAGGACAAGCCGGCCACCTTGGTCACCCCTCCGCAAGCGGTCATCCCCATTCTGGTCATCGCCTGCGACCGCGTGACCGTGAAACGCAGCCTGGACAAGCTGATCCAGTACCGCCCTTCCGCCGAACTCCACCCCATCGTGGTGAGCCAGGACTGCGGCCACGCCGACACGGCCAAGGTGATTGGCTCCTACGGCGGTCAGGTGACCCACCTCAAGCAGCCCGACGTCTCGGACATCCGGGTGCGGCCGGAGCACAGGAAGTTCCAGGGATACTACAAGATCGCCCGCCATTATCGCTGGGCCCTCAACCAGGTGTTTAACGTGCTCTCCTACGACAACGTTGTGATCGTGGAGGACGACCTTGAGGTAAACCCGCCTGCTTTCTACCATTTTAAGGCACTTACACTCATGGTGTGTCAGACGGGCAACGGGTTTCATCGATGTGTCTAATCCCATCAACAGCTGTAATGCCAGTTTGGTCTCCCGAGATTAGCGCATTTACCTGTCGAGCGGCCCCAAAGATTAGCGCACTTACCTGACGAGTGGCCCCAAAGATTAGCGCATTTACCTGTCGAGCGGCCCCAAAGATCAGCGCATTTACCTGTCGAGCGGCCCCAAAGATTAGCGCACTTACCTGACGAACGGCCCCAAAGATTAGCGCATTTACCTGTCGAGCGGCCCCAAAGATTAGCGCACTTACCTGACGAACGGCCCCAAAGATTAGCGCATTTACCTGACGAGCGGCCCCAAAGATTAGCGCACTTACCTGACGAACGGCCCCAAAGATTAGCGCACTTACCTGACGAGCGGCAGCTGGCGGTAAGGCTGCGCCGGTCCGTTAGCAGCGGCCAGAGCGAAACTCGCCAAACAAAGTGAAAAACCAGCAGCTGCTGAGCTTCCGCACCAGCCGTGATGAACCTGAATGCCGCCCCATGTGGTGGCGTTTGGGGTTTTATGGCTCCTGATTGGCCAGTCGACGGAGTAATGTCACATCTGTTTAAATGGTGTGATGCGCTTACATGGTTTGTAGAGAGTCTTGGGACCCTCCCCCCTTAAGAGCCACACGTGCCAGTTGAATTAGTGCAATGGGGTTGGAGGTAACAAGCGTTGAAAATGAACCATTTCAAGACCCAGTCAAGTTTTGCGCTTGGTCGTTACATCCAGAGTTTCACTCACAACGGGCATTGGCTTTTTACAGTAAACCTGAAATTAAGTTAATAAAAATTAATTCACCAGTCAGATAGGTGTGCTTTAAGCAAAGGTTGCTTAGAACAAGGGTCAACAAAGGTATACTACAGAGAATTTAGAATCTAGAACTAGGTGCAGCTTAATGGAAAGTTTTTTCCCCCAATTTTTCCTCCTCCTAAAAATATTGTAATTGTCTGTGGTTATTTATATAGGACCAAATATAACGATGAAAAAAACAAAAAAACAACAGCATTTATTACAGGATTACAGCTCATTCAGTGAAATGGGAAAACATTAGTTATTATATTAATAATAATATGTGTATCTGCTTTCATACAAAACAATTGCTGAGAGGAGAAGGCTAATTCCATGTGGATTCACTGATTTTCAAAACTGAATTGTTTGAAATACATCAGTTCATGAAAGATGGGTTTTTTCCTCTGTAAGGAAAAAATCCATTTGGGTGGAGTTTCATCTTTGCGGGGTGCCTTGTAGCCATCTCCTCCTTTTGCTCATAGGTGGCACCGGACTTCTTCGAGTACTTCCGGGCCCTTTACCCAATCCTGCGGTCCGACCCCACCCTGTGGTGTGTGTCGGCCTGGAACGACAATGGGAGGGACGGGCTGGTGGACGCGGGGAAGGCGGGCCTCCTCTACAGAACCGACTTCTTCCCGGGCCTGGGCTGGATGCTGCTGAGGGGCCTGTGGGCGGAGCTCGAGCCCAAGTGGCCCGCGGCATTCTGGGACGACTGGATGCGGCAGCCGGATCAGCGCCGGGACCGGTCCTGCATCCGGCCAGAGGTCTCCAGGACTATAACGTTCGGCCGCAAGGGCGTGAGCCTGGGGCAGTTCTTCGACCAGTACCTGCGCTACATCAAGCTCAACACTGAATTTGTGCCTTTTATGCAGCTGGACCTGTCCTACCTGGTCAGGGAGAGGTACAACCAGAGGTTTGAGAGTGAGGTCTACGGCGCCCCCTTGGTAAAAGTGGAGGAACTGCAGCAAGGGGGTGTACTGAAAGGGGGAGGGCCCTTCCGGGTGCAGTACTCCAGTCGGGACAGTTTTAAAGTCTTGGCCCGCAACCTGGGGGTAATGGACGACCTAAAGTCAGGAGTGCCCAGGGCCGGCTATAGGGGTGTGGTCAGCTTCCTATCCCGGGGCCGAAGGGTCTACTTAGCACCTCCCCCTGGTTGGAGTCATTATGACACAAGCTGGAGTTGAGGGAGGGGACGGTAGTTGGGGAGGAAGGGAGGGAGGAACAGGGGTTTTTATCAGAATATAAACTCAAGGAGGAATAGGACGGCCTCTCCAAACCAAAGTGAACATGAAAAAATATTTTTAAACTGGAGACAGAAAATGTTAGGGTGGGGTTAAAGACTTTGTGTTGGATCAAAGCAGATATCCCCCCCCCACTCACCCCCCCGGCTATCTAATAGCAGAGGGTGTGTTCATGTTATCCTCGCTCACCTTATGCACTTGTCCAGGATCCGTACACATCACATGGAGACTTTGGACCAATCAGAGGAAGAAGGTGCATTGTGGGAAAGTGGAAAATACACCACAGAACAAAATGACCACAAAGAAGGCACAGTGGTGTGTGTTTTGGTGTCGAAGGTGCTGTGGAAGGACACGGGGTTAACCCGGCTGCTTTTGCTGGGCTGTGTCAATCTCTGCGTTCTACCTAGCGTGTCAAAACCGGGATTTGAGAAGGAACATGTCCTCTGGACACTTTTATTTCAATAATAGTTTCTCAATCTGTCTTAATTTTACAACATGCCTGGGCATTGGGGAGGGTTGGGAGATTTTAGGTCTATTTGTGATATTATGATAAATTAAATTAGATACAAAGAGAGAAATTACAGTTTTATTGGATTCATGCAGATGGAAATAATAAAAGGATTTTTTTTTGTCAAATGCTAGTTGATTATATTTTCTGAGTGATTGATTAAGCCCATACTGTGGAGTCATGAATGTCTCACAGGCCAACAGCACACCAGTGAAGTATTTCCTGTTAAAAAAAAATTTTTTTTTTAGGGTGTGTTGTACCATACACTTAAAAGAACACCAAAACAAAAAACAGGAAATGGTTTTAAGTCCATGACATTAAAACAGTTTAAGATTAGGTTTGTTGAAAAACCAATGCTTATTATATACATAATCATATATACATAATCATATTTGATACTTAGTGTGGCTAAACATCAAAAACTTGGGGTGTGTGTGTGGGGGGTGGGGTCATTTTTTTTGTTGCTTTGATTCGTTGTTATTACAGTGACGTGTGGAACCACTGCCTGACGTTTATAATTTTAATACATTGAGAATAAAACATAGTATTTTAATATTTGTCTAAGTGTGTATACATGTCTCTTTCAGCTCTGCTATGTGACCCTCATCCTGGCCTTGACACGTCTTGTCTACGTCTGGATCTTAGTGAGAGTCACAGGCCAGTCTATGGCAGGGGTGGGTAAGAGGAGTCATATCCATGTCTGCATCTTAGTGAGAGTCACAGTCTATAGCTAATCAATCACTAGAGTCTTTGCTAAGGACCTTGATTAGTAGAATCAGGTGTGTAACTGCTTGGTTGGAACAAAAGCCCGCACCCACACCGGCCCTTGCGGGATAAGGTTGACGACCCCTGCTCTACTCTAACATTTCTTTCCCAAGGAGCACATGTGCTCCCAAGTTTAAAATATTTTGCTTAATTGGTAGATGTGCTCCTAAATGATTTTTCCAGTTATCCCACATCCCACAGTTTTCAGAAACAAATGCTCTTAAAATGGGAGCACTGTCGAGCCCTGACTGGTACTCATTCCTCCTGTTGGAGCACTGTATGTTACTTAGTACTGAAATTATTTGTTTAATTGATTCACTGAATCAATTGAAGCCATTGATTACAGTTGAACTTTCGGGAGCACACTTCAAGAAGTACACAAACATTTTGGGCACATAAATATGACGTGAAGCTTCGTTTTAAAAAAAAAAATGAGGCACAGCTTCGCTGATGTTGCCCTTCAAATAAAACAAAAACAACACTTGACATGGCAGCGCAAGAGTGGGGTGCAGGGTTGCCATATCTTGCAAGACTTTCCAGACAAATGACGACTCAAAACTAGCCCAAAATATATGTTTAACCGAAACCAACGTATTTTAAATAGAAATCATATTTTGACTTTTTTAAATAAGTGCGTGCTTTGCGACTTTTCATTTTTACCCGTGACTGTACTTTGAAAGTATCCCAATTTAGCTGTAAAACCGCGGACATGGCAACACTGGGGGGACGACTTATGACCTGCTTACGACACTTCCACAGTACGGTTGGAAAATAGTATGGCGGATATTTTTTGCGGACTGCTAAACAGTGCATATTAAACAGCACACTTCTGCCAGGGCACTGTACGCAGGAGACAGGGCGCAGTAGATAGGGCTCTGATTCGGACACAGCCCAGGAGTGAACAGCGCTGGCTTAGATTACGCACAAGCGGGGAGCCATGTTGTGTCCCCGTTTCGTTCTTCTCGACCGCCACCAAACCCCTGCTGACCCGACTTCCCCTTTACTGTGTTTTCAATCCCATGATGCCTTCTTCCACACTCAGCTCTTTTTCCTTTCCTGTTGACTTCCTGTGCGAGTGCCATGTGCTTCCTGTTCTGAGAAACCCAATGTTGACAACGCTGGATTTAACCCTGTGCCATCCAGACAAGCGTGACCGTGGTGAAAAAATAAACTATTAAATGCCTGTAGATGCGACAACTTCAGTTAAAACCAGGGGCGCTCCTGAACTTTTGGGGGACCTAAACATTTTAGACCCCCTTTTCCTCTGTGAGATTGCGGTCTGGGGGAGGGGCAGTGACCCATTTCGTATTTTGGCCACTCATTTATAAACTAAGACGGGGCCTTTCTTGGGAGTTGGGGCCCTTTCGTGGGAGTTGGGGCCCTTTCGTGGGAGTTGGGGCCCTTTCGTGGGAGTTGGGGCCCTTTCGTGGGAGTTGGGGCCCTTTCGTGGGAGTTGGGGCCCTTTCTTCAGTGAATGTCTTGCATATACAGGTGGGTTAAAACCCTTTGACAGGTAGGTTTTTGGAATGTTCAAAATTCTTATTCAGGGCCTCTTCCCTCTGGACCCAATATTAAATTCCAACGCCCCAGGTACAGAGCCCCAGGTACAGAGGCCCAGGCACAGAGCCCCAGGCACAGAGGCCCAGGCACAGAGGCCCAGGCACAGAGGCCCAGGCACAGAGGCCCAGGCACAGAGGCCCAGGTACAGAGGCCCAGGCACAGAGGCCCAGGCACAGAGGCCCAGGCACAGAGGCCCAGGTACAGAGGCCCAGGTACAGAGCCCCAGGCACAGAGGCCCAGGTACAGAGGCCTAGATACAGAAGCCCAGGCACAGAGCCCCAGGTACAGAGGCCCAGGTACAGAGGCCCCAGGTACAGAGGCCCCAGGTACAGAGGCCCCAGGTACAGAGGCCCCAGGTACAGAGGCCCAGGTACAGAGGCCCAGGTGTCCTGGTCAAATTCCCACAAACGCAGATGTCTAGTCACATGATCATCCTTACATCTAATTGGCTAATTGGCCTTTGCTTGCCGTAATCGAGTTGATTACCCAGGTCATACCTGCAAACGAGAGTTTTGAGTTGTCAGTTGACGTATCAGGTTATAAAAATATACTTTTTAAGAACATACAAATGATGGACAGCAAAGAGTCAAGGACACAGATGTTGAATGTAGACCAAACAGACATGTTTATTACTTTCCAACACGAACAGAACAAGGAGCTAAAACTAGTGTTCTTTTCTACGTCATCATTCAAAGTAACTCCCGAGCTTTCTCTTCCACTCCTCTCTCTCTTTCTCTCTCTTCCACTCCTCTCTCTCTTTCTCTCTCTCTTCCACTCCTCTCTCTTTCTCTCTCTTCCACTCCTCTCTCTTTCTCTTCCACTCCTCTCTCTCTTTCTCTCTCTCTTCCACTCCTCTCTCTCTTTCTCTCTCTCTTCCACTCCTCTCTCTTTCTCTCTTCCACTCCTCTCTCTTTCTCTTCCACTCCTCTCTCTCTTTCTCTCTCTCTTCCACTCCTCTCTCTCTCTTCCACTCCTCTCTCTCTCTCTCTCTCTTTCTCTCCAGAAGTATAGAACTACCATAAGTAACTAGAAAACTACTTTCGCAGGTCTAAAACAGCACGGGTGTGCTTTTTTTTAAACATCGTGAAAAGCAAAAACACAGTTGAGTTCAGGAAAAGGCTGCGACCACTGCTGCAAATATAAACACAACTCTGAGCAAATGAAAGTGGAACATTAAACATTCAAAATACACCGAAAACAAAGAAAATCTTCATCCAAAAAAAAATAAAAATAAATAAAATGTACATAATATTCCAAGATGACAGTTCTACCATCGCTGATTTCATGGTTGGAGCTTTTTTTTCCCAGGACTTTTTTCAGCAATGAGGCGCAAGAGTTGTGTTATAATAGGGATTCAGAGGAAGACTATTTGTGTGAACGTAAGCGTTAAATCTGTCTGTTATTTCTTTCTGTTTGAGCCTTTTCCCGTTTGAAACAAAGCCCCAGTCAGTAACCAAACTGCCCCCCCCCCACTCTCTATTAAGGCTGCATGACATGGTTTAGATTGCACACACCCCCACCCCACCCCCACCCCACCTTTAATCCTCCTCTTCTTTATCGGGTTTGTTCAACTGTGGAGAGAGAGAGAGAGAGAGAGAGTGAGCCGGAGATGGGCAGATGGAAAGAGAGAATGATAAGGAGAGAGGTAGAGATGGAGGGAGACGGGCAGATGGAAAGAGAGTGAGAAGGAGAGACGGATGGAGGAGAGGACAGATGAAACCAGGGGGAGAGAGAGAGAGACACTCACTGTAGGAGGAGATGTCGATCTCCTCTGGCAGCTCGCTGATGTTGACCTCAAATCTGTCCTGCACGTCGTTCAGCGTGCGGGCGTCGCCCTCGTCTGAGACGAAGGTGATGGCGAGACCCTTCGTCCCGAACCGGCCCGCTCTGGCCACCTGAGGGGGGGGGGGGGGGGGGGGGGGGTTAATCACTAAATGAAAAATTGAGAACTCTGATAAAAAAAAGGACGACAGTAATAGACTGTGCTACCCTGTGTAAGTAGGTGTCGGAATCTTCCGGCATGTCGTAGTTGAAGGCGATGTTCACTCTCTCGATGTCCATGCCCCGCCCAAACAGGTTGGTGGCCACCAGAATCCGCCTCTGGAAGTCCTTGAATTGCTGATAGCGGGCGAGCCTTGACAGGGGGGCAGATTATACTCACATTACATTACCTTTACCTGTGTGCACAAACAGCAGAGCCCATTCCGAGTCATCAGAGTCACAGTGAATAGTAATGCTACACAAACCTGCAGGATATCATCAATGCCTTAAGTCAATTAAGTAGTAAATGCATTTGAGGCGACATTATTAAATGTGGCACAAGTTAAGGGTCTTCAACTTAGGGCAAATGCTCATTGTTTGGGGCTTGTTGAGGCAAGAGGCAGACTGAGCAGGTGTGTTACACAGTCAACGCAGACAAACAATGTATTCACACTTCAACTCACCTTAACACAAACAATGTATTCACACTTCAGTAACTCTCCTTAACACAAACAACGTATCCACACCTCAGTAACTCTCCTTACCACAGAAAAACAATGTATTCACACTTCATTGAAACTCCTTAACACAGACAGCCCTCTAAACGCATTAAAAGAGCACACACTCCATTGACAACACAAATGGGGATAAGCACTAAAAAAACCAACATGTGAAAAACAGTTTGGCTGAATACAGGCATACTGTATAAAACAATAAATCAGACGAACCAAAACTACACAAGAGGCACACTGATCCATCTTTAGTGCCAAAACCAGACTGCTAAACACACTCGAGCCAGTATTTATACAGAGTCAGGAGGGTGTAAACACACAGAGCTGCTCTACTGATGATCTAAACAACAGCAACAGGACGGAGGCGCGCACACACACACACGCTGACACACACACGCTGACACACACCACACGCACGCACGCACGCACGCACGCACGCACGCACGCACACACACACAGACGCACGCACGCACGCACGCACGCACGCACGCACGCACGCACGCACACACACACACACACAT
>CM056396.1:23449832-23513350 GCA_029718625.1 Synaphobranchus kaupii
TTTAGCAATGTGTAAAAAGTGTTTGTTCAATTGGACTGTCTGTTCCCTTTTTTCCTCAAAAAAGTGATTTTCCCCCTTTTCTGCCTCACCTGGAATGCCCAATCACACTCCCGTTTCCCCTGTCGACTCGGGCGAGCGCAGACATACATGCGCTGTTCTCAGCCACCGTTTCCTCTCACGCCGCGTTCGCACAGACGTGAGGCAGAGGAGGACACTTCCCGTGCAGCTCCGCAGACGGCCTTGTGGGGGCGCCACATCGATCGATCAGCGGGGGATGCCGGTGCGATTTTTTAGGGAACAGCACCATGCCGTTGAAAACTCATAAGACCTATGAGATTTTCATCAGGGTCAGCCAGGCCCAGGTGAAAATGGCGGTGTGTCCGAAACCATGTTCACGACTCATTGCTAAATAAGGGCCGTTAGACTTACCTGTTAAATGGTAAGTCAAAAAAAGGTCCATGATCTAGCAGCTGTCTGCAGTAGTCTAGCAAGTGCCCCCCCCCCCCTCCACTCTCTGCGTCTGCTCTCCCATAGGCCCACACACCTGAGGCTACCTGAAATTCCTCCCTGCATGTCACACACTTCTGCTCGCTCTTTTATCTCTCACATGCTGGTTAGCGGCTGGATTCCAAACCTCCCCGCTGTACACACCCTCCCCCTGTTCACACACACTGATCTCAGATCAGTACTCAGGCCTGTATCCGACCTCCCCCTGTTCACACACACTGATCTCAGGCAGTGCTGGAGGTCAGTGTTGCTGAAAGGGGGAGGGAGCAGTTTGGAATGCAACCAATCGGTGCCCATTTCCTTCCCTTCATCTGGCCTCTGACTGGCTGTCGGTTCCGTCAGTCAGTCAGTCAGTCAGTCAGTCAGTCAGTCACTCTCGCTAACTGCTCTCCTGAGTGTCCGATTGTCCGTGGGTACTGGCTCCGTCTTTCTTGAGGTCAATATACGTTGCAATGCATGTGTGCATTTGTGTGTGTGTGTGTTTGTGTATGTACATTTCAGTGTGCACATGCATTTGTGTTTGCATGTTTGTGTGTGCGTATGTACATGTGTCAGTGTGTACATGCATGTGTTTTTGCGTGTCCATGTGTACATGCATGTGTGTGTATGTACATGTGTGTGTACACATGCATGTGTGTTTGCATGTTTGTGGGTGTGTATGTACATGTACATGTGTCAGTGTGTACATGCCTGTGTGTCTGCTTGTCTGTGTGTATGTACGTGTCCATGCATGTCTGTTTGCATGTTTGTATGTGTGTGTGTGCACACCTGTGTGTGTATATGCTTGCATGTCTGCATGTCTATCTGTGTGTGTGTGCATGTGTCAGTGTGTACATGCATGTTTGTATGTGTGTTTGTATGTATGTGTGTGTGTGTACCTGTGTGTGTACATGCATGCGTATTTGCATGTCTATCTGTGTGTGTGCATGTGTCAGTGTGTACATGCATGTGTGTTTGCATGTTTGTATGTGTGTGTGTGTACCTGTGTGTGTACATGCATGTGTTTGCATGTCTATCTGTGTGTGTGCATGTGTCAGTGTGTACATGCATGTGTATTTGCATGTTTGTGGGTGGGTGTTTGTGCGCACAAGTAAGAATGAGGTGTGTAAACAGAATTTAGTGGGTGACTGTCAAGAGTTTTTTTAATCAGAGTTAAGAGTTTTTTGGTGTCAGCATGTGTCACTCCCAGGAATACTTCCAGAACGTTCTTTTGATCCGAGGCTTAACGTATGGATGGGGGGGGTACTATTGTGTTGCATTTTGATCTCACAGCGCGTCTTAGTTTTGTGACTGTTTGACAACTTCATTCTACACTTTCGCACGGTTTTAGATTTCACTCTTTTACTCAACTCTAGGCCATGATATTTGTTGTCATGGGTTACAGGGAGCAGGGCTTGTTCGAACCCTGGCGTGCGTGATGTTTCTGCCTGTCTGTCGAAACGCGCGTGTTCCTCTCCTCCATCTCTCTCTCTCTTTCTTTCTCTCAGATAATCTCGACCCTCCCGCTCCGGTCTTCCGCAGCTTATTCCTCCCTGTCATTCCTGACTCCTTCCGTCTCTCAGACTGCGCGCGCACGTTCGCCATCTCTCTCTCTCTCTCAGCACGAGGCACGTCTTTCATTCCTGAAAAGCTGGGGTAACGGGGGGGGCGGCTCGTAGCCATGAGGTCACAAAGCTTGGTTGGGGGGGGCGGGGTTAGGGGGTGAATGATTTCAACCTGTCGCCATTGTTTATTTTTGTTGTCTGCTCCGCACCTGGCTCTCCCTCCTTCACTGGCGGCAGACGTAACTGTGATTATCCCGCCATTACCGCTCTATTCACACAGGCTGCTCAGGGCGAGAGAGCAGCCAATACAGCTTGTCTGTGAGACACCAATTCTAGTGGTCACCCATCCGGATTTTAACGGCCAATCCGTTCCCGTAAATCCGGCTGAGCTAACGGACTAAGGACGGCAGTTGGTAGGATGGTTTCCAGGGAAACGGGAGAGCCGCTCGCCCTGTGTTAGGTTTTTGAGTTTTGGCGGTATTGTAGTCAGGCCGCTGCTAGGCTGTGGTTCCCCAGTGCACGTCTGCGTTTGCTGTGACCGGTTTGCGTTTGAAGGCCAGTTAAACTCCCCGGGAGCTGGCAGGGCTTCGAGGGCTAACCCCCGTACTCCCCGTGTGCGTCTGCCTCCCCATTGGTCAGTGTGTGTCAGCTGACCCGGCCCAAAACCCCCTCCTAATCCGCACGAGCTCCCCGGACTTCACCATCTGACCCCCATCACCCGCGGGACAGCGGTATGGACGTGTCGGAGGAACGCGTTTATCACCGAGCCGACGGGACTCCCGCGTGGAGGGAGAAGGGGAGGGGTGTGGGGAGGGGGTAATTACATCTTGCATGAACTTTCTGCAGACAGGGCGGATCTCCCTGCTCAGAGTGGCGCTGAACATCATGACCTGCTTCTCGTGCGGCGTCATGCGGAAAATCTCCTGCACGTCCCCACGCATGTCTGAGGAGAGAGAGGGAGGAGGGAGAGAGGGAGGAGGGAAGGAGGGAAGGAGGGAAGGAGGAACAGTTTGAATCCTCAGTGTGGCACGGCGGCATTCCTCCACAGCAAACTACTAAACCCACTTAAGACCTGATCTGACCAATGGGTGAACGGCCAGATCTCTCGCTCCTCACCGAGCTGCTCCAGCATCTTGTCGCACTCGTCCAGGATGAAGTGCTTGATGTGACGCAGGTTTAGGGTCTTGTTTCGGGACAGGGCGAGGATCCGCCCGGGCGTCCCCACCACCACGTGCGGGCTCTCCCTCTTCAGCACCTCCTCATCCTTCTTGATGGACAGTCCCCCAAAGAACACGCCCACCTGGACATACAGACAGACAGACAGACAGACAGCAGGAGAGTGACAGGGGTGAGCGACTGGGTCTTTGCTTGGTGGAAGTGGGGATTAGAGGCAGGGTATTTCAGAAGGGGCTCAGTAATCGGTCCCTTGCTGCATGTGGAGGCGGGGTTTAGAGGCAGTGTAGTTTAGAAGGGAGTCAGTAATTGGGGCCTGACTGCGTGTGGCGGCGGGGCTTAGTGACAGGCTACCTTGACAGCTGGCATGTACTTGGAGAATCTCTCGTACTCCTTGCTGATCTGAAAGGCCAGCTCTCGGGTGTGACACATCACCAACACTGAGACCTGAGAACCACAGGCAGAAATCAGCAACCGTACCTCTATTGTATGCATAGGCACATAAGGTTTAAGATCTTAACTGAACATTCTAATTCTGATGTAACAATCACTACTGGTAATTGAAAACAACGGAGTTCTAGAACACTGACTTTTGAAAAAAACATTCCAGAAAAGCCTACTCTTAATTATATATTTAACATTATGGACTTCAGAGCAGAAGAGAGGTGCTGAACAAGTGAGGGGAGAGAGACAGAGACAGCAAGAGAGGGAGAGAGAATCTGACCTGTCCAGTGACGGGCTCTAGCTGCTGGAGCGTGGCCAGCACAAACACGGCCGTCTTGCCCATGCCCGACTTGGCCTGGCACAGCACGTCCATGCCCAGGATGGCCTGAGGAATGCACTCATGCTGAACTGAGAGAGGAGGGGAAAGAGTCACACCAGACTGTCAGTCAATCAATCAATCAACCCTAGTTTCTGTACAGCCGCAATTAAAAGCAACGCTTTGGATCATGGGGGATAGCAGGTAACATTTTGATCAGATGGTTATTCAGTGAAATAATATCACCCATGGATGCCATTCAATGCTTTACCCATCATGCAATGCTTTACAGGTTAGTAACAAGATTTTGTCATTACCACTGCGTGCATTCACTAGCCAATGACAAAAAGCAAGAGTCCCCCTTTCTCCCTGGAACTGACCAATTGCGATATGCACAGGGAGGAGACACTTCCTGGTCCAAGGTCAGCCCCACCCATTCCTAGTATTAAGCCCCACCCCTTCTTTCTGTACAAGGTGAAAGCCGATCAAGGATTAGCGTGTCCGAGGCGGGACCCATGATGGAAGTCGCCTCACCCTCTGACGGATGCTCGAAGCCGCAGTCTACGATGGCTCTGAGAAGCTCTGGCTTCAGCAGGAAGTCCCTGAAGCCCGACGAGTGGATAGAGACGTACGAGCCTTTGACTCCTTCCTTCCTGTGAGTCAAAGCGTCCCCGCTGACGCCTCCAAGTCCGTCGCCGACTCCTCCTCCTCCTCCCCCGTCGACCTCGTCCTCCTCGTAGTCCAAGAGCTCGTTCTCCACGTCATTCTCTGTCATCCTGAAACTCACACAACGCCACACCCGCCACGTAAAATACTTCACTGGTTTGGGAGAGTTGAATTTACTTTGTCAAATCTGTTCTAATTGTGGTACAGTCCACTTTTGAGTAGAGGGATGAAATTAGTATGCGTGTATATAATCTCATATTTAAAAATATTTAAAATACCACGTTTCCTCCATGATTAGTTGTATTTGGTTATAACTACAGTAATGATAAAATACTAACTTTTCAACCCAGAACAACTATTTATGGTTCATGAAATCTATACTTATTATACTTAGCAAAAACATTTAAAAAAATACGAAATTAATTCAGGACTTGTGGGAACTGTGTTGAAAAAGTGCATTGCTCGCTATACAGAACTTGGCATGTCTAGCAACGTCTGTTGATGTGTTCCTGAAAATGGCCAATTGGCTACATAAAGCCAAGGTTTAACATCGACTCTCTCAACTGACACGTAACAACAATCCACTTTCATAATTATTGATAGCATGGTAGCTAATATTCATAGTTCGACCGCCCGAAATAACACATATTCCAATGCGAACATTACTTTAAGCTACGGCTCTTGGACACGCGAACATGAAAGCCACCGATGTATCTTTCCAATAGTTTAAATAACATCGTATTAGGAATACACAGTTAAGTAATGTCATGTAACGTCCGGGTAGTTATGACATACTGTTTAACCAAATGCAGTAACGTTAGATGCAATCGAATAAGACGTCGTGGTCGTGGAGATACGGAATACGGAAAACTATGACACCATCGCTGCATTCCTGAAGCTGCAGAAGTATTTAAGTCAGCTCAATAGCTAGCTAGCGTTAGCCAGCTTCTTCGATCACGTCTATCCAGTGATGAACGTTATCTAGCTAGCTAGCGTTAGCCAGCTTCTTCGATCACGTCTATCCAGTGATGATCGTTATCTAGCTAGCTACGTTAGCCAATTCTAAAAAGGCCACTTACACACGCAGACAAGCGAGTTACGGCATTTGGCAATACAGCAAATGCAAGGTGATTAGTCACGCTTTCTAGTGATAAAAAGGAAACCTGTTTGTTCCAATATTTTGTGTACTATTTCAATATTTTTTACCTTATGTATTTCAGTATTAGCTATCGCAGTTGACAGGCGGAGATTAATTTCGTTGAGATTTTTCCCCGTTTGATTTCGTCATCAATTCGCGCGAAATAGCCGTTAGAGAAAGACCCCTGAAAAAGGCGACTATAAAAATTCCTGGAACCAATCAAAATTCAGAAAACACGAGCTTTCTGAAGTTTTATGCATGCAATTGACGCAGCGCTTGTTGTGAAACATGTAACGTTTTGCCTAATGTTTGTTTATTTGTATTTATTTTACCACGTAAATATGTTTAATATTACACACTGAGCGTGTCTGGAAACTTCAGGTATCGTTTATTAAAAATAACTGGTAACGTTAAGCTATCTTGAGCGTGAAACACGTGTGTTAGCATTTGTCAATAACACGCTTTCTCTCAACTTCTACAAACTGGGATATGTTTATTTCTTAGTCGAAACGAGTCCAAATATATCGGTAAGTGTCTAGCTAGATAAAAGTGACTATATTTACCATTTTGCTTTCGTATTACACGTTGCTGTATGGTGTCTGGATATGTCAGTCAGCCAGCTAATGTTAGTAAACCATGATACTATATGTTATCGTCGTGTATTTTTGTTGAAACATCTCTTCTGCTTGTCAGTAATGTCGTGCTTCAGTGGAGATCCTAATTTCTGCGCGGAATGCGGGAGTATTCTACCTCTACCGGGGTTGAAGGATACTGTCACTTGTGTCCGCTGTAACTACAGTGTCTCTGTCCGCGGTGAGTACGGCATAGCTGAGCAGTAGGCTACATTGGATGTATTTAAAACTGTTGTTGTTTGTGCAGTACGGTTGAGTGAACACTCGAAATAATAGAGAACCCTTTACTCATGACGTCTGTTTAACCTGTGAAAAAAAGAATTTGCAGGCCATGTGATCACCTCTTCTGTGGTCTTTAATCCTGTGGAATCATCCTCTATTGCCAAGGAAACCGAGGAGTCAGAACTAAAGGGACCAGTGGTGAGTTCCTGTCACAAATGAAACAAGGCAACATGCGTCAGGAAGTATATTTTCCACAAAAAGAGTTCATGCGGAGGTTACATTGCTAGGTCATGCAGTGGTCGCTGAAGTGGGGGGTGGGGTGGGGTGGGGTCCTCAAGACCACCTTTCACTCAGTGTCGTAGTTTTGACAGATGCCAAAATGACAGCCTAGAAGAGGGGTGGGCAATTCCGGTGCTGGAGGGCCGGTGTGTATGCAGATTTTGTTTTGACCGCTTATCCTGGCTAAATTTGCTAATTGGCTGTATACTCCAACACTGGTTCCACTCGTAGATTACAGTAAAGCATTTTTCATATAGGGACACAAGAACAGTCTTTGGCTGTCGTGCTTATCAAGAAATGTGGTTAAAATGTCAGACAGTGTAAATGTTAGGGCTAATTAAGTAACTAAGGCCAGAAGTTGGCATGAAAACCAAAAACCGATACGGCCCTCGTTGCCCACCTCTGGCCAAGATGGACTGATTGGCCTATTTGTTCCAGTTTGTACATTCTTATATACAGTTTAGTAAACCAGTCATGTTTTATGACCTTCACTTTACAAGTTCATATGCTTTAGGTGGAAAATTATGTTCTTAAAAGTGTTCCATGCATTCCATGTGCCGCCCCTCAAATCCGCCCCTCAAATCCTCCTCCAGATTGACAAGCGCTGTTCTCGCTGTAATAAAGAAGGGATGGTTTATCACACCAGACAGATGAGGTCTGCAGATGAAGGCCAGACTGTCTTCTACACATGTATACACTGCAGGTAATGTATGCTGCACACACACCAGAGCACGCATGTAACGTGTACACTGCGTGTAAACTGTGTGTGCACTTGCATGTGACAAGCCCTTCTGCAATTGTGACACACGCTGCAGCTAAGAGTTGTGTGTACAAAACTAAAGACAAGATGGATAACACCACACACACTAACTCACGGAGGTGATCATGTTTACAGCCTTTAAAGTGATGGGTCAGTGAGTTTTTAAAATGTATTTATTTTTACTGGGACATTATTTCAGTTTTAGTGTACGTTTTGAACTGGCTCAGACAGTTTTTATTCATTTTCAGTGAAGTATATCAGATGAATACAGAGGTTTCAGATTACCTGCCAAAACTAGCTAACGGTTACGTAATTCTGCATCATCACATGATAAAAAAAATAGACACTTGACATTGGACGACAACATACGCAGACTTTTCCCAGAAATCATTGCATATCAGATAATAGCACTAATACCAAAGAAATGACCACAAATTATTTAATTGAGATTAAAATATGTTATCTGTAGAATAGGCATATAGTCTTAAATTTGACATGATAAGACTATGGTACAAAGAAAATGTAGTAACCATGATAGAGATGAGTTTGCTTATTTATGGATATATAAAGCATGACTCTTGCCTCAAATTTAAGGGCCCGTGCAAAAACGGATTGATTGGCATAGGGTCCGTTCTCCGCGATGGTGACACGGGCCGTCCCAGACCACAGGCCCCAGTGCAGCTGCACTGCCTGTGCTGTCTATATCGCCGCCACCGCAAAACTTAATGTGACTACAAGCAGCCTTTTGGAGTTGCTTAAAACTACATTTCCTTGCATTAAAATGTGATGCCCAAATGCCCACCATCTTAAAGCCGGCTGGTCATCAGACACTTCTGTAAGCATCGAACACACAAGCATCAATCAAAATCATACACTAAAACGTAAATAGTCAGAAACCCAAGAAAGTAATTTTTTGGCACTCTCTAGGTATCAAGAAAAAGAAGATTCCTGAGAAGTGCAAGATGAACATCCTTTCTGCCCAGAAGAAGTTCCCTTTTGTACCTAAAGCTGCCATGGTAACCAGTGATTGACACTGGTAGCTAGTTATGCTAACAAGGTGTCAGAGAACACACACACTATGTACACACACTCCTTACAAGCTCGCCTCATGCACACTATGTACACACACTCATTACAAGCTCGCTTCATGCACACACTATGTGTACACACTCATTACAAGCTTGCCTCATGAATACATAACCAGGGGCTGTGTTATAAACTGTGGCATAAATCTCCATATGATGCATCATAGACTAATAAGAAACTGGGACTTCACCCTGTCAATGTTTGGACGTTCTTGTCCAATCACAAAATGGGCCCTGTAACCATAGAGACAGAAAACGGCCATTTCCCTTTTCCAGTCAGATGAATGTCAAACAGTATTTTCAAGGTTATGCAATAAGTAGTGAATTAGTTATTTTGTAAATTATTTGAGGCTTAAATAAAGTTTGTTTTCAAATCTACCGTAATTGTCCACAGACGACGACTTCTGCAGCTCAGCAAGGATATTAATGTGGGGAAATCTCGAGCCAGCCACACAAACTCAATAAATGTTGTGAATGATGAAACACAATGAGGAATTGCCTGTTTATTTAGTTCAAACACAGGTCAAGGAGCCCTGTGATGGACTTATGGACTGTCCTGTATTCCTGCTTCTTGCCTAATGCATGCTGGGATAGGCTCCAGCCCCCCTGCAACCAGAGGTGTAAAATCCAGTTTCAGAGTAAAATTTCTCCCCTGTATTTTCTTACAATCACTTGTATTAGCTAATTAACACAATTCAACAACCAGAAGGTAGAACTAATTAGTGAAGTCAGTTGGCTGAGTAAATGGGTGGAAGAAACACATGGCAGGACTTTTACTTTCTAACCCCTGGATTTTACACCTCTGGCTGCATCCCTGTCCAGGAATAAGCGGGTTAGATAATAGATGGATGAACACAGGTTAAGGAGAAGCTAGACCTATTGTTTTAATAGTGTAGGGCGGTTTCAATGAAGAACATTGAATGTTTACCAATGTGAGGTATTAAAGAACCATACTTTCCAACAAGTTCAAATGGTGGGCAAGACCTTGCATCAGAATTACCTTTGTTGTACTTTTGAGTTTGTTTACATTTCCAATTTTAAAGGAATTTTGAATCTCCAATTTTTGCTGGACCACAAGGGCCAGTATATGAGTCAATGACTGCATTTGTATCCAATTTACCACATTCCCTTCCATTTTTGTCTACCCTCGAGGGAGCTATCTTGTGACACAATTTGCTACGTGCAGCAAGCAAACTTAAAAGGTGCTCTGCAAGAAACAAACAAAAACGGAACTGAACCGCCCTTGCAACATATAGGAAGCGCAACACCAGAGTTGAAATGTGACCACCCACTTTTTCCATGTGGAGCATTGCATTGTGGGATTCCCTTCTAGCTGGAAGCTTGCATTTTATACCCTTGGTGGAAGGGAGGATAAACAAGGGAGCGAGGGAATATAATTACTCCCTCCCCTTTCTTGCATTGGACCCGAATCCCACTTGGTGTGGCTGCCATATTTCATCCTTGCAATTTAGGGATTCCCCCTTGAAACAACGGAAGGAATCGACAGGAGGAAAGCATACAATTCGGATCTGAACCATAGATCTGAACGCAGCCACTGAGTGATTTACTGATTTCCCATTGCTGAAATGTGTGTTTGGGTGGTGTCCAGTAGATGGCAGTATTGCATGAGTGTTTTACTGATTCCCCATTGTTGAAATGTGTATGTTTGGGTGGTGTCCAGTAGATGGCAGTATTGCATGAGTGTTTTACTGATTCCCCATTGCTGAAATGTGTATGTTTGGGTGGTGTCCAGTAGATGGCAGTATTGTACACAGTATTGTATTGTCTTGCTTTAGTTTGTCAACGTACATGTATGTTTTTATTTTTTGGTTTGCAAAACAAAAAACAGAATGAAATGACAGATTCAACCCACAAACAAATACAACCACCAACCACCCCACTTCCACCATATCCCCCACATTGCTACCATCATATCCCCACATTGCTACCACCATATCCCCTACATTCCTAGCACCATATCCCCCACATTCCTACCACCAAACTTTTTGTATTAAAATAAAAAATTCAGCATAGTTAATTTGCTGGGTTTACAAATCTTCATGAGGCTGAGACTCTAAAATCTTTGTCAGCTTTCCATCCATAGAGGTGAGATCTGTGACAGGCTGAGGCATGTCCACACCCACATGGATCTTGGTCTTGTCAAGCTCTAGGTCGTTCTCACAGCGCTCTCCGTAGTAACCGTACGGGCACTCGCACACAAACCTAGGCCCAGGGAACAAAGGTTAAGAAGAAAATAAGTCAAAATAAGGCCCATACCTTTCTCATGTTCCCTATGTTGCTGTATGACTAAGGATGTTTTTCTAAAACTTGGCCTAGATTCAAGGACTCAATGAATGGAGAATGGAGCTGACACTGAATATCTTAAAACAAACTGTCATATCTGCACAAACATAACGAGTATCAGCTTGTTTCCAGCTAGTAGTACAGTTAGCTAGCTATAATTTTTTTATCAAATAGTTTTAAGAATACAGTACCTTGACTTCATTTTCCAACTGCTAGTATCCGTTTTCAATATAATCTATCTTTTATTTCATAAGACTAGGTGAGATTTTTTGACAGCCTAATACAGAGCATAGGGCACTCACAGAAACCATAGTCACAGAACACTTGATTTATTGATAGCTGCTGGAATGTTCCCTACTGCAGCTTTAATCGATGCAAACAGACTAGCGTCGGGTACAAACCCTGTTGTGTCCAGTATCTGTGTGGGGGTGCCAGAGTTCTCACAGCTGGGGAACTGGAAGGGCTGATTTGGGTCTGACAACCAAAACTGTTCGTAACTCTTCACATAGAGGGAGATTGTGCCCCAAGCAGTGAAAACTGTTCCAGGAAAATAACACGGCATTCTGTATTGAAAATAATGGAAGTGTAAATCAATCAATCAATCAAGCTTTACTTTTATAGTTATTATATAGTAGATATTTCATTCAACATTGTAGTGCAATGTGCTTCACAATGTAAAGGAAAGGTGTGTAGGTGTAGAGTGAAGGAGGTCAAGCAAATCACTGTCGGCACCATGTACAGTAGACTATGCATGCTGGCTTTACATGTACAGTAGACTATGCATGCTGGCTTTACATGTACAGTAGACTATGCATGCTGGCTTTACATGTACAGTAGACTATGCATGCTGGCTTTTCATGTAGAAATGCAGGTGTTCCTAATGTTGTGCATGCTTAGACAGTGTGTAGTAACACAAGGAGAAAATGAGATAGAAGAAGAGTCTCACTTGTAGAATGGCTCTGGGGTCTCTGATATTTCACTTGTCTCTGATGCATGCAGTGCAGCTGAATTGTATTTTAAAGAGAGACCAAATTCTCGGTCGTAGGGAACCAGACATTCAAGAAGTTCCGTGGGACTGTGACAGGCAACTTCCAGCCCATGGCATTTTTCACTCACAGCAGATTTTGGGATGCCAGGGGGTCCTCTCTGGTAATGGGCCACAGCGACAGTGACGTTCGCCACGCGGACCATAGTGTAGTTAAGGAAAGTGTGTCCTTCCTCGCTTGGTATGACCGCGATGATCCAATCGTACCAGGGGTACTTTCGGTCCAGAATCGTTTTGATTTTCTGAGCCAACTGCATGTTGTCGGACCCGCTCGACAGTGCGGCGTTAGTGATGATCTCAACATCAGCCTTCATGTACCTGTTGAGGAAAAGTCAGTCTTCACTCAAGTTCAGATCGGCTTAAAGCTACAATCCACCATTTTTGTACAGCTGCCTTCCTCCCCACTTTAGTTGTTGTTTTCGGGGGTGGTGGGGGGGGGGGGGGGGGGGGGGTATACTACGAAGCAGGGCCCTGTTTCACAAAGCAGGGCTAACATAAAGAAACCCTGGCTATGGTAAGCTTCCTTCATAGTATACCCCCCAGGATTACTTAGTTAGCTGGATAACTGCACTGAGTAAAACCCGGAACCCTCCCAGATCTGGAACATGGACTGAAGTAAAAAGTGCGTTTCCGTGTTTTACTCAATGCAGTTATCCAGCTAACTAAGTGCCGAATTCAGAGATGGCCAACTTAAGTCATGCGCTTAAGTGCCTCTCCTGAGCGGATTTAACGGGGGATGAGATACGCCGTATTCTAACCCGCGCTACGCGGGTACATTTCTCAAAATGTGGGTGGCACAGGGCATGATATTCTAATGACCTGTTTCTTGTACCTGCCCCCTGGGTTGCCAGCTTTCTACAAAAAAAATGTGTGTGGGGGTATACATTTTCAACATGTCTGTGACATTGCCTTTAATAATTGCATTTGCCCTTGTAAAATCCCAAAGCCGACTCACTTTTAATCGGGGTATATTGCCACGGCAACTAACTCTGCACGGCTAACCTGCTCCGGGGCAGGTTATGTTCAGGTCAGGATAACAAATTGAAACATATAAAAGCACCGCCCTTTGACCAATCAACTCCTTGGCTTTGGAAAAAGGCGTCTCCATTCCAAAGGATCCCGTAGAGATAAGTGCGGATACTGAGGGAATCTCTTCGTAGGGCGAGATTAGTGAGTTCCGCAAAAGATTTTCTGAGTTCCGGAAAATGCTTTTTTATGGAAAAAAAAAACATTGATGTGATTGCTTCAGCAATATTTTAAACATGCTGTATTAGGTTTAAAGTTTAGGAGCTCTAGAATGTAGTACTACAGTTGTCACGTTAGAAATAAACTGTACGACAATGTACTGAGTGTATATATTTATTTGGAGTGGTAAGGTGAATAAGGTATTAACTAGCCTAATGAATTTAACCTACATGATGAACATTTTTGTATTTTTTTTTATTTTTTTCTTCCTGGCTTTGTTGGAGGCAACGGTGTTGTTTTTTGCTCATATGATTGTTTCATGTTCTTATCCGTCCATTATATCTGTCCGTATCAGTCTTTTTTTTCACAGGAGAGAAATATGCTGCTCTAGTACAGCCCATGCTGCACCGCTATAGGCTCGTTGTTGAAGTTACCGCCCCTTTTCTGGGAACGCGCACGTACCTTGATTAATAAGCCCGTGTTCACTTAACAAGTTGATAACCAGTTAACTACGTTCGTAGTAGCTACCGGTTAAGCCAGATTGCGGTGTTTAGGCTTTCTGAAGTCAGCTAACGCAAAGAAACCCTGGCTATGTTAAGCTTCCTTCATAGTATACCCCCCTGAAAAGCACAACAAATGTGAGGAGGAAGGCGGCTGTGCAAAATGGCGGATTGTAGCTTTAAATGTTATTTATTAGTATGTGCACGGGACAGAAGTAATACAGAACCGTCAGGGTCTGTGTATTTTGTGCAAGCTTTGCGATTGTTTTTAACTCTATAACTATGCATAGGCTACATAGATAGATCATGGCACTAATGTGATGAAGTTATGTTTAATGACAAATCAAAGCAAATATTGCTAAAGCGCAATTACTTACAGGTACTGATATGTAATTCCTTCAATTTTACTTCTACAAACCTCTTGTGGTTCTGTACGCAGTCCACAACGGCCTTCTGCTGGGCTATGATCACATCGTAGAGCTGTTGAATGGACTGTTGGGCCTTGATGTCAGCATCGAAGCCCTTCAGAGTGTAGTACAGCTGGTTGAGTAGCAGCCCCTTCCACAGCAAGGCTCTGAAGTACTTACCGTACGTGTCCACGACCTGGACATCACATCGAAACCTTTAGACCAGGAGGGAGAGAGAGAGAGAGAGGAATGGAGGGGCAAGTAGAGAGAGAGATGGAGGGAGGGAGGATATTTGTTTAAAGTTATATGTATTGTCTGTGTGTATGATTGTTTGTTTTTGTCTGAACACGCTGAAAAACATAGAAATAATAAATAAATGATCTAAAGCAAACCTTTCGACCAGGATTTCCAGCAGGTTGACGCTGAGAGCCGGTTGGCGGACGGTCAGGTGGCCGTAGAGGCTGTACACGCTGTTCTCTGTGGCTGAGTTCTCATAGTAGGTGGTGAACCTAGGAAGAGGACATTTCTTATATTATTATTATTCTCATTGTTGTTATGATTATTAGTGTTAGTAGTAGTATCATTGCTATGGCATTCATGCTTTTTTGGACAGTATTCAGTGAAGTGTGACAGGTGAGTTGGGTGGGAGAGAAGGAATGACATTAAAGATATGTATGGGCTGGATTCAAACCCACCAGCCCCATGTCATGTGATCGCTGCTACTCCCTGGCTCTAGTGCACTGGAGTATTCTGGCAGTATGCTTAAAGAGTGTTTTGTACTGTTTAATCAGAAATGCTCTATAAAATATACGGTATATTCAGTCAGATAAATGGATAAATACATAATAGTTATGAATGAAAGAAAAATAAACCTCTCGGCCATTCTCAGCTTCTCCAGGTCGGTCTCTGTTAGCGTCTGACTTGTTCCGGCTGACGCGCAGTACGAGATAAACTCCTCCCACTTCTTCCAGGAGTTGAGGATGTTGCTCTCGTCTTGAGAGTAGATACTGGCGTAGTTGGACCACTCCACCTCCGTCTTCAGGTTGGCAATCTCCATGGAGACCGAGTCCAACTTCCTGTTGAGGTCAGCAAACTCCTCCTTCATCATGTCCATGACAGGGTCGGTCTGGGGCAGGTATACCAGGGCACAGCTAATGAAAGCACCGACCAATGTTCCCACACCAGGAGCCAGACTGGAGACGATCACCATCTTCTTCAGAAACCCTTTCCAGTCTGTTTTGTCGACAACCTCAACTATGCTTTTCACTAATTCCAGTCCCGCTTTAAGGGGCTCCAGGGACTTTTCTGCTTTCTCTCTTGTGAAGTAGGCGAGTTCGTCTTCATCAGCGAGGGTCATGCAAGAGAGAGAGCAGCAGAGAAGTGTGGCACACAACAGGAGGCCGGCTGGGGACGCCATCACTGAAAAAAACAACACATTGTGTAACAATCAACCATCACAACAACAATCACAACAACAACAACAATCTCAAGTATTGACCCATATATGGAAAGCCTACTTACAGATATAACTCTCATATTCAGTTCTTTAGGGATTTTGGATGCATTGGTCATTAAGATGCATTTAATTTGTTGAGGGTCATTAGGTGAACCCAATAAAGCATGAATACAAACAGCTATGTACTGTATAATACAGTACGTGGGCGGCAGTGTAGTATAATGGTTAAGGAACTGGCCTCGATTCCCAGGTAGGACACTGCTGTTGTACCCTTGAGCAAGGTACCTAACCTGAATTGCTTCAGTATATATCCAGCTGTATAAATGGATAATATGTAAAAAATGCTAAAAAGTTGTGTAAGTCGCTCTGGATAAGAGCGTCTGCTAAATGCCTGTAATGTAATGTTAATGTATAAAAACACTACAAAAACCTGTTCGGTATTACAGTAGTAATGTGCAGTTCGCAGCAGGTTTCTTCAAGGATCTCGGTGTACTTAGCTGCATTCATCTTTCCCTCTATCAGGACTAGTCGCCCCGTTCCCGCTGCTGAAAAACATCCCCACATCATGATGCTGCCACCGCCATGCTTCACTGTAGGGATGGTATTAGTCAGGTGATGAGCGGTGCCTGGTTTCCTCCAGACGTGACGCTTGGTATTCAGGCCAAAAAGTTCAATTTTGGTTTCATCAGACCAGAGAATCTTGATTCTCATGGTTTGAGAGTCCTCTAGGTCAGGGGTTTCTCAATCCTGGTCCTGGGGGGACCCCTGTGTATGCTGGTTTTCGTTGCAACCGCAGTTGCAATCCCAGAATTTTAACAAGCTGTTAATTTTTCTTAATTAGGTGCTTTTCATGTTTGGAGGAATTATTCGCCCACTTAAGACACATTATGTCAGAAATAGCTATGCATGCCATGTAGAACAAACTCCCCCATGTTCACATTGTGCTTATTGTGCTATATTGCAACAATTACATAAGAAAAGGTTACAAAATAATGTATTTTCACTCAAATGAAAGAGTGAAGTGAATCAATAGGCTCCTAATTAGGTTGTTGAACACATGTGTTTAACTCAATTTTTTCTTTAAGCTTAAGACAATGCAGGTTTGGCTCGTTATCATTTGCTTTGTGTTTGAATTCTTCATTATCTACGAAATGGTTAATTTTAGTGGCCATGTGTCCACACTTTCACCAATTAGGAGCCTATTGATTCAAATCAGTCTTTAAATGGATCTGTTAAATAATTTTCTTATCTTTTTTAAATAATATAGCACAATGTGAACATGGGGTGTTTATTCTACATGGCATCCATAGCTATTTCTGATATAATGTGGCTTAAGAGGGTGAATAATTCCTCCAAACATGACAAGCACCTAATTAAGAAAAATTAACAGCTTGTTAAAATTCTGGGATTGCAACTGCGGTTGCAACGAAAGCCAGCATACACAGGGGTCCCCCAGGACCAGGATTGAGAACCCCTGCTCTAGGTGCCTTTTGGCAAACTCCAAGCGGGCTGTGATGTGCCTTTTTACTAAGGAGGGGCTTCCGTCTGGCCACTCTACCATAAAGGCCTGATAGGTGGAGTGCTGCCTGGATGGTTGATCTTCTGAAAGGTTCTCCCATCTCCACAAGGATACGCTGGAGCTCTGTCAGAGTGACCCTCGGGTTCCTGCTCACCTCCCTGGCCAAGGCCCGTCTTCCCCGATTGCTCAGTTTGGCCGGGCGGCCAGGTCTAGGAAGATTCTTGGTGGTTCCAAACTTCTTCCATTTACGAATGATGGTGGCCACTGTGCTCTTTGGGACCTGTAAAGCTGCAGAGATTTTTCCGTACCCTTCTCCAGATCTATGCCTTGACACAATCCTGTTTCTGAGGTCTGCAGATAATTCCTTTGACCCCATGGCTTGGAGTTTGCTCTGACATGCACTGTCAACTGTGGGACCTTATATAGGCAGGTGTTGGCAATCCCCAATCATGTCCAATCAATTGGATTTATCACAGGTGGACTCCAATTAAGTTGTAGAAACATCTCAAGCAGTATCAGTGGAAACAAAATGCACCTCAGCTCACTTTTGGGTGTCATATCAAAGGGTGTGCACACTTGTGTAGATATGATATTTTACATTTTGATTTTTAATAAATTAGCACAAATGTCTAAAAACCTGTTTTCACTTTGTCATTGTGGGCTATTTTGTGTAGAATTTTGAGACAAAAAATGAACTCAATCTATTGTAGAATATGTCTGTAACGTAATAAAACGTGGAGAAGGTGAAAGACAGACTTTCCGGCTTGACTGTATAATTATTTTTCTTTTCTGATTAGCTGGCGCCAGCATTATCTATGTATGTTATTGTATGCTTCTATTTCATGATGGATTGCCTTTTTTGTATTGTATTGCATTGAATTATATAAACTACCATGTATTGTTACTTGATTGCCGCATGATGTGATTATTTAACGCACCTGTGAGTGCACCTCAGTATCTACCCTGAGGAAGGTTTTGTTGCCGACACGCGTTGATTTATCCTGCAGCCATGAAATAAAGGCTTTTTAATTTTTGCAACGGAGAATTGAGTGCCGCGTAGACTTTTTGTAGAGCTTTGCTAGCCTACATTTATTTTTTCTTATGGATCAGCACCCCGTGTCACATTGAGCACCTCTCCTGTTTATTCAAGTAAGCCAAGGCAGCGTTACTCCTTTTCCTTGTTGATTGCATTTAAGAATAAATTTTAATTTGATCTCACAATATTGCTCACATTTTTGTGAATTAGATAATCGCCCCAGCTCATTCCAAAGTGATTATTACTACTACTGCTAACGGTTATACAGTCGCCTACTACCCAACTCTCATCAGCACGAAATCAACTCGACTCAGAGCCGAGCCGCGGCAAAATCTCACGGCTCCAGAGCCATAACACAAACCAAAGTCCTTTCGAATTTTAACAGAGAGCAAATGCTGTAACCTACACCATTAATAATCGGGTTTAGCCTAGCTACTCAGCGTGGATCAATCAGAAACCTTGACAATGGTATTCTGTTATATCAAATGATATTCCGAGACGCCAACACTTTAACAGCCTACTTTTTATTACGAAATTATTACATGTGGCTGTTTGCAACCGAATTTCAGGATAAAACAGAATTAACATGCGATTGTGTTCAGCTAATGACAGCAAATGGGCTACTTCTTATATAAAGTGGTGACATTTTTATTTTAGAACACTTGACCAAGAACAACAGTGAACAGATAAATACAATTTTGTATTATAGAATAAATAAATAGCATAATGGTTCAAATAACACATCTTATGGTGTCCAAATAAATCTTTACCAAATAGGGCTACTATTTAAAACTCATAAACGAAACGGGCTCCTGTACACACACGCGCGCGCGCGTGTCAAGATCTGACTTGTTTGTCGGATTTGGCTGCCGATCTCTCCTATACAGCCATCCATCCACCACCTTTACAGTTGGCTACTGATGGATTCTAGGATCTGATAAAAATAAGATGTATATTTGCATAGACTAATAAAATAGCTACAGCATATGCAAATATAACCATTCAGTGTATATTCTTAGACTACGTGATATCTAACGTTACAATCAATGACCGACAGCGTTATTTTAGGCTATAGGCCTAACGTTAAACTTCTGCGAGAATATCGGACTTGGGAAAGTCGTAAATAAATGTAAACTGGATGCGATTGCAAACTAGATTGAGAGTGAACAGAAAACATTGAGCATAGGCTATTAAAAATGAGCATCAATCAGGTGATTTGGGTCTAAAAAAAAAAAATCAACGCTAGTTTACTAACTTGATTTGCTACCAGCTAGACTCTGCTGTCTGGAACAGCTTCAAATTCCAGCTCGCGCCACTGGGAGAAAAAAGATGCCGCTCGGGTAGTTCGAAAGAAAGGAACGGTATGGCATTAACCGGAAGTACCGAAAACTCGCGACTCCGACTCTTCAAACCGAACGGTAGGTACGGAAAGAGCCGACTCAGAAAAAAGAGCCGAACTACCCATCACTAAGTACAGACAAGTCTTTGGGAAAAAACCTCTACAAATCATTTAATATATTTCAAATTCAAAATGAACAGGTGTGTCTATACAGTGTATGAGCCATGAGTTGTCAGTTACAGTATCTTTATATTCATTCATTACAAAAATACTTTACTTACGGAGATGTGCCTGTGAAGGATGTAGCCTAATTAGCTTGGTTTAAAAATGTAAATCAACAAAAGATATTTTTCTAAGATGAGGAATATGCAAGTGTTGGTATCAACTGACAGGGAAATCACAGAGGGCAGTATCTACAGTCCTACTTTTTATAGTTGGAGTTCAACGCTGGTTCATTGTTCATTTCCCAACATTTACGTCAGTTTCAGTGAATTTCTCTGGGTGTGTGTGTGTGTGTGTGTGCGTGTGTGCAACCTGATCTCATGTGAATTCGGCAATATGTACCGATTGTTAGTGTCTGAAAAAACGGTACCTGTTTCCGAATTTTGCACAAGCGCCCCCATGAGCCTGTACTGGGAACTACTGACTAATGCTCAGTTGTAGAGTGTAAGGAGATTTCGTGAAAGATACATAGTGAGAGAGAAGCTTGTGATAGAAAAATATAGTTGTGCAAATATAGATTCTTTAAATCTTAACTGAAATTCTCCAGGTCGCTCATGCCCGAGTTACATGAACTCCTGTGAGGTTATGTTTAGGGGTTGTGGGTGGGGTACGGGAATCACGAACTCACGCAGGGCGTGTCTTGCCAAGAAAAGCAGTGAGACGCGTGACGTCATATACTACTACCCTCACACGTGATGTTTTCGGCCTATCACAGCCCCTAGCTTGTGCAAAATTCGGAACCAGGCACCATTTTTTGAGACACTAACAATCGGTACATATTGCCGAATTCCATGAGATCAGGCTTGTGTGTGTGTGAGAGTATGTGCGTGTGTGTGCGCCTACACATGTATGCACATGTGTTTGTGTGTGTGCGTGTGTCCGTGCATGTGTGTGTGCGTGTGTCTGTGCATGTGTGTGTGTATGTGTGTGTGCATGTGTGTATGTGTGTCCGTGCATGTGTGTGTGTGTGTGTGTGTGCGCACGCATGTATGCACATGTGTTTGTGTGTGTGCGTGTGTCCGTGCATGTGTGTATGTGTGTCCGTGCATGTGTGTGTGTGTGTGTGCGCGCGCACGCATGTATGCACATGTGTGTGTGTGTGTGTGTGCGCACGCATGTATGCACATGTGTTTGTGTGTGTGTGCGTGTGTCCGTGCATGTGTGTATGTGTGTCCGTGCATGTGTGTGTGTGTGTGCGCGCACGCATGTATGCACATGTGTTTGTGTGTGTGTGTGTGTGTGTGTGCGCGCACGCATGTATGCACGTGTTTGTGTGTGTGTGTGTGTTAGGATTCTGTAATCTGTCTGTTTTATCTGTTATTATGTTTCCTGATTTCTTTTCCTTTTTTCCCGCATTTCCCTCGCGATTGTCAGTCCGTGTTCCATGTTCCTCAGATTCCACTCCCTGTCTTTGTCATTGCACTATTCGGGTGATTTTGGGAACATTCGGGTTTCCTCTGTATTTCGTATCTCGTTTTCTTCCTTCTGGCTTCATTAATATTTGTATATAATACTAATGTACTAATCATACTAACTGTTAGATTAGATTTAATACTAACCTGCTAACAAACTAACGTGTATATAATACTAACCAGCTAAGCTACTAACATTAGGGTTTTAGAGTTCGCTACTAACATTACTAATTACTAATTCATCTTGAGTTTCTACCTGCAGCTGTCATTTCCCTCCTCATTATACTATCCCTGTATCTATCTGATTTCGCCACTTTCGCGTTCCTCCCCTCTGAGCTGTGCATTTGTCTACCTGATAACCCCAGGCCGTTTGTTATCATTGTGTCTATGTGTATCCCAGTCTGTGTCTTACGTTTCCCCGTCATTGTATTATTGGTCCTTGTTAACCCTCATTGTTCTCACCTGTGTACTCTCCCATTTCCCCTCCTCTTCACACCTGATTCCTTTTGTGTAATCTTCTCCCTGTGTATTTAAACCCTGTTATTTCAGTCTGTCTTTGCGAGTTCCTCACTATTGTTTTGCTACTGTGTTTCTTTCTATTGTTCCGAGTATCTGACCCTGTTAGCTGTTTTATTTCTTAGTATCTATCTCCGAGTTTTTGTTATCCCTAGTCCCTCTCATGTTGTTGTTTTATTTTTGTATTTAGTCTTTTGTTTGGTTTTCTTTTTGTTCCTCCTACGCCTTCCCGGTTTTGACCCCTGCCTGTGTTCTCGCGACCCTGATTTCGGATTCTGTTTTTGTGCCTCTGCTGTGCTTCCCCGGTACAGACCCCTGCCTGTTCTGTGACTTCTCTTTGGACTCTGTTTTTGTACCGTTGCCCTGTCTCCCTGGTTTTCGACCCTGCCTGTTTTACTACGGATTGCTGCCTTGCCCTTTTATTAAACTTCGTTTTTTGTACTTCCTGCCTGCGCTTGGGTCCTTCCCCCACTATCACCTAACAGAAGGAACTCGCCAGTTAGGACCCAGCGGGCGGTCATGGTGACTCAGGATTTTTTTTGACCCCTTCTTCCACACCAACTATGAAGAATTCCTCATGGGTATCTGGGGGCAGAACCCTGAGTTCGCCCGTCGGCATGCCGACCACCACCCATCATCCCGGACTCTTTATCAGCCAACCTCCCACTCCGTTGGGCTCGGAGTCCTAACCCTCCTGCCGGCCAGCCCTGAGCCCACAACCCCTTCAACCACGCAACCCCAACCGTCACCCTTCGAAGGGACTCACCTGGTCCTGTGTCCGGGTAACTATGGGCCCAGGAGAAAACGACGGGGTCCTGGTTCCCGGCTCTGTCGACGGACTCAGCTACCCATCGATGGAGGATCCATTTTCCACCCGTTCTTGTTTGCCAATGTCCGGCCACGTTCCAGCCCTCCTGTCCCGCCACGTTCCAGCCCTCCTGTCCCGCCACGTACCGGCCCTCCTGTCCCGCCCCGTTCCGGCCCTCCTGTCCCGCCCCGTTCCGGCCCTCCTGTCCCGCCCCGTACCGGCCCTCCTGTCCCGCCACGTTCCGGCCCTCCTGTCCCGCCACGTTCCGGCCCTCCTGTCCCGCCACGTTCCGGACCTCCTGTCTGCGCCTCCGCCCTCCTGAGCGGTGTGTGAGAGTGTGTGTGCGTGTGTGTGTGTGTATGCGCGCACGCATGTATGCACATGTGTTTGTGTGTGTGTGTACATGTGTGTGTGTGTGTGTGTGTGTGCGTGCATTGGTAGCCTCTGAACAGATTACAACGGTTGACCAAACCTGTTTACCCAGTCAAGTTGCAACACGAAGGAAATTGCTCAGTAAAATTTCAGTTAGGACATGTCTTAACCAAGAAATTGCATAAAGGTTATTGGTCCATACCAGTCCCATAAATTTACATTGTATATGTAACACTTTTATCAATTCTAATTCTATTTTGTACATTCTATAATACGGATATACTGTACTACACTAAACAGTTTGCTTATTACTAATGCTTTGGATAAAAGCGTCTGCCAAATTATTGTAATGTAATGCAACAAGCTGCACGCCTGCAAGTTCTGCATTTATCTAGTTTTATAGTCCAGCCCAGTCCAGTAGAGTCCAGAAAAAGGTTCTATTGTCACTATAGTTTTAATCGTGTAGGGCAGTTTCAATGAAGAACATTGAATGTTTACCAATGTGAGGGGTAGTAATTAAAGAACCAGACTTTCCAACAAGTTCAAATGTTGGGCAAGACCCTGCATCAGAATTACATTGTTGCAGCCTAATTTTAGAGAGAGAGGGTTAATACAGTATATACACACTGACTGACTGCACACTACAGTACATTAACACTGCACTGAGAGGGTTAATACAGTATATACACACTGACTGACTGGACACTACAGTACATTAACACTGCACTGAGAGAGAGGGTTAATACAGTATATACACACTGACTGACTGGACACTACAGTACATTAACACTGCACTGAGAGAGGGGGTTAATACAGTATATACACACTGACTGACTGCACACTACAGTACATTAACACTGCACTGAGAGGGTTAATACAGTATATACACACTGACTGACTGGACACTACAGTACATTAACACTGCACTGAGAGAGAGGGTTAATACAGTATATACACACTGACTGACTGCACACTACAGTACATTAACACTGCACTGAGAGAGAGGGTTAATACAGTATATACACACTGACTGACTGGACACTACAGTACATTAACACGGCACTGAGAGAGGGGGTTAATACAGTATATACACACTGACTGACTGCACACTACAGTACATTAACACCGCACTGAGAGAGAGGGTTAATACAGTATATACACACTGACTGACTGGACACTACAGTACATTAACACTGCACTGAGAGAGGGGGTTAATACAGTATATACACACTGACTGACTGCACACTACAGTACATTAACATCGCACTGAGAGAGAGGGTTAATACAGTATATACACACTGACTGACTGGACACTACAGTACATTAACACTGCACTGAGAGAGAGGGTTAATACAGTATATACACACTGACTGACTGCACACTACATACCATACGATTCTGCGCATATCAGCCAATCGTGTAGGTATGGCGTAATTCTCAGCCCCCTAAGCTGGAGCGGCGATAGAACTACGCTCATGCAGTGAGTAAATACACACGTGGGGCTAGAGACAGACCGAACGGGAGGGCACACGTGGGGCTAGAGACAGACCGAACGGGAGGGCACACGTGGGGCTAGAGACAGACCGAACGGGAGGGCACACGTGGGGCTAGAGACAGACCGAACGGGAGGGCACACGTGGGGCTAGAGACAGACCGAACGGGAGGACATTGAACTTGTATGCCCGACCTCGGAATGCAAATCATAGGAAACGACGATGCTCCACCCAGATAGGGATGTGGAAGTATGCATCTTTTAAATCCACAGCCGTGAACTAATCTCCTGCTTGTACGGCGTGTATAACTTCCAATGTCTGGAGCATCCGGAAAGTGTATCGTTTTAGATACATATTTACGTCTCTCAGATCCAGTACCGTTCTCTCGTGAGAGCCTTCCAATTCACCAGCTGGTCTCAGAGGCCTGACCACCAGATGGACCTACGGGGTTATGTCGTGAGTCCGATGCCGGGACACGGGCGGACGGACGATGAAGAGTTTCCCTGCCATACATGGGTTGTGCATCCCTACTAACCATCGGTTGGGACCAACGCACACCAGAACGTTGAGGGGGGAGGCCTTTGCCGCTCCCTGTATCGTAATGCCTACACAGAACGTTCAAGCGTCTGTCTGACTATCTCAGTGAAAACCTGGCCAGGAATGACCGGCAGGTCCCTGATTGTTCTCTTTGTGGCCTCTGGGAGAGAAACCACACTTGACGCCGGCAGGTCCCTGATTGTTCTCTTTGTGGCCTCTGGGAGAGAGACCGCACTTGACGCCGAGTCCCCGTGAGCAGGGACGTTACTCGGCCTAGTTCGCGGGTCATTAACGCAAGCGCCTGTAGCGACGCGTCATCCATCGAGGTGTCAACCTCTGCCTCTTGCCTCGTCAGCGACTGCGACTGCGCGAGCATTACCATGACAACGAATTACCAATTTGCTCTGCTCTGGCAGCCTTGTAGAGTAAATCGTCTGTTGCTCTGCATTGTGGCCTAGGGCAGTGGGTGTCTGCCTGGACAACCTCTTCTGGGGACACTACCAATGCCGCAATGGCAGGTTCCACAGAGGGCATTCAGGTTTGATCAACGGAATCACAGAAAGATACAAACCTGTACTTTACTGCATACAATCCTGTTCACCGCGTGATTTGTTTCGCGAGAGTGAACGAAGTAAACGCGGCAGCACCATGTGCCTACCGCAGCAGTATCCAAGAAACGATATCCGTCTAGGCTAGCAAAGCTACTCAAGTCTCTACTCTAGGCTGTCGTTTACAAGTGCTTATCACCGCTATAGGGAAATACTAGCCCCAACTGAAGTCTCAAGACAATGTGGGATTCACACAGGATACAAACAGTCTCACGTCTCACTATGCATTGGTGAGAAAAATGAAGAGGATTTCCCCCTTTATGGGAGGGATTACGTCACTACACGGAGGTCATGTTCCATGACAAATGCTGGTATAAAAGTCTCGATGCATCTGGCCCCAGAAGGTCCATCCGTATTCAATTGACGATCCTAATGGTCGGAGGAACGAAATAAAACTTTGCTTAGACCAAATGCATTCCAAATATGTTGCTCAAACAAATAAGCCTCTTGTACATTTACTCGTAAGGGCAACTTGAAGCTCAATTCCCATTCATTTCTGAGGTCCGAGGTCTGCATTTTTTCCAGAATTTATGACGGAAGTACCCCCTGAGCTTGATGTCTCACTCTTGTGGTCTCTGATTCGAACCTCCTTCTCAACCTTGCGTGATGGTGCGACGTCCAGTCGTATTGACGTGACTGTTCAACATAGCGAACTACAACTTCAAAAAATTACGACAAAAGGCGCATCATTGCCGTCTGTATTTCACTTGAACCGTCCGTTTTATTTCGGCGAAATTTATCCTCTTAATAAATTTGGTGTATTGTCTGATTGTGTCATCGTTTGTTTACTTTCTATTAGCCAATGCTAACTAACAATACAAGCTATTCATATTTAGATTTATGGCATTTCTCAGAAGATGTTCGCCTTGTTGTTTGAATTCGGTAGGCCTAGGTCACGGAAAACTCTGGTGTTTATGTAAAAATTGGCGGCATTGCATTTTGGGGCACGAATACTACTTTCCTTCTGAAAAGGATAGTGCAGAGCATCCTTTGTGAAAGGAATAAATGGAATAAACGGACGGATAAAAGGAATCGTCCTCTTTCCTTCTCAATATAAGAAATTTGAACGGTCCTTAGCATGGCTGCCCGCAAATATAAAGGATCCTTCCTTGCTCGAATTTGACTATTGGAATGCAGCCACACTGTTCTTCATTGCTATCTTTCATTCATATCTTTAACATTTCCCCCTTCCTGGCTGACTTTTTAAATAATTAGGCCTAGTTAACGCCGGCGTCTTTTCTGACATTGTTGTACTTTTGAGTATGTTTAGGCTACACTTCCATTTGTTTCAGTGATCACAAACGAAATTCTTAAATTACCAAGAAGACAAACTGTTTATGAGTGAGTTGAGCTGCAGGTCATCGTATTGAGGAAATTAATAATAAAAAAATTTCCTCAATTAATTTTGAATGCACTCTATCCTTGACCATAGTTAAAAAAAATACTGAGCATGTTAGTGAGCTCGATATTTCATGCTAAGAGCACAATTTGATAAAGACACGAGAAACTACGTCTCTAGGTTTTTAATGAAATCTTTTTTTTAAATTTTTTTTCAGTTGATTGCATTAAACCAACCTGGTACACACTGTTCTGGTGGAGTTACTTAGTGTTGTTTTTTCGACTGTACTTTGAAACGGATCAGTAAAATACCAAATCAAAACGTTTACCGGACCTTTCTTGTGGGACCAAGTGGTTGGAGCCCGTCGTCTCACAGGAAGTGTATTATCTCTGGTTTACTTTACACCAATCAGGCAGCCGGTTTGAAAAACAGTTGGTCACGTGATATGGCAACATGGCTTCCGTGCAGTTTCGCAGTGAACAGCAACAATAGGAACTACGCTGCAAGTCTGCAAGTATTGAGGAGACCCTGGGCCCTGGGAAGAAGATAAAACTTTTGAATAGTTTAGGTGTGTCACCCTACGTTTCTCTGAAAACATTTTCATTTGTCACGTTGGCTATCTTGAAGGCTTGCGTGATAGCGAGCTAGTTAGCTTTCTAACGTTACATAGGTACTACAGCTCACTAGCTAACTCGGTTATTTCATAGCTACATAAATATTTTAGCCTGTAGATATAATTTTGGAGCCTGCTTTTGCAAGCATAATGGCTCACTAGGTGTGCATAGCCAGCTTCCTGCTTGTCATCACTGCTGCCAGGTAACTAATAAACTGGCTGAAGTAGCCAGCGAGCTATCTGTTTTTCTGCTGAGTTGTCGTACATTTAGCTATGTCCTCTAGCGTTTAGTTATGTTCTTCTCTTGTGTGTGTGTGTGTGTGTGTGTGTGTGTGTGTGTGTGTGTGTGTGTGTGTGTGTGTGTGTGTGTGTGTGTGTGTGTGTGTGTGTGTGTGTGTGTGTGTGTGTTTGTTTGTCCACAGATGAAGTTACGCGTGCAGCTGCAGTGTAAGAATCTTCATGAATACCTGAGGGAGCTGAGTCCAGACGTTCTGGACCGACTGTACAACCATCCGGCCACTTGCCTCGCTGTATACAGGTAAGCGAAATACACTTGATAACGCGGCATAGACACCGCACGTCATTATGCAGGATGCCTACACCCATTATCGCACTGCCTGTAAAATATACAAGGACACTTCCTGTTGATGTTCTGCTTATACAGTTGTCTATATTGAAAGGGTTGTGACAAAACTTTGGCATATCTACACAAAAGGGTTTTTAAAGGGATGGGGATATTAGTAAGTATATACAGTGAGCACCATAATTCATTGGACAGTGACACATTTTTTGTTATTTTGGTTCTGTACTCTAGCACTTTGGGTTTGAAAGGATACAATGACAATGAGGTTGAATGTACAAAAGGTTCTTGTGGTGGATTTTCTCTAACAACCCACTGTACTCTCTGAAAGGTGTGAGACAAAGGCTCTGAACACAAAAGTTTTTGCTGAGGAGTTTAAGACTTTATTTTCCAACTTGCAAGCGAATAAAGAATGGGTTCTGCTCTTACCGAAGTGTCCCCAAATTGTAAGAGGGTCAGTCCCCCTTTTATACAGTTGCACAAACAAATATTCATGCAAAACATAAGCTCCAGTACTCACTTAGTTCCTCTTTCTCATACATCAATTTGTAATATGCTATTATGTTAATTAGTTGTTGTATGCCCAACCTACTTTAAGCTGCTATAGGATAGAAAGGCAAAACAAGATATATGGTGACTATTACTTTCACTGTCCATTGGCCCTTCAGTTGTCCATCAAAGTAAGATCATTTCACAGTCTGCGTTTTTCCATAACACACTTTCCCATGGCAGTTTGAGCACATCTTCAGTAACAGGAAACTCCCTGGTACCAATCTCATATGTCAAAACATTTGCCTCCCGGACAGGTCATTGTGACAAGCAAGGTTTTGCAATAAACAGACTGTTTGCTACTTACAGAGGAACTGCTCAATTTGTTAAATGCAAAACACACACAGTAATATTCCTTTACATCAGTTCTAAGCATTTAATAATGAGTACAGTGTTTTCTTATATTGATAATACATAACTTCATTAAGCCAACACAAAGTTTCCCATTTCAGTTCTATAATTTCTAAACGGTTCATCTGATATGGATGAAAATACCCTCAAATTAAGGCTGACGGTCTGCACTGCAACCTCATTGTCATTGTATCCTTTCAAACTCAAAAGTGCTAAGAGTACAGAACCAAAATAACGAGATAATCAATGTTATTCACTTCACCTGTCAGTGGTTTTAATGTTGTGGCTGATCGTGTATATGGAATATTAATCAGCCTAAATCTTACATGTTGCTTTAATATTTCTTCTGACCCTTTACATTGTTGTCTTGTCCGGCAGGGAGCTCCCCTCATTGGCTAAGAACTATGTGATGCGTATGCTTTTCCTGGATCAGCCCCTCCCGCAAGCTGCTGTTGCATTGTGGGTGAAAAAGGACAGTCAAAAGTGAGTAATGACACTGGAGGGTGCATATTTGAGTCCACTTCGTCAAAAAGCTTTTGAGTGGGCGACTTTTTCTCACAAATGGGGGCACTTAAAATACCAGGATGAAACCCTTATTTCCGGGGTTTTGTTGAGGGAATTCAGGAGCACACTCATCTGCAGAACTGTGCGCTCATCCGACAATTTCAGTAAGTAACCCGGAAGTAAAAACGTAAAAGCCATAGAGTGTATATGCATATCTATGGTACAAGAGAGGGTCATATTACGAGCTACTCTCTTTTTTGTTAATTCTATCTTCATTCATCATCTACACTTTGTAAACATCTTCATATGTTAACAGATTGATATTCTCAATAAAAAAATATATATATTACAAACTACTTCCTCACTAGTTTGGAAAGAGTTTTGCGGGATTTCTTTCGCACGCTGCTTGCAATGTGAGGGGACAGGGCACATAGTAGACAGGGAACAGGTGCCGCAGTGCCTGCAGGTTTAACTCCAGTCCTGGAGGGCCGCAGTGCCTGCAGGTTTAACTCCAGTCCTGGAGGGCTGCAGTGTCTGCAGGTTTAACTCCAGTCCTGGAGGGCTGCAGTGTCTGCAGGTTTAACTCCAGTCCTGGAGGGGGCGTTGTGTCTGCAGGTTTAACTCCAGTCCTGGAGGGCTGCAGTGTCTGCAGGTTTAACTCCAGTCCTGGAGGGCCGCAGTGCCTGCAGGTTTAACTTCAGTCCTGGAGGGCCACAGTGCCTGCAGATTTAACTCCAGTCCTGGAGGGCTCCAGTGCCTGCAGACTTAACTCCAGTCCTGGAGGGCCGCAGTGTCTGCAGATTTAACTCCAGTCCTGGAGGGCCGCAGTGTCTGCAGATTTAACTCCAGTCCTGGAGGGCTCCAGTGCCTGCAGATTTTTGTGGTTTCCCTTTGATCAGCAATTTTGGTATGTTAATAATTTTGATGTTAATAATCTTACTGACTGCTGCTCTCTACCTTTCCCTCATTCTCTGCCCTCTCCCTCTCTCAGGGACCATGATGATTGTGTGTCGGTGCTGATGGGCCTGAGAATGTGGCACAGTCAGCAGCTGCAGGGGGGGCTGCAGGGCCTGGTGCTCAATCCTGTGTTTAAGGAGAACCTGCGGGTGGCACTGCTGGGGGGGTAAGGGTTAGGGTTAGGTGTCCCACTGTAAAACACACACGGCATGAGGGCATTCAAGTCAATTCAACTTGCTTTATTGGCATGACATATCTTTCCTACATGTTGCCAAAGCACACTTTGCAGAATACAATGGTAATAATAGTAATAATCATGAACCATAATAACGCAACAAAAACAAAACAAACAGTTATGGATTATTTGTGAAATAATAATACTATATGTATAGACTGTGGGCTACCCGGCTGTGCAGAGGTTGCAGTTGACAAACCAAGATGAGGAAACAGAACAGTCAGAGTCCCAGGTGTCAGTTAACCAAAAAATAATATTTATTAGTGCTAATGACTGGGGAAGGGTAAGGGGAGAAAAGTAACTCAAATTCTTTCCCAGTTGGGCTATAATGTTCCTCTCCAGGCCACAGAGGCTCTTCCTGTGGGGAGACCAATGAGAAGGGCATTAGAGGGTGGCCGGGGGGTGCAGGCCTGTCCGGTCCTTGGGCCGATCCTCTCTCCGGTCTTCCCCTCGCCCTTAGAGTGATTGTCCTCCAGCCCTCTGGCTCTGGTGCGAAAACCCAGTCGCCTGTGTGAGGTAGTACTTTGATATCTCACGGTTTCATTCAGTTCTGAATTTCAAGACTCCCAACATTTCCATGCAGCAATCTACAGTACTTCACCATTTCAACACAGCAACTCTTTAGTACTTCAGTATTTCAATACAGCAATTCTTTAATCCTTCAAGTGGAGGAGAGTTAGGTGGCCCAGGTGAGGAACAGGTGAGGAGGGAAGCCAGGTGTAGCTCGGTCTGAGGCCCCAGCATTCCTTTGTTCTGCAGCTCCTTCAAACCCTGAGAGCCCGTCAGCTTAAGCTGATTCAGCTGTGCTGCAGCAGAGTGGAAAATTCCACATTCCTGCACTCTGCTGCAGCTCTGTCCAGGCTGCTGAACTTACGGGATATCACCTGGCATGTCTGGTGCTTTCCCTAGGCCTGAAATCCTCCAGGATATAGTTGGGGAGGTACTGGCCTTGCACCACTTGTCCTAGGGCCAGCGGTGCCCATAGGGCCAGCTGCCGTGGTGTTCCTGGTGTACCTTTGTGGAGCATCGCTAAGGGATCGGGGCGCCACAAAACATAATATCATTTTATTATTTTTTAAATAATTGTTTTAGCAATTTTTTAACGGGTCACTGCTGTCTCTCCGGCTGTGGCAAGAAGCTACGTAATCTGCAGCCAAATTCTCCACCTGCTCTCTCTCTGTCTCTCCCTCGCTCTCTCTCTCCCTCTCTCACTCTCAGCGGTAAGGCGTGGGCGGACGATGGCTGCAGTCTGGGGCCTGACCGCCACCAGCGGGACGTGGAGAGCCTGGACCGCTATGCCATGGAGCGCTGGGAGGTCATCCTGCACTTCATGGTGGGCTCGCCCAGCGCGGCAGTCAGCCAGGACCTTGCGCAGCTACTGACGCAGGCTGGACTCATGAGAAGGTACTCCTCCTATTCAAACACAGCGCTAAACCTGCCCTTTATCCTGTATTCAAACACAGCGCTAAACCTGCCCTTTATCCTGTATTCAAACACAGCGCTAAACCTGCCCTTTATCCCGTATTCAAACACAGCGCTAAACCTGCCCTTTATCCTGTATTCAAACACAGTGCTAAATCCTGCCCTTTATCCTGTATTCAAACACAGCGCTAAAGCTGTCCTTTATCCTGTATTCAAACACAGCGCTAAATCCTACCCTTTATCCTGTATACACATTCACTCTGGTAGCTGGCAATAATTCTCTCTCCATCTCTCCCCTCTCACACGCTCCAATCTCTCTCTCTCTCTCTCTCATTCTCTCCCCCACCCTCTCTCTCTCTCTCTCTCTCTCTCAGTGAAGTGGGAGATGCCCCCTGCATCACCTCAGCAGGGTTTCAGTTCCTCCTCCTGGACACGCCCTCCCAGCTCTGGTACTTCACCCTACAGTACCTGAAAACTGCACAGGTGTGTCCTAAATGCACAGATGATGTTTAAACCTTACAGTACCTGAAAACTGCACAGGTGTGTCCTAAATGCACAGGTGGTGCTTAACTCTAAATGTCCTATTGTAATTCACAATGTGTTTCTGATTTAACATCTCAGGGTGTGTATATACTTTGAGTACTGTAGTGATCACTCTCTCTGTCTCTCTCAGTCCAGGGGAATGGATTTGGTGGAGATTTTGTCCTTCTTGTTCCAGCTGAGCTTCTCCACTCTTGGCAGAGTGAGTAACCTCTCCTACAGTGTATAAAGGCTGGCGTATCCAGCTGATGAAGGTGTGTTTGGCGCCCCGTGTGTTTGTAAGTGGTACTGCATGTGCATCTCTGTGTTTTTAGGATTATTCTGTGGAGGGGATGAGCGAATCTCTGCTCACCTTCCTGCAGCACCTGAGGGAGTTCGGACTTGTCTTCCAGAGGAAGGTAAGATGGAGAGATGGACAGGGAGGGTGGAGGATAAGAGGGAAAGAGACAGGGAAAGGGAGGATTAAGGATTAGAGGGATAGAGGGATGGGGAGTGTAAGGAGGAGTGCGGAAGGAGGGTTAGGGTCTGGGGGATTTGTGAAAGTATGATGGTTCTTTCACTCTCTCTCTCTCCCTCTCACTCTCTCTCTCTCTCTCTCAGAGGAAGTCCCGGCGGTATTACCCCACCCGTCTTGCTATCACCCTGGCTGCGGGCATAAATGCAAACTCCTCCCCTTCCTTCGCCACCCCTGGTACCGGCGATTCGGGCTTCATTGTCGTGGAAACCAACTACCGCGTGTACGCTTACACAAGTGTGTACAAGCTTCTGGTGTCAGTGTGTATATACTGTATATAGTATATAGTGTGTATATACTGTATCTCTCAGTGCAGTGTTAATGTACTGTAGTGTCTAATGTGTGTGTGTGTGTGTGTGTGTGTGTGTGTGTGTGTGTGTGTGTGTGTGTGTGTACGTGTGTCTCTGTGTGTGCGTGCGTGCGTGTCTGTGTGCGTGTCTGTGCGTGTGTGTCTGTGTGTCTGTGCGTGCGTGCGTGTCTGTGTGCGTGCGTGTCCGTGCGTGCGTGCGTGTGTGTTACAGACTCTGAGCTGCAGATAGCACTAGTAGCTCTGTTCAGTGAGATGCTGTATCGTTTCCCTAACGTGGTGGTCGCTCACGTTACCAGAGAGTCTGTGCAGCAGGCTATCGCCAATGGCATCACCGCACAGCAGGTAAAGCATGCAGACCTGGCCTTCCCAAACGCTCCAGGCAACCCACACACAATCAACACACAATCCACACGCCACACACAATCAACACACAACCCACACGCCACACGCAATCAACACACAACCCACACGCCACATGCAATCAATACACAACCCACACGCTATCAACACACAATCCACACGCCACACGCAATCAACACACAACCCACACACCATCAACACACAATCCACACGCCACACGCTACCCATAGGCCACCCACACGCTACAGGCAACTCACACACTACACACAACCCAAACGCAATCCACACACAAGCCACATGCTACATACATGCCACACGCTACACGCAACCCACATGCTACATGCAATCCACACACCACATGCTACCCACAATCCACAGGTCACACGCATCCCACACGGCTAATGACTCGCTGTCTTTCAGATCATCCACTTCCTTCGAACAAGAGCTCACCCCGTCATGCTAAAACAGGTACGGAGAAATCTCTCTCTCTCTCTCTCTCTCTCTCTCTCCTTCTGTTGCGTCTCTTTCTCTGACTCTTTGAGTTTAGCCTCAGTTTGCTTCATGAGCACTGAATATAGCATATGATAATATTATGGCTCTGTGCAGATGGAGTGTTAATGTCTGATTCCCCTCTCTTTACGGCAGTATGAGGCACAAATTCCCAAAATTGGCTCTCTCTCTATCTCTGTCCCTCTATCTATCTCTGTTCCTCTATCTCTCTCTCTCTGTCCCTCTCTTACTTGCTTTCTCTCTCTCTCTTTATCTCTCCCAGACTCCAGTTCTCCCTCCCACCATCACAGACCAGATAAGACTGTGGGAGCTGGAGAGAGACAGACTGCAGTTTACTGAGGGTGAGTTTTATGCTTCCTTCCCTTGATGCAAGAGGAATCCCCAAAATGCCAGGATGAAATATGGCAGCCACACCAATTTATGAAAAGGGAGGGAGTAATTTTATTCCCTCACTCCCTCGTTTATCCTCCCTTCCACCAAGGGTATAAAATCCCACAATGCAATGCTCCACATGTGACACAGAGAAAATAAAATATCGCCGTCTCCGCTTGCGCTATCACACGGATGAGGTGATTTAAAAAAAAAATTTTTCGTAGGATGAGTTTGGAAGGTTTGTGAATAATTAATGAGCACATGTTGAGGAATGGGAGGGGGGGATTAATTGATCATTGAAAATTGATCCTTTAGCCTGTACGTTGTGTTCGCGTTTTTCTCACAAGAAATCCTCACTCAAGGTGCCACAAAGACTGGCGAGAGTATTTTCATAAGACTAGCTGCTGTGTTTTTATCATCACTCAAGGTAAGCTAGAGTAAGGTTTTTACGAGTTATTCATGAACCTTCCAAAGTCATCCTATGAAAGAGATATTCGCGCACGAAGCAGAGGTTGCTATGGGGTAGCGCAGGTTGTCAGGGCTGTTCAGTTCTGTTTTGGTTTCTTCTTCATCTAACCTTCCTTGAAGAGCACCTTTTGTGTTCACTTGTTGCACGTCACAAATTTCATCACAAAATGGCTGACTCGAGGGAAGAGCGCAACACAAAATGGCTGACTCGAGGGAAGAGCGCAACACAAAATGGCTGACTCGAGGGAAGATAGCAAGGGACGGGACTGTGTTAAAGTAGATCTGAATGCATGCATGGGGTGCGTCCCAGTACTCGAAAAATGCATGGTCCTTTCCTCCACTACCACCTCCTCTCCTCCTTTCCCCGTAAGTGGATTTTTGTATTTTAATGTAATGTTGCTGATTTGGCTACGTATTGCACTACAAATAGTTACAAATTGATTAATGTCTCAACGCAAACTGCAATGTCAAGTACATTGTATTCTGTACATGCAAATACTTGTACACAAAGTTGTTCAGGCAGTTTTGCATACTTCCGGGTAGGAGAGGAGTGGTAGTGGAGGAAGGGAGTGAAGAATACTGGGACACAGCCCTCGTGTGCCTCAGGGTCCATCCCAATACTCGAAAAATGCACCCTCCCTTCCTTCACTACCACCTCCTCTCCTCCCTTCCTCCACTACCACCTCCTCTACTCCGTGCCCCGGAAACGGATCTTTGTGTTTTAATCTAATGTCGCTGATTACATCTTAATTACGTATTAATGCTTACATATTAATGAATGTCTCGACGCAAACCGCAATGTCAGGTGCGTTGTATACTGTACATGCAAATACTTTTTTTTTTGCAAGTACTCGAAACGTTCAGAGAGTTTTGCATACTTCCAGGTAGGAGAGGAGTGGTAGTGGGGGAGTGGAGGAAGGGAGGTGGGGAGTGAAGAATATTGGGACGCACCCTCTGTTTTCTCATCTATGGTGCTGCACAGAATGTCTAACCCGGTGCACATGATAATAATAATAATAATGCATGGCATTTATATAGCGCCTTTCTAGATACTCAAAGCGCTTTACAATGATGAGGGGGAAACTCGCCTCTACCACCACCAATGTGTAGCACCCACCTGGGTGATGCAACGGCAGCCATTTTGCGCCAGTATGCTCACCACACATCAGCTGAGGTGGAGAGGGAGGGAATTTTTTTAGCCAATTAAACTGGGGGATGATTAGGTGACAGATTGAATGAGCCTGGTTTGGGAGTTTAGCCAGGACACCGGGGAAACCCCTACTCTTTACGATAAGTGTCATGGGATCTTTAATGACCACAGTGAGTCAGGACCTCGGTTTAACGTCTCATCCGAAAGACGGCATCTCCTACAGCACAGTGTCCCCATCACTGCACTGGGGCATTGGGGTTTATTTGACCAGAGGGAAGACTGCCCCCTACTGGCCCACCAACACCACTTCCAGCAGCAACTTAGTTTTCCCCAGAGGTCTCCCATCCAAGTACTAACCAAGCCCACAACCTGCTTAGCTTCAGCCATTTAGCAGGCACGGATTGCATAGTGGTATGGCTGCTGGCACAAATGATATTTGCTGTAAAGGTTCCCACAATGGCTGCCCAACGCTTAGATGTTTGCTGGGCTGCTCATGGTATTGGAAGGCGTTGTGGGTCACAGTGGGTTATTGGGTTATTTTGGGAATTCTGGCTTGTTTTGTTTTTATTTGGGGTGGGTGGGGGGAGTGAGAAGATGACCCTTGACCCCTCTCTCTCTTTCAGGAGTGTTGTATAACCAGTTCCTCTCTCAAGCTGATTTTGAGGTGCTCCGAGACCGAGCCCAGGTAACTCTGTCTACAGTTAAACCTGCACCAGGATGGTTGGTTCATTTTAGAGCATCCCCTTAAGACCCTTCTCTCTCTCTCTCTCTCTCTCTCTCTCTCTCTCTCTCAGGGACTGGGTGTACTAGTGTGGCAGAACGTCCCCCACAGGGTGATGGTGGTAACACCACACGGACACAGCGAGGTCAAGAGGTTCTGGAAACGGCAGAAGAGCCACAACTAGTCTCCACGGCAACGGGGTGGATTTGGGGAAGGGGTGGGGGGGTGGGCGGGGCTAAGAAACAGTGCGGAAGCATAAAGCGACAGCTCGACAAGCAGGACAGAAACGGAACAGGGGGAATTATGGGTAAGAGTTACGATGCCAAACCTCAGGGTCGGGGGGGGGGGGGGGGGGAGTTGTATTGCTCCAGCCTGTTTCCCTGTGGCTTAATCGCTCCAATTAACTCAGTTTCCCACAATGCACCACAGTGGAGCTTTGGTGTATAGGGTTCACACCACAGTCGTTACCCACCCCCTCCCTCCGGCCAGACCAAGCAAGTGACTTAATTATGGGTGAAACTGGTCAGAAAGTCCAGAGTCAAAGGTTGGTTGCTTACCTTGCTGACAGAGAGAACCATAACGGCGGGCCGCCAGAGTCCTGAGTGTCATACTCATTACCGGAATGTTTGGACAGTCGGTTGCCTGGCAACAGTCTATTGTTGGTGAAAGTGCCATAGTGCTGTTGTCAATGGGTGCGTTAAGTGAACTAATAAAACTGATGTTTGGGAATAAAACACAATGTTTTATGGGGGGGGGGGCAGGTAGCCGCTTCTGAATTACAGGTAGAACTCAGCTCACCTGAGAACTCACCTTTGCTTCCTGATAAACAGCCTGGACAAATAGAAGTTTGCGCAATGCTCACCCTGCCACCCTCAAAATGGCAAAAGAATTTCATTAAAATAATTTTTGGTCAAAAAGAAAACGAGAGTAGATCCTTTTTTGTCTTCGTTTCGTTTATGATAATATAAATAATTACATTTAAAGTGCACTTAAGGCAAAACTGCCATCTTGCGTGCAGACAAATTGAAATTGGTTGCCGTGCTCATTTAAATGTCGTGCTTTCGAATCCTTTCAAAAACCATCAGAAACGGCTATCAGGGACAGGGACAGGGACAGGAGCACCGGCGGGTGGGTACGCTGTTTCTTCTCAAACCGATTATTCTGTTTTCATTTAATCTGTCATTTAAATGCCCGTGTGCAGCAGTGCTGGTTCACTCCTATGTCAGACCACAGCAAAAAAAAACATCTCTGCCAAGGACACCCGTGCAGTCTACAGCGGGAGAAATTAGACCACAAATCCCAAGATGCATTGGCCCTGGCTGTGCACGCCTTGGGTATCATGAGATTATCAAGTGAAGGCGAGATCTCTGCCAGCCGACCCCTGGAGTGCATGTTTACTTGTCTGTAATTACCCGTAGAAGAGTGAGCGGTCCGTTTGGGAGTTTGGTGACTGTAAAATGAGAGGAACTGCTGGGCAGTTCAAGCCCTGGGCTGTGTCCCAATCAGAGCCCTATCTACTGCGTCCTGTCTCCTGTGTACTGGCAGATGTGTGCCGTTCAGTATGTGATGTGCAGTACGCAAAACAATATCCTCCATACTATTTTCCAACCGTACTGTGGAAGTGTCGTAAGACGTCCCACCCTTGCGCGGCCATGTCACGTGCGTCATACTTATGCGACCAAAATGTTTGCGTACTTCTTGAAAAGTGTGCTCCTGAATATACTCAGCGAAACCCCAGAAGTAAGTATATCGTGGGGGTTTTAAGTATACTACATTTAGAGAAAATTTCACCCACTTAACTTTCTCGTCCTGTCTACTCAACAAGCCTACTCAATAGTATGGGAGGGTGCTGATTCGGACACAGCGAATCAGAGCCCTGTTCCCTGTCCACTGTCCCCTGTCCACTCAGACCCCTGTCTACTATGTGCCCTGTCCCCTCACATTGCAAGCAGTGTGCGAAAGAAATCCCGCAAAACTCTTTCCAAACTAGTGAGGAAGTAGTTTGTAATATCTTTTTTAATTTTTTTAATTTTTATTGAGAATATCAATCAGTTAACATATGACAATTGTTACAAAGTGTAGACTATGAATGAAGATAGAATTAACAAAAATAAAAAAGTATTTCGTAATATGACCCACTCTTGTACCATAGATATGCATATACGCTGTACGTCTTTTACGTTTTTACTTCCGAGTTACTGAAATTGTCGGGTGAGTGCACAGTTCTGCAGATGAGTGTGCTCCTGAATTCCCTCAACAAAACCCCGGAAATAAGGGGTTCATCCTGGTATTTTAAGTGCCCCCATTTGTGAGAAAAAGTCGCCCACTCAAAAGCTTTTTGACGAAGTGGACTCAAATATGCGTACTCAAAAGGGTGTAGGTCTCTGATTCGGACACAGCCTAGGAGAGCCACGGTGAAGTGTCTAGCCCAGGGATCTAACTCCAGTCCTAGAGCGGGCCAGGTTTAACTCCAGCCTCTGAGAGGATACCTGCTGGTTTTTATGGTTTCCTGTCAATCAACAGCTAATTCAGGCCTTGGAAATAATGTGCATGAACTCTGTTAAGCCACTTACCGAGATAAAACACTGAAGTGCTGAGACGTCAAAATATGCAGACACTGTGGCCCCTCCAAGATGGAGGTTCCAGCTCTAGTTCATGTTAAGATCTTCATATTTCATATCTTTTATGATGGGAAGTCAAAATTTTCTTGTACTTGAAATACTGAAAATAAATGTTTGCTCTTGGACAGCAAATGTGTTTGTTAGTGTATTACTGAGTGTGACTTGTGAATGAATGGGGGGGAATTCCGGTCGTCTTTGGTGGAATGAGTTGTTAATATTCAACTAATCATCACTCTGAAAACTTTATGACCACAGATACCACTGCCCATCGTCTGAACTAAAGTTATCTTTCAGTAAGATAATAGAGTTAAGAGTTCGTGGCCTTCTTGATATGAAATCATTGGTTGGTGACACTACAGCCTAGAACCTACGGCACCTTAAGAAGGTAAAAAAGTGGCGTTTTCTATTTACCTTTCGCTAATATGTAGCCAGTGCACATACGAAGAGTAGACTGCTTGTTCAAGAGACGGCAGGGACACGGGCTCAAATGAAAGATTGACAGGACATGTAATTCCCCAAAAAAAACTTTTTTCAGTTCAACACTATCAATTATTCTTGGAAATGTTTGTTTAAAGGGTTTGTTTCATTCGCATGCGTAGCGCAACTACTTAACGTCACCGGAGGGTAACACTATACCAAAAAATGCTAGCGCTAAGTTTGCATGCTGGCCAGCTTCGCTTGCAGGCAGCTAATGTTACCCGGCGGTAAGGTTAGCTAATTTGCCAGCGCTGGCTGCATTTATCGGTCTGTTCTTAGAATATGAGCATCGCGCACGTTATAAGTTAAACGCGATAAGCGTCTTATTATACATATGCATATAGTAAACAATAGCGGTTCACTATTAAAGTTATATCCCCGTTGAATCCCGAGGCCCAGAATGGAGCCAGGGAGCTTGCGTGAGAGTCCAGCAGGTTCCGGAGACCCAAAACACGCCGAGTGGCGGGAGGAGATTCCCGATGGAATGGCGGAGGAGAGAGATGGAAAAGATCAAGAAGGCGGCGGGGGGAACATGCACACTTCCGAGAAGACGGACGATGAAGTTGTGGAAGATGGTATGGAGAAAGTCAACATGGACAAGAAAGAAGTCCGCAAATCTGAAGACGAATTAGATCCAAGAATCCAGGTGAGGGGAAAATATCGATAATAACGTTAACTAGCTAACGTAAGACAAGTCTTTTAAAGTGATAAAATACGCAAAATGCTTCAGACATTCACTGCGCTATTTTACATTAGCTACTAACTAATGAACAATTGTATGGTATAAAAACATTTAAATTTTAACCAATTAACGTTAACTGGTCTGTAAGCAGTATACATTCAATGTGTAGCCTATGGGTGCAAACTTAGGTCCAGGATATATCGTGTGCATTGTCGGGTTTTATTACAAACTAATTAGATAATTGACTGGCTTTCTATAAGGTAGCACTCCTTCTGGCGTCATCCCAGAGAAAGTACACGGTATCCTGTTTGCTGTCATTCAAGACAAATGTCAAATAAAGTTTTATCTTACCTCGCCCTAGATCCAGCCAGAGGTGTAAAGTCCAGGGGTCAGAAAGTAAAAGTCCTCCCATGTGTTTCTTCCACCCATTAACTCAGCCAGCTGATTTCACCAATTAGGCTAGTTTTACTTCCTGGCTGAAGAACAACTGTGCTAATTATCAAATCTCAAATCAGGGGTGACTGGAACAAAATACTGGGGATTACTTTTACTTTCTCAACCTGAATTTCACACCTCTGGATCAAGCCCTGAAGTTCGGCTACGGGGGGGGGGGGGGGGGGGGGTCCCAGAGTGTCAGCTTGTTTTTGGGTGTGTCTCATTCCTAAAGTAAACAGTGTAATTAACCAACCCTGTTCCTGGAGAAATACCGTCCTGGGTTTTCATTTCAACCCTAAATTGGTAAATATCGTTCTACTAATTATTCAATTCAATTCAATTCAATTTTATTTGTATAGCGCTTTTTACAGAGAACTGTCACAAAGACGCTGCACAGGGAGACAGAAGGAAAATTGAGCAAAAAAAACCAGGCCATAGCCCCCAACCAGCAAAATGAGGTAAAAAAAAAACTCCCCGGTAGGGGAGAAAAAAACACAATTAATTATCAGCTCATTGAGATCTGGGCCCAGTCCCAATAGCCTACTCACACTTGAGCACTTCAAATGCGGGTGCCCGCGAGAACCTCCAGCGGCTTAGTCTGTCCCATTTCTTATTTTGACTGCGCACTTTGAGCCCTTGATGTGGCCTTCACGTGAGTCAGCATCAAACCAAACATCGCTGAAGCGTAGTTCTTTGTAAAGTGAAAACCAGTTAAATCATGCATTTTCACTAACTCTTACAAGTTAAAAATATGAAATAACTATATATTTATGTATGACGCTCAATAAATAAGTCAAGCGATTTTTTTCTTTTAAATTCGCATTTTATTAGGATATAGCTAAGCATCGGTGCTTTATGGGCTGCAGCCTGATAAAATATGTAGCCTACTCGGCAGCAGAAAGGCTTCTCAGGCTGGCTGGTAACATTAGCTAATTATATCAAATAACAAATACGGGACCTGCAGTAGCCTACAGTTAACATACAATTATTAAACTTAAATCGGCACTGGGTTTTCCAAACAGCTCTGCTGTTCTACCAGCTTTGCATAAGATTAAATGGTTATTACGTTACAAAAGCCAATGTCCTCCAGCGTTTGTTTTATTTATTTTAATCTCAACATGCCATATATTGAACTTCAGCTCGACAGAAGTAGGATTACGGATTTTAGGTAAAAAGAGGAGTTTACCGATCTGATTTGTCCAGCTAAAGTTCAATATAGGACGTGTTGAGTTTTCTGTATAGTTCGGTGGTTGAGATTCATTCATAAAAACCTACTGAGCAGGTGACACGACACGACGTTGCACGGACGAGCAGATTAAATAAAACGAAACGGGTTCGTCATTCTTGGCTCTCCTGTTAACGTCCAGTGGACATCCACATTAGACGGTGGATCTGCCTACCTTGACCGAAACCATAGCTGAATTGTTAAACGACTTATAACATTTCGTTCTGGTTATTCGAGGTACGTCCCACCGACTACACGCCCGATGTCACCGAAGTTCCACAGACGACTATTGCACGCGATTTTTGTCAGTGGGTTTATAAATAAAAAAAATGACATATAGCGGCGACAGGAAACATGGCGATGCTTGTGTATGTAACCACAGCAACCGAATGTCATGCAAGGGTGTCCCATTTCTTACCTATGCGCCATTACACACTTGCACCCCTTGGTCCAACCTCGGAAATACGTCACCAAAGTGCGGACTTTGAAGGAAGTGCTTAGACCGTAGGGTGAGTTTTGGACACAGCCCTGTAGCTGTAGAATTTGGTGTGCTTTGTTAGGGTTGGAGTGAAAACCTACAGGACAGTAGATCTACAGGAACAGGGTTGGGGGGACCACTGTGCTAGAGTCCATTGGTCCAATGTCCTGCGAAACATCTGGAAGGTGAATTTGGGGCATATTAGTTTGGGCATTCCTAGACTTCCTGAAACGGTTATATGTGATATTGGGGGGGGGGGGGATTCTGATCCACCGTAGGGTCTTTATTGCCTTGCTGATGTAGCTGAAAAAATTCACTGTGCGGCCTAACTGTAACATTGTTTTCCAAGCTGTTGTCATTGCATGCATGAATTGCGATTATCATTTTGCTGGGCCCAGGCGTGGGATTAATCTAACGGAAAGAGTGTTGTGCCTTTTCTTTCTGCTCTTGCACAACATGCTTCATTAATCTCACTAATTGCTCAGACTCCAGCAGTGGGCGGGGCTTGCCAACTGTTTAAAATTCCATAATGCAAGTGTGTACAAACACTGCACTGCAAAAAATGTCTTAACAAGGGTTTTAGTCTTGTAATGAGACTTAAAATCTTTTTTTCTCAAAAGTGGAAAATATTAACTTGTTTTAAGTTACTGTTTGCTTGACAAGTGAAATTATCTTACCCCACTGGCAAATCTTGAAATCTCACCCTTATTTAGCAAAAATGTAACAGAAATAAGATTCTAAAGTATACATATAAGATTAAAATGCTTGTTAAGATTTGTTAATCCACAAGTCGCTCTCATATTTTAGCACTCCAGAGAACATGTTTATTTGGCTCAGCCATCGCACACGTTGGATTTGATGTTTTCTTACGTATCCCCCCCCCTTCCTTACCTTATTCAATTTTCACTGGCTGTTGAAAAATGACTTTGCGTTTTGAGTCTTTGACCCACCCCCCAATTCCCATAGAGATCCATTCAAATGCAGAGACGTTATAGTATCGCGTGTAAGAGTACCAGAAAATAAGATATCAAGAGTCTTTTGATGTTGTTGGGTCACAGACATCAGGACCCATCAGGAAGTCATGGCATGCAAAAATGACATGTGTCATGCACAAAGTAGATGTCCGACTTCAACTGTAGGCCCCCCTGGCTGTCACTCTGTTTTCAGGAGGAGTTGGAACACCTGAACCAGGCGAGCGAGGAGATCAACACACTGGAGCTGCAGCTGGATGTGAGTGAGCGCTGATGCCCCTCCCCCACCCGCCCAGCAGCCAATCATATCAGAGCCTCAGAGCCAGTATACTGAGTGAGCGCTGATGTCCCTCCCCCACCCACCCAGCAGCCAATCATATCACAGCCTCAGGGCTAGTATACCCAGAGATAATAAAATTCAGATAAGATGGCTGTGATATTGCCTTATTTGTTGAAGGAAAAGTGACTGGTGGATTCCAAAGGTCACCATTGGGTCCGATGTCTCACCAGTGGATCCACGCTGTTCTTACCAGTGTTGGAGTGTTTTTGAATTTGATTTTATTCTTGGGGAGTTATTTATTTATTTAGATTTTTTTACACATATCAACTGCTCGCTTTTTTGCCCAATTTTCCATTCTGTTTCCTCTGCAAAGTGTCTTTGTGAGGGTTTCTCTGTAAAAAGCACCATACTTATAAAATTGATTTGACTTGAATTGAATCCAGAGTCTGAGACTCTGTGTACGAAACCATTTTCATTTGGAGTGGAAATGGTGCACATCTCGTTAGCCTCTGATGTGTATAGTATCTGACATGGATGCTTTGCCCTCGGAACAAGCTCACTCTTGCAGTTATTATCTGATGTCCATGAGACAGAGCACAAGCTGGTACACTTAGCGCTAAATAGCATGTGGTTGTTTGTACATCACAGATTGCGCTACCTAGCACATTTTTGCATGACAAAAATTTGTAAAGTGCTTTTAGCGCTAACATTTTCTATGGATGATAAAGAGTGATAAAGAGTGCTAACTAGGGCATTGTTGTATTTATGGTAAAGTGAGTGCTAACTAACGCACTGCTGTATGTATGGTAAAGTGAGTGCTAACTAACGCATTGCTGTATGTATGGTAAAGTGAGTGCTAACTAGCGCATTGCTGTATGTATGGTAAAGTGAGTGCTAACTAGCGCATTGTTGTATGTATGGTAAAGTGAGTGCTAACTAGCGCATTGTTGTATGTATGGTAAAGTGAGTGCTAACTAACGCATTGCTGTATGTATGGTAAAGTGAGTGCTAACTAGCGCATTGCTGTATGTATGGTAAAGTGAGTGCTAACTAGCGCATTGTTGTATGTATGGTAAAGTGAGTGCTAACTAACGCATTGCTGTATGTATGGTAAAGTGAGTGCTAACTAGCGCATTGCTGTATGTATGGTAAAGTGAGTGCTAACTAGCCCACTGCTGTATGTATGGTAAAGTGAGTGCTAACTAGCGCATTGCTGTATGTATGGTAAAGTGAGTGCTAACTAGCGCATTGTTGTATGTATGGTAAAGTGAGTGCTAACTAGCGCATTGTTGTATGTATGGTAAAGTGAGTGCTAACTAGCGCATTGCTGTATGTATGGTAAAGTGAGTGCTAACTAGCGCATTGTTGTATGTATGGTAAAGTGAGTGCTAACTAGCGCATTGTTGTATGTATGGTAAAGTGAGTGCTAACTAGCGCATTGCTGTATGTATGGTAAAGTGAGTGCTAACTAGCGCATTGTTGTATGTATGGTAAAGTGAGTGCTAACTAACGCACTGCTGTATGTATGGTAAAGTGAGTGCTAACTAACGCACTGCTGTATGTATGGTAAAGTGAGTGCTAACTAGCGCATTGCTGTATGTATGGTAAAGTGAGTGCTAACTAACGCACTGCTGTATGTATGGTAAAGTGAGTGCTAACTAGCGCATTGCTGTATGTATGGTAAAGTGAGTGCTAACTAGCGCACTGCTGTATGTATGGTAAAGTGAGTGCTAACTAGCGCACTGCTGTATGTATGGTAAAGTGAATGCTAACTAGCGCATTGTTGCATGTATGGTAAAGTGAGTGCTAACTAGCGCATTGCTGTATGTATGGTAAAGTGAGTGCTAACTAGCGCATTGCTGCATGTATGGTAAAGTGAGTGCTAACTAGCGCATTGCTGTATGTATGGTAAAGTGAATGCTAACTAGCGCATTGCTGTATGTATGGTAAAGTGAGTGCTAACTAGCGCATTGCTGTATGTATGGTAAAGTGAGTGCTAACTAGCGCATTGCTGTATGTATGGTAAAGTGAGTGCTAACTAGCGCATTGCTGTATGTATGGTAAAGTGAATGCTAACTAGCGCATTGTTGTATGTATGGTAAAGTGAATGCTAACTAGCGCATTGCTGTATGTATGGTAAAGTGAGTGCTAACTAGCGCATTGCTGTATGTATGGTAAAGTGAGTGCTAACTAGCGCATTGCTGTATGTATGGTAAAGTGAATGCTAACTAACGCATTGCTGCATGTATGGTAAAGTGAGTGCTAACTAGCGCATTGTTGTATGTATGGTAAAGTGAATGCTAACTAGCGCATTGTTGTATGTATGGTAAAGTGAATGCTAACTAGCGCATTGCTGTATGTATGGTAAAGTGAGTGCTAACTAACGCACTGCTGTATGTATGGTAAAGTGAATGCTAACTAACGCACTGCTGTATGTATGGTAAAGTGAGTGCTAACTAGCCCACTGCTGTATGTATGGTAAAGTGAATGCTAACTAGCGCATTGCTGTATGTATGGTGCTGTTAGCACTAACTCACGCATTGTTGCATGTATGGTAAAGTGAATGCTAACTAGCGCATTGTTGTATGTATGGTAAAGTGAGCGCTAACTGAAGCCTTGCTCACTCACAGGAAGCTCGGTCCAGCTACGGAAGGATCCTAAAGGACTCTGCCAGGAAGCTGAATGCCCAGGCGTCCCAGCTGGGAACTTGCATTGAGAAGGCCAGGCCTTACTACGAGGCCCGAAGACTGGCCAAGGAGGTAGGCCTGATATACTGCTGGTGTGTGTGAGAGTCTGTGTGGGTCTGTGTGTGTGTGTATGTTTGTTTGCGTGTATGTATGTGTCTGTTTGTGTGTGTGTGTGACTGAATCTGCGTGTGTTTGCGTGTGTATGTCTGTGTTTGTGTGTGTCTCTTTGTGTCTGTGTTTGTCTGTTTGTGTGTCTGTGTGTGTGTGTGTGTGTGTGTCTGTTTGTGTGTGTGTATGTTTGTGTCTGTTTGTGTGTTTGTGTGTGTGTGTCTGTTTGTGTGTGTGTATGTTTGTGTCTGTTTGTGTGTGTGTGTCTGCATCGGCGTGTGTTTGCGTGTGTGTGTCTGTGTGTGCATGTTTGTGTGTTGGTGAAGTGCACATGCACTTTTCAGTGTCATCCCAAGGACGATAATTCTGGGAAGAAGATCAGTTGTTGAGTCGGACAGCTGTTCTCATGTTGCAGTCTTTTTATGGATGTTTCACGGTGTGCAGAACTCACAGCCTCCTTGAGGACAGAAACGCATTAATGAGCTGGCCAGCCAATCAGAGCACAGGGGGAAAAAAAGAAAATGTAATAAAAAATGGCAAATATTTAAAAAATGTTTTTAGATCCTATTTTTATACTTAGAAATATCCCAATTCGTTTGTGACCTCCTCATTTCTCCGAAATGTTTCGCCGAAAGATGAGAGTCTCCTCTCGGTCTTGCGTGTATCTATAACACTCCGTGAATGGTTAAAATGGTCTGCAGATGTAGGAACACCGGATATCATTTATAATTCTCCGCTTCTGACTGCTGTGGAAATATAAATTCCGGGATCGCTACAGAGTAAATCCGGGAGGAACGTCCAGGAATGTTATGGTGGAAAGATGTGTGTGGCCACGCCGGCTGGGCCGGATGAAATCAGGAGAGATTCAACGTTTTCACCATTCTCTGCTGCCTTGCGCTTAAAATTTACATTCCAAATATTTTGCAGGCACTCGAATCCTGAGTGATTTACACATCTTACATTTTTGACATGCAGTCCATTTAAATGGCTGGATATTTTCTGAAGGAACCTGGGGTAAGCACGTTTGCTCACGGGTACAATGGCAGTACCCCACCCGGGAATCAAACCCGTGACCTCTTTTGCATTGCAAGCTCAGTTCCCTGGGCATTAATTTACACTGCTGCCTATCAGATGGGCTTATATACGATTGATATTAGGATTCGTATGGGGTTGAAGGTGGCCTTTCCAATATTGGGGTTGGCCGTGGCCTCTGCAATATTGGGGTCGTCTCCCGTACGGTATCGCCGAGGGACCGTCTCGCCGTTTTGACGACTTGGCGTTCCAACCGCTCTCGTTGGAGAATGCCTTTTCCCTGACCCATAATGCATTTCAGCAGGAGTCTGGCCCGTCGATGATTTATTTTTTTTCATCAGTATTCAGGAGGAAGAGCCGAGACGGCCGCCGCATAAAATAACTCATCGATGCTGTTAATTCTCCCGGCGGCTGACTAGCGCGAGCGCACAACGCTACGCCATGCTACGCGGATCTTTCTCTGTGAGTCATTATTTACCCCGAGAGAAGCGCATATTCACAGGGCGGGAGGAGGAGGAGGAGGAGGAAGAAGAATTGCATGAATAAATTTTAAAAAGCGGGGAGACTGTGGGGGGGTGGGGGGGGGTGGGGATGATGCATTTGATCTGGGGAACCAAGGACTGTTGAAACATCAGATTGAAAATCTGCTTGCGGTGGAAATTAAATTAGCCTCGCAGCCAATCTCAGAGAGGGAGAGAAAGCGAGAGAGAGAGAGGGAGAGAAAGCGAGAGACTTTTGATGTTCCTTTATTGAAACACACAACCTTTTCCACCAATCACCTTAAAACCTACCCCACTCCCCTATTTACAAAGCCAAAAAAGCCCACCCCACCCTCCCTCCCCAAAATAAGAAAAAAAACAAAGGAAAAAAACCACCAATCATGCTCTGCTACCACACTCAACTTAAACACGTCTCCATCTCCTCTTCGTTTACCACACAAACAGCCTCCCCAATACACCACATTCTTTTAAACGCTTCCACATCATGCATCATTTTAAAATATTCAAATTCTACCCTAAGGCGCGCAGAGACATATCCCTTAAACAGTTGCAGCACATCTGTAGACCCACCAGCTCGCAGCCTGTTCCTGCGTGTGACACACGTCGCCAGTTTTGCCTGACCATATAAAAAATTTAATAGTACCACCCTGTAGCGCTGCTGGAAGCTGTACCTTGGTCCGCAGACGTAGTCTCCCATAGAGAAAACCACCCCCAGCCACAAACACACTGTTTTCTTTAGCCCAAACATTCCTCTCAACCTCTCGCATGCCATAAAAAGGTGCGACACAGTTTCCTGGCATGTACAAAAGGGACACCCTTCACCCCCCCCCAGATTCGATATGTGCCAATCAGACCTTAGTCGCCACCGCTCCGTGCAACACCCTCCACTGCAGATCCCCAGTCCTCTTAGGGACGGGGGCCTTGTATAGCACCCTCCACCTGTACCCAGCCATCGTCTGGTCACCTAGCTCCTCCTGCCATTGATGCTCCTTTCCTTCCCATAATGCTCTCATGTGCCTGACCTTGATGCACACTGTGTACAAGTCTTTCCCCTTCACCTCCTGGAACTTTCCCAAACATGGAGAGGTAGAGAGAGCGAGAGAAAGCGAGGGAGAGGGAGGGAGAGGGAGAGAGAGGGAGAGAGAGGGAGAGAGAGGGAGAGAGAGGGAGAGAGAGGGAGAGAGAGGGAGAGGGAGAGAGAGGGAGGGAGAGAGAGGGAGGGAGAGAGAGGGAGAGTGAGCGAGAGAGGGAGAGAGGGAGAGAGGAAGAGAGGGAGAGAGCGAGAGAGCGAGAGAGGGAGGCTTCATTTGTCCTTCGATCAGGCTCCCGCCCAAATGGTCTGATAGGGGGTGAGGAGCCATGTTGCTGTGCAGGGTTGTCCTTGCGTTGACATCGCCTCCTTTAGAATCTCACCTGAGGCCGCTCAAAGGCCCCAGCCAAATGCTAGTAAAATTTGGATTGTGGCTGGGAAGATTTTCTACTTTTTCTCCACTTTGGCAGATAAGGTTGTCTTTATATTGTAAAAGGTAATGTGGCAGTTGAAAGTGGCTGCTGGTGATTTTTCGAATCCACAAGCCACTCTGGCCAGTGCGTGAAAAAGTTAATTTCATTCCTTGATAGTGCCGACCGTCCGGTTTGGAACTGGCGGCCCTTTTGGGCGGGTCACTGTTCTCTGTAGCGCTACGCAGGGAGGGGTTAGTGCTGCGGGTTTGTCCCGGTCCTTTTAATGCACGAGAGCAACACCTCTGGTCGATCGGGGAACTGCAGCCCGCCAGAGCAGACGACTCCCGATGCGACGACTGCGTAGCTCAGCCGAATGAGGCCTTCAAACGCCGTCTCTACTGCCCTTTTCCGCTTGACAAGGATGCCAGCATGGGCCAATTGGCATTCAGTGCACGGCGCGGGTTCCCGCCAAGGCCTTTGATCCGTTATGGAAGGAGACGACAAACAAGGCCAGGACGATTTCCCCCGCCGTTAACCGAGTGTGGGAAACGCTCGACAGCCTTCACCTTCAAGACTCTGTCACCGCCCTCCTCATTCCTTTTCTCTTTCTCAAAAGAGGCAAAGCGTGATTGGTTGCTCCCTCCCTCCAGCGCTTTGTGATTGGTCGTCCAGCTTCTCTCATGCAAGGCAGTTGGTTTGTCTTTCCTGTCAGTGCGTTGTGATTGGTTATCCTTCTAAGAGGGATTGTAGTGAGTTGGCACATTCTTATTGGTTGTCCACTCTCTCAGCACATTATGATTGGTGGTCTTGTTCCTTGGTATGTTCTGATTTGTTACCTTGATCCTCAAGGTGTTGTGATTTGTCCTATTGCACCTTGGGGCATTGTGATTGGTTGTCTCTCCTCAGCACACCCTGATTGGTTGCTCTTGACCCTTAGCGCATCTTGATTGGCTACTTTAACTCTTCTGCGCCCTGATTGGTTGTCCCCCCACTGCAGGCCCAGCAGGAGACCCAAAAAGCTGCTCTGAGTTACGAGAGGGCCGTTTCCATGCACACTGCCGCCAGGGAGATGGTGTACGTGGCGGAGCAGGGCCTCATGGCGGACAGGAACACCATGGACCCCACCTGGCAGGAGATGCTGAACCACGCCACCTGCAAGGTGAGACCAGCAGGGGGCGCTATTGTACCTCACAGTAAGCAGTGGAAGAGCAAAGCTTCATGAAACTAACAAAAAAAAAAAAAATGGGAGGGACGACTATCCAGCGTCAGTGACTCACTTGCTTTGTGCCAATCATTGGGTGTGTCTGTGGATAGCAAAACATTTTACTGGATGATTAAATTGGCCTCTGAGCTAACCGTATTGGATGGGGTAAAGTATGATTTGAAAATTCTAATTTTGTGGCTTGTTCAATAAATATACAAGTAGATACATTTGGATGCTATATTTTACAATATTTTTAGCAGTGTGTTCGACTGATCTCTGACGTGTGTTTTGGTGAAGAGTGTGTGTGGTTTTCAGAGCTTACACACATTGACAGAGGAAATTTGCACTGACGAACACACAAGTTAAGCATTCCGAACTGTAAGAAAATTATGGTAAATAAAATGTTTTAAAAAATAGCACACGCACAGCAACTGGCTTTCACACTGTGGTGAGCAGTGGCCATTGCCCTCACGGTTTCCTGTGTTTGTTTGTTTGTGGTGGGTGGTTTCCGTGGCGACGGCAGGTGAACGCCGCTGAGGAGGAGCGTTTGCGGAGCGTGAAGGAGCACCAGGGGGTGACCCAGCAGTGCCAGGAGGCCGAGGCCCGGGTACAGAACCTGCAGAATTCCCTCCGCAGGGTCATCCTCAAGTCCAAACCCTACTTTGAGCTCAAGGCCCAGTTCAACCACATCCTGGAGGTAATTATATTAATAACAATGATAAGAACCAGAATTCTAACGGTCGTAATAATAATAATAATAATAATAACAGCAGGAATTACATTTAGTCATGAGAGGGTGAAGAACTCCCAAGTTCTTGCATTTATTTATTTTAATATAAGTTTCCATTGTTTTTCCATTTTGAGACTTTAGGTAGGTGGGGGGAGGGGGGGGGGGGGGGGGTTGGTTTTTGGCCTGTGTTGCTTGATGCTTTTTTATTTTTTTTGTATTTTTGCATTTGTGTTTTCCGTTTGCTTCTGATGCTCGATGTGTGTCGTTGTATTTCTGTATTCGTTTTTTTTTGTATTAGTTATTTTTGTATATGAGCGCACTGAAACAAATTCTATTGTTTCTATTCTTATGTTTCGTTGGTCTGCAGGAGCACAAGACCAGGGTTTTAATGTTGGAGGTGCGCGTGTCCAAGGTGAAGACGCACTACTCTGTCGCCCTGCGCAACCTGGAGCAAATCAGTGAGCAGATCCATGCTCAGAGGGGGCGGGGCCTGGAGGCGGGGCAGTGGGCCCAGGCCCGGGGCAGCGGGGGGCGGACCTCCCCGGTGGGGGCGGAGTCAGACTGTGGGCAGGGGGAGAAGGGGGACGACGGCCAGACGGTGGGCGTCAGAGAGACGCTGGAGAGAAGGCGGGGAGAGGCCGGGGCCAGGGGCGGGGCCAGAGGCGGGGGTGGGGCCAGAGGCGGGGCCAGAGGCGGGGTCGGGGGCGGGGTCGGACTCGGCTTCTCTCCTCAGCCTGCAGACCATCGCCTCGGACCTGGAGAAGTGCGACTCCGTGGAGCACCTGGCTGACCTCAGCGACACGATCAGCCTATCAGGGGAGGAGGGGGCGGTGCCCGGACGGGCGGGGCCAGGCAGGGCGGGGCCAGGCAGGGCGGGGCCAGGCAGGGCGGGGCGGGGCGCGGCGGGACAGGAGAGGGATGGCGTAAAGGCTGACGAGGGCCTGCTGAGTTTCCTTAAGCAGCATCACAGGAGCGTTAGCCTGTGATTGGGCAGCAGGGGGCGCCGAGGAGTGGACTGCATCACTGCCCCCCCCCCCCCCCCCAGAGAGAGAGGAACGCTAACAGACCGCTGTAAAAGAGGCACTGACATTCTGACTGACACAACTTCCTGTGTGCCACTTCACTGGCGGAAATGGAGAGGCTGCTTTTTACGTGACCACGAATTGATAGGAGAAATTGACTGGGTGAATTTTGTAGGGGAGGCTTCTGGGAAATGTAGTTTTTTCCCTTCTCGTTGTAGAGATGCTGCTGTACCGGAGCAATGCACAAAAAGAAAGATGGAGGCCAGTCTTGACCAATCAAACTGAACGTAGGCCAGGTACCTTTGCTGTAAGTGATCTTAAAAACGACACTTCCACCTCTCACTACGTCCTTGGAATGTCCAAAACGTGGTACGCTGAGCGATACTGTTACTGTATATTTGCTTCTATATGAGTTTAATACATTAGAGTATGCCAGCCTTCAACAATATACATATACACACACACACTTACATACTTGTGCAAACAAGATTGATGCCTGCTGAAGCAGGTGTGTGTGAGCACAGTGTGTGTGTGTGTGTGTGTGTGTGTGTGTGAATATATAAATGCATGGTAAATGTTTTTGTCTTCAACAGCCGATTATGTAACACCGCTGTCCCCTGAAGGGGTGAAAACATGGAATGAACATTTAATATTTCATGCTCCAGAAATACCCAGATGAGATTTTTTTCATCAGTTCTGCAAGTGCAGCTAATGGGGCGTTGACAGTCAGGAGCTTTAAAAACATGCTCTCAGATTTCTCTGAATAAAATGTCTCTTGAATAGATTAGCTGAGTGGCACAGATCCTGAGAGCTTGAGTCCTACAGGGGGCGCTGTTTCTGCAGGTTTAACTCCAGGCCTGGAGGGGGCGCGGTGTCTGCAGGTTTAACTCCAGTTCTGGAGGGGGCGCTGTGTCTGCAGGTTTGTGTGGTTTCAGCAGTCAGTTTAGGCCTGGGAAAACAAGGTGAAAATCAGTGACTTAAATTAAGCACTTAAGTTTGAAAACACACCAGATACCAGCAGATACTGATATCCTCCAAGAATGGTTTGAGATCCCCCAACTCAAAAAAAACCTGCAGACAATGCAGCCCTCCAGGACAGGAGTTCAACTTGCAGACACTGCGGCCCTCCAGGACTGGAGTTAAGCCTGCAGAAACGGCACCCCCTGCAGGGCTGGAGTCTGAGAGCTGGTGTAAGATTTTGGATTGCTTACCAGATGCTGCACACACTTGCCACATAGTTTTTCTACGGTTTGCCTTTTTGGTGTCATTGACACCTCATTTTGAGAGACGGGGTGTCAATGTGTTACACTGTATCATTTCTCACTCGTTAAAGTGCCTTTTTAAGTGTAAAAAAAAAACAAGAATATTAACGAGATAACATTACAGTCTAGCGAATTAGTGTGAAGAAATCATTTTTAGCGATAGTTTTAAAAGATAAATTATTGATTATGTGAGTTAGTTCTCACCGCTTAATATTGAGTAAAGTTTTCTTAGTTATTTTCGGGGGAATTTCTCGTCACGGCGCCTCAGTTGACGGGTAAATTTTTGTCCTTATTTTACTTTGCTTATGCTGTGTTTTATTTGTAAAATCTTTTCTTCTGTAGTGACTGACTTTATAAAATACCTTACATGAGGTGCGACCAGCTGCTTTAACCGCTATTGTTTTTACCTCTAGTGCAGATCTCATCCATAAAAAGGGTCACGCATACAGGTGTGAATGCAGGTCTTTGTTCTTTCCCAGTGCTAGAACTCCCCATTGAACTAATGATTGAATCTGCGTTCTTTCTCAAGCTCTTGATCTGTTGAATCGGGTGTTTTAGGTGCCTAGCAGAAAAAAACAACAAAAAAAACTCCTTCCCCCCCGGCTATGGAATCTCTGCTCTGCTGTGGTGTGTGTGTGTGTGTGTGTGTGTGTGTGTGTGTGTGTGTGTGTGTGTGTGTGTGTGTGTGTGTATATAGAGTGAAAGCGCAGGTCAGAACCGTCTCACTCCCATTATGAGTTTAATTCACTTCCTGTTTAATTAAGAATTTAATTCGCTTCTCTGATTTTTTTTTTTCTGAGCTTTGAGGGAAAAAGAAAGTGAAAAATGTATGAGTTTTTTCTGGGCTGAGTAATGAATCGCAAGGAGTACGGGGGAAAACCTTAATTTATGCCCCTCAACCTCCACAACCACATCTTACCTCTTCAGTGCATTAAATGTCAACAGTGTGACCCCAAAGGGGCAGGGGTTGGGTGGGATCCGTTTTCCCGAGAATGTTTTTAGAGGCGGCCCAGGAGGCTGGGAAAACGGGAAGGAAAGAGGGAACACATTAATATTGATATGAGGAGCATATTAATATTAATGATGTGTTTGTTGTTCTTGTTAATAAGCTGGGTTAGACTCTCAGCCCCTCTCTGGAGCTGGAGGGGGTTACTGGGTTAGACTCTCAGCCCCTCTCTAGAGCTGGAGGGGGTTACTGGGTTAGACTCTCAGCCCCTCTCTGGAAGTGGAGGGGGTTACTGGGTTAGACTCTCAGCCCCTCTCTGGAGCTGGAGGGGGTCGCTGGGTTAGACTCTCAGCCCCTCTCTGCAGCTGGAGGGGGTCGCTGGGTTAGACTCTCAGCCCCTCTCTGGAGCTGGAGGGGGTCGCTGGGTTAGACTCTCAGCCCCTCTCTGGAGCTGGAGGGGGTTACTGGGTTAGACTCTCAGCCCCTCTCTGGAGCTGGAGGGGGTCGCTGGGTTAGACTCTCAGCCCCTCTCTGCAGCTGGAGGGGGTTACTGGGTTAGACTCTCAGCCCCTCTCTGGAGCTGGAGGGGGTCGCTGGGTTAGACTCTCAGCCCCTCTCTGGAGCTGGAGGGGGTCGCTGGGTTAGACTCTCAGCCCCTCTCTGGAGCTGGAGGGGGTTACTGGGTTAGACTCTCAGCCCCTCTCTGGAGCTGGAGGGGGGTCGCTGGGTTAGACTCTCAGCCCCTCTCTGCAGCTGGAGGGGGTTACTGGGTTAGACTCTCAGCCCCTCTCTGGAGCTGGAGGGGGTTACTGGGTTAGACTCTCAGCCCCTCTCTGGAGCTGGAGGGGGGTCGCTGGGTTAGACTCTCAGCCCCTCTCTGGGCCAGAGCGAGAGACGGACACGCGGACCCTGTACTTTTTTATTTATATTTTTTGTGCGTTTAAATTGGAACCTGTGAGGTACATTGCGTGTGTTATAAGCTCCTTCTTGTCTTTCATTTCAAACGGCCTTCACTCTTTCTCCCCCCTTTGCCCTTCTTTTTGGGCTGTCTCTCTTTCCGTTTTGCTGCTCTCCTTCCTTTCCATGGTTGCCAGATTTTGGAATAAGTTGAGTTTTTTTGTTTTTGTTTTGGAAAATAATGGAATTGGTGCAAAAAGATTTCTTTCAAAATTACTGGCACTTTTTTCTCCCCCATTTTGAATGTCCAATCACGCATATATCAGCGCTCGTTGCTGCGACCTCCGTTATCGATTCAGGAGTGTATGCGCTGTTTTCTGAAGCCCACAAGTTCTGCTTTTTATCACGCCACAGTTCTCACGTTGGGCTTGCACTGACATTTTAAGCAACTTTGTGGCCCCTCTGTTAAGGGGATTTTCATAGCACATATCTGGCAACTTTGTTTACCCCTCTCATAGGGGGATTTTAATAGCACATATCTGGCAACTTTCCCCCCCCCCCCAGTGTTTGCATTGTGATTCACTGTCTCAGTCTCCACTCTGCAGCTGGGGCTGATCTCAGATCAGTTTCCAAGCAGGCGATCACACCAGTGGCCTGTCTGTGCACCTGCACACTCACTGCTCTCAGATCAGTCTATGTTGAATGGCCGGATCCTTCCCCGTTCCTTTCTCTTTAATACAGAGTCTTTGTATCAATGTGTATTAATACAATTTCTGTGATATTCATGGTCATTTATGCCACACCTCACATCTTTCAATCCAATAAAACCTTTATGATTTATCCTCCCTCCTCCTCGTGGTTATTATTCTTCTCTTATTGCGACGTGTTCTCCGGCTCTGATGGTAAATAGATTATTATTATTATTCTCTTACTGGTAGTTTTATGTCCGTCTGCTACGTGTTCTCTGGCTCTGACGGTGAACAGATTAAAGGCCATCCTTTATCCCAAATTTTCATCCTTAAACCACTGGGCAACAACTCGCTTTCTGTGGATAGGGGCGTTTTCATCTTTAGACACACGCCCTTCTCTCCGGGAAAGACGTGCTTTTAACATGATGATCGAAGATGATCGCTCAGTACCATTTAGGAGTGATTAGTTTAACATGGGGTGAAGATGATCACTCAGTACCATTTAGGAGTGATTAGTTTAACATGGGGTAAAGATGATCCCTCAGTACCATTTAGGAGTGATTAGTTTAACATGGGGTGAAGATGATCACTCAGTACCATTTAGGAGTGATTAGTTTAACATGGGGTAAAGATGATCGCTCAGTACCATTTAGGAGTGATGAGTTTAACATGGGGTAAAGATGATCACTCAGTACTATAGTGATTAGTTTAACATGGGGTAAAGATGATCGCTCAGTACCATTTAGGAGTGATGAGTTTAACATGGGGTAAAGATGATCACTCAGTACTATAGTGATTAGTTTAACATGGGGTAAAGATGATCGCTCAGTACCATTTAGGAGTGATTAGTTTAACATGGGGTAAAGATGATCACTCAGTACCATTTAGGAGTGATTAGTTTAACATGGGGTAAAGATGATCGCTCAGTACCATTTAGGAGTGATTAGTTTAACGGGGTAAAGATGATCGCTCAGTACCATTTAGGAGTGATTAGTTTAACGGGGTAAAGATGATCACTCAGTACCATTAAGGAGTGATTAGTTTAACATGGGGTAAAGATGATCACTCAGTACCATTAAGGAGTGATTAGTTTAACATGGGGTAAAGATGATCACTCAGTACCATTTAGGAGTGATTAGTTTAACATGGGGTAAAGATGATCACTCAGTACCATTAAGGAGTGATTAGTTTAACATGGGGTGAAGATGATCACTCAGTACCATTTAGGAGTGATTAGTTTAACATGGGGTAAAGATGATCGCTCAGTACCATTTAGGAGTGATTAGTTTAACATGGGGTAAAGATGATCGCTCAGTACCATTTAGGAGTGATTAGTTTAACATGGGGTAAAGATGATCGCTCAGTACCATTTAGGAGTGATTAGTTTAACATGGGGTAAAGATGATCGCTCAGTACCATTTAGGAGTGATTAGTTTAACATGGGGTAAAGATGATCACTCAGTACCATTTAGGAGTGATTAGTTTAACATGGGGTAAAGATGATCACTCAGTACCATTTAGGAGTGATTAGTTTAACATGGGGTAAAGATGATCACTCAGTACCATTTAGGAGTGATTAGTTTAACATGGGGTAAAGATGATCGCTCAGTACCATTTAGGAGTGATTAGTTTAACATGGGGTAAAGATGATCACTCAGTACCATTTAGGAGTGATTAGTTTAACATGGGGTAAAGATGATCACTCTTTATTTTTATTCAGTAAACCATTCACATTGATCTTGTGTTCGACGCGGATGAGAGCATTCAAATCAGGGAGGGAAAATGCATCTGTCACCATCGGCAACTGAACCTCTGAAACCCTTCCCTGTTGTAATGAACAGTCATGGGCAGAGTTACACTTGGTTGTCAATCACTGACTCATTTCAAGCAATGAAGGGGTATTGGCCTGTCCAACAAAATACAATGATTGGTTGAGATGAATACTGGTAACGTATGGTAGCTCCTCCCTATTTGGTGTCACCAGGCCTCATGCTCCTATTGCCCAACACTATACTTCACTCTCGGAAAAGTCTTTTTTTTGGGGGAAATAAAATATTTTCATTAATAATAGATTATATATTCTCTTGCACTCCAAGTCAGCCAGACACTGTTATATCATATCTGAATATATTTAGCACAAAAGATTATTGTCTCGTGTCCCAGATGAAGTTTTCTGGAGGTTTAGCATTTTTTCTCCCCAAAAAATTTACATAAAAACATAAGCTAGGTGTTTTTAAAAAAAGAAGAAAAGAAAAAAACGACCGTCTTTCCAAAGACATTCCCTGGGGAAGGGGGCGCAGAGGTTATGGAAATGCAGGGTATTTTTAGGGGGCGCTAACGCTATGATTCCTGCGGCAGATTCCGCTTGCTTCTGACAGGCTCCCGGTGCCGGTTTCTCCACAGAAACCCAGGACGAGGTACAAGGTTTGGCCAGATTTTAAACGATTTTGAGTTGAGAATCTGTTTGGACCGGATTTCAGTGGGGGGATGGGTGTCGGGCGAGAGAGGGGAGGGGAAGAGAACGGGATATGGGGGGGGGGGGGGGGGGGGGGGGATTCGTTTTTGTTTTTGATATTTAGGTACAGCATAAGGACAGGGGCTAGTGGGAATGGTAGTATACAGAGGGTTAAAGAATGAGAGAAAGATTATCCTCCATCTTCAGGCTTAAATTATTCAGTAGTGATATAAATATAGAGGGGAATGCACTTAGGATTGGTCTGGCTGTGGGGTGGGTGGGGGGGCGGTGGGAAAAGGGAAAAAAAGGTGAAAATTGATTAAGTGCAGGAAGGTGGGAGGTGAGAGAATCAGGGATGGCCTGGTGTTTTAGAGGGAGAGAGATGGAGAGAGATGGCCTGGTGTTTTAGAGGGAGAGAGAAGGAGAGAGGGATGGCCCTGTGTTTTAGAGGGAGAGAGAAGGAGAGAGAGATGGCCCGGTGTTTTAGAGGGAGAGAGAAGGAGAGAGGGATGGCCCGGTGTTTTAGAGAGAGAAGGAGAGAGAGATGGCCCTGTGTTTTAGAGTGAGGGAAGGAGAGAGGGATGGCCCGGTGTTTTAGAGAGAGAAGGGAGAGAGAGATGGCCCGGTGTTTTAGAGTGAGGGAAGGAGAGAGGGATGGCCCGGTGTTTTAGAGGGAGAGAGAAGGAGAGAGAGATGGCCCGGTGTTTTAGAGAGAGAAGGAGAGAGAGATGGCCTGGTGTTTTAGAGTGAGGGAAGGAGAGAGGGATGGCCCGGTGTTTTAGAGAGAGAAGGAGAGAGAGATGGCCCGGTGTTTTAGAGTGAGGGAAGGAGAGAGGGATGGCCCGGTGTTTTAGAGGGAGAGAGAAGGAGAGAGAGATGGCCCGGTGTTTTAGAGAGAGAAGGAGAGAGAGATGGCCGGTGTTTTAGAGTGAGGGAAGGAGAGAGAGATGGCCCGGTGTTTTAGAGTGAGAGAGAAGGAGAGAGAGATGGCCCGGTGTTTTAGAGTGAGAGGGAAGGAGAGAGGGATGGCCCGGTGTTTTAGAGAGGGAAGGAGAGAGAGATGGGGGGGGGAAGATGCAGAGAGAGATTTGACTTTCAGACATCCTTCACTGAACGCACACACACACACACACACACACACACGCACACGCACACGCACACGCACACGCACACGCACACGCAGACGCACACGCACACGCACACGCACACGCACACACACACACACACACACACACACACAGATTACAGCACAATATTTCTCACCGTTTCCACTGCACTTTTCCCGCCAGTGCAAAAGGAAAGAGGCATTTTCACCGGTACGAAGATCCAACTCTGCTCCCTCGTGTTTGAGGGAATGGAAATGGGGATGAGAGAGAGAGAGAGACGAGAGAGAGAGAGAGAGAGAGAGAGAGAGAGATGCGAGTGAAAGAGGTAAGATTGGGAACAGACCATCTCTCTCCTCCACTCTTCCCTCCTTTTTTACATGCCTCGCACAGAGCTGTAGCAGCTGCTTCTGAACACGCCCGGCATTCCCTGACTCATTCCGGCTCCTGTTCAGCCTTTTAGTACCCTTCCCCCATCCTCACCCAGATATACCCCGTCCCTCCCTTACTCACATATAGCACTTGCTTTGCTAAACAGCCAAAATAACTTCATGATAAAAAATGGATAAGAAAGAAATTGAAGATAAGAAAGAAGATGTGTCACTTTGTACAGTAACTCTTTTATTATTGACTTGAGCTGCAGTCTCTTAATTAGGCTTGCATTGATCGATTGGAATGATAAGCTACTTCAGGTTTGCCAAACCCTGTGCATACAACCTAATGATATACATAGAGCAATGTGGGATTACAGTAAAGACTATCAGTCGTCATTTTTCTGTAAGAAATAATAATAAAAAAGCAGCAATAGACTTCCCTCTGTGTACTCCTTATATTTTCTGTGTTCTCAGGTTTATTTTGCATACCCCCATTTCCTCCATAAGAAACCTAAACCAGCATACCCTGCGGCTCTTCGGGACCAGGGCACCTAGCTGGTCAGCAGGGGTCACTGGTGAGTGGTGATACGTGGTCACAGTTGCCACTGCACACAGGACCACAGAGCCCATTCACAGGATGGCAGGTCTGTTTTTGATAGCATATGACAGTTGTGATGTTTCAGACAATTCATTGATATCAGGGGCGGGGTTCACTATGTTGAACTTTGTGGCAACTGTTCAGTGTTGGGCTCCAGGTCTGTATTTACAAGAAATCTACACATTTTCTTTTTTTAAATTTTACCATTTTTCTTTCTCCTCATTCTTTAGCTTTATGGTTGTTATACAAGAAGCATGAGAAAGTTATATATCACAAGAAGACTTGTCTGTTCAGTTACTCTCGCAATAAAATAAATACAGGTCCTTATCATATATTCTGTATTCGTCCATTTACCAAATAAAACCCATTTACTATTAAAATGTATCCACTCACTGGCAACATGAAAAAAACATATAAATAATACATTTTACTTCAGTAATTTTACATTTTTCAAATTTAGACATTTGTAATGTTTATTTTAAGCAAATAATGCGTTACTCATGCATCCAAGTGTATAATTAGACTACCCATCCAAATTACTTTAATACTGGAAATATAGAGGTTTACTACCTAGCCATTGTTATTTATCGTCTCAGCGCGGCGGGAGGTTCGCTGTGTTTATCTGCATGTGTCGTCTGTCTCCTTAGCAGCCAGGGCGAGCTGTAATTTCCCCCCCATTATCCCCGGTGTGTTTACATAACGTGTACAGTACGGACACGGACAGGGCGGGCAGCGGGGGAGGTACGAAGAGTTAACGTGACGTCTCGCGCTGACGTGACGTGGTGAGTGAGTGAGGGACAGTGTCCAGAGTGGAAAGGAGGAAAGCAAAAGAGGGCGGCGTATCCTAGTCCCGTCGTCCGGGTGCACTGTGCGTTTTTTCCCCTCAGTCCCATCAAATCAAAATTTCCACCGGACAAACAATACGCTACATTCAATCATTTAATGTCCAAAACAGGGTAGGTCAACCATCCTTTTTTTTTTTTCGTCAGCGGAGATATTATTTAAGCACAGCCGGTATTCACAGAAGCACGGGGATGCGCTTAGAAACATAAGGACATTTGCTTTAAAAAAAACATTTTCGACGAGTCGCACGATATCCGACGGAAATATGGCATTCTAAGCGGACGTCTTGTAGGCTATTTGTAAGTATAATGTAGTACATGACGTTCACGTCGTATTGTCTGTTTAGCAAGCAGTTTATCATATCTGAGACATAACTTCACTTCCTATTAATGAATTTGATACTATATTGATTTAATTTTTTATTGCATGTTTGTGGGTCTTCCTTTTGCATTACAGCAATGAGCTAGACCAAAGCGCGGCATTCGCTACCGGATGTACATTTAAACGGCACAGACCTTTACAGGCTAGCTATCCTGCAACGTTAAAATAATTAAAATGTAGTACAAACGTGTGCGGAATGTAGGTATTTATTTCTTAGCTGCACATGCGTTTTAATTCGTTACGTATTGGTGTGTTGAAGGTTGGTCGGTACAAGTTACAGGCTACTGAAACATTTTTACGATTGAGTGTAAGATTGCTAACTGAATTGTCACCGTAGCCCCTTATCCGGCTGTGTACAACCCGTTCCATAATTTCCTTTGTAGACTTATTGTGTGATATTTATGTGGGTAGACGTTTAATTTACAAATAACTAGGTCTTCAATTTACGTCTCTCTCTCTCTCTCTCTCTCTCTCTCTCTCTCTCTCCTCTCTCTCTCTCTCTCTCTCTCTCTCTCTCTCTCTCTCTCTCTCTCTCCCACACAAAACACACACAGAATTGCCAGTTGGATTTAACTTCCCGGTCGGTTACTGACCGGTCAAGATGACCTCTCAACGCAGAGCATCAACCGGACCGTGCTGTAAGTAGAATTGCTACTGTCAATGTTTGGCTTGCTTGATATATTATTTGACTGTTATTTGGTTTTGTCAACACTGTCATTCAGTAGCCCACGACCCTGCCATCACACCTAGAAGCTATTGATTTCATTCAACCTGCCAATGGGCTTTTTCAGCGATACTCCACTGTATCGTAATTCAGTTTTTTTGTTATTGTTAAATGAACAGAAATGAATTCCAAGCTATGCTACTCTCTTAAATACTATATTGTCATGGCGATATTGTAGTGTTCTGAAGCATTTGTTATAACCTACAGCATGATAGTTTTGTTCTTCATTGAGTAATGAACCACATAGCAAGATCAAGGACATTTTTTACTTGTATTAGTATTTCACGAGTGTTGCACTAGTATTTCCATTATATACTAAATTGCGTTAAGT
>CM056396.1:23513850-23571849 GCA_029718625.1 Synaphobranchus kaupii
CACACCTGATATTGGACAGCCAGTTCCTCCAAGTCTTCTTGTAGAAGTGAGGCATTATCTCCAATTCACCGTCATCCACAGCCTGAGAGAGAGAAAATACACATTCACATACACCACTCACACACACACACACACACACACACACACACACACACACACACACACACACACACAAAGACTGAAAATAATTATTTTACCTGCATGGCTCTTTTAGCCATTTCTTTACAGCGCACAAACCACTGCTTCTTCAACAGCGGCTCAATCACATCTCCAGAACGACTGAGAGAGAGAGCGAGAGACAGAAGGGAGGGGAAAATACAGCACTAAGTTAAGTCTCAATGCAGAACAAAAATATACCATTTTCCCACTGTAGAGCAGGAACCAGGCTGGCTCATTATACCCTTTTCCCACTGTAGAGCTGGAACAGGCTGGCTCATTATACCCCTTTCCCACTGTAGAGCTGGAACCAGACTGGCTCATTATACCCTTTTCCCACTGTAGAGCTGGAACAGGCTGGCTCATTATACCCCTTTCCCAGTGTAGAGCTGGAACCAGACTGGCTCATTATACCCCTTTCCCACTGTAGAGCTGGAACCAGGCTGGCTCATTATACCCTTTTCCCACTGTAGAGCTGGAACCAGGCTGGCTCATTATACCCCTTTCCCACTGTAGAGCTGGAACCAGGCTGGCTCATTATACCCTTTTCCCACTGTAGAGCTGGAACCAGGCTGGCTCATTATACCCCTTTCCCACTGTAGAGCTGGAACCAGGCTGGCTCATTATACCCTTTTCCCACTGTAGAGCTGGAACCAGGCTGATTCTACAGTGGAAAAGGGTCAAAGGTTAAGGGTGAAAAGTTACGCTGCTCTGTACCTGCAGACTGGCAGAACCATGGGGTGTTCTGCCTTTCCTCTGAACATCTCCTTTTCCATCAGAGCGCCAATCACTCGCTCCCTGGCATCAAATCGCTTTACGCCCTGAGAAAGAGAGCAAGAGAGAACAACAGAACCATGTCAGAGGGTTCCAGATTCTGGTTCCACAAGTGGAAGAGGCCCCTTGTGGTTCTACAGACCAGCTGAGCTCCCCATTGTTACCACTGAAATTCTGCGATTCTGTCACCAAGGAAACATTGCAATACAGCACAAAATTCATTAAGGGGGGCGTGGCCAAAGATAGCTCCGGAAACTGCTGATAAGAACCGGAACCTTCTGTTGGGAAGTCAACTGTACAAAAGGAGCATCTCTGGGGCACGGGTGGCAGCTGATTTGTTCTTGCGTTTGCTTGAGTTCTCTTAGTATTTTTAATTTTTTGGTCCCGAAGCCTGTTTTACAGCAGCAGGGGAATTTTCTCTGGCATAGACTAGCCCACAGGACAACGCGACAACGATCTCTGACAAGATAAAAGCTTGTTTTGAACCGTGACCAGGCACGAAAGTTGCAAAAGAAATTTTTTATTACATTTGTTTCTGAAAATGTTTAAGTATCTGTTCATGAGTAAACGATCCCACCCCTTCTCTGGAGCATTTGATTGACAGTTGTGTACCTCAAGCCACTGGCCGCAGAGGGCAGTCATGGTCCCGTCTCCTCCAATCACAGTGATGCGGGGGAGGGAGTGCCTCTGGGAGAGCAGGAAGTCAGTGTGGTCATGGGCGGGAGTCACCTTCACTGCTCCTGAAAGAGACAGACAGAGAGAGAGAGAGAGAGAGATATGTCTATATACGTCATATATATGTATATTTATTATATAAACATATATATATAATGCATATGTATATACAGTATATATTTGTATATAATATACAGCAATTTCAAAGGTTTTGGTGAATGTAAGCATGTCATTGAGGGGCAGATACCTGTACCGAGCTCCATGTTAACCAGGGGATCAGGAAGGATGGGTAGCAGTCTGTCTGTGAAGGGGTGTCTGCACTTTTTATGATGGAGAGACTAAAAGGAGGAAGAGAGACGGGGAGGGAAAGAGAGAAGAAGAATTAAGCATTATTACTGTTGCCTCACAATAACGAAGAGGCAGAGAGTTCCGTGCGGGATTCATTCATTCAAACTTTTTAGTTAAGCTGAGGTTAAAGATTATATTTACCATTAAACTGAGGTTAAAGATTATATTTACCTTTAAGATGAGGTTAAAGATTATATTTACCATTAAACTGAGGTTAAAGATTATATTTACCTTTAAGATGAGGTTAAAGATTATATTTACCATTAAACTGAGGTTAAAGATTATATTTACCTTTAAGATGAGGTTAAAGATTATATTTACCATTAAACTGAGGTTAAAGATTATATTTACCATTAAGCTGAGGTTAAAGATTATATTTACCATTAAACTGAGGTTAAAGATTATATTTACCATTAAACTGAGGTTAAAGATTATATTTTCCATTAAGCTGAGGTTAAAGATTATATTTACCATTAAGTTGAGGTTAAAGATTATATTTACCATTAAACTGAGGTTAAAGATTATATTTACCATTAAGCTGAGGTTAAAGATTATATTTACCATTAAGCTGAGGTTAAAGATTATATTTACCATTAAACTGAGGTTAAAGATTATATTTACCATTAAACTGAGGTTAAAGATTATATTTACCATTAAGCTGAGGTTAAAGATTATATTTACCATTAAGCTGAGGTTAAAGATTATATTTACCATTAAACTGAGGTTAAAGATTATATTTACCATAACACACACGTGTCGTGCGAAAAAGTACAAATGAGGCTTTATCATGATCAAATCTGGGAGGAGATGCTCGAAGGCAGTTCCTGTCAGATTTAGTGCTCAGGTGTGTAGCTCATGAGAAGAGGAGGAGGAAGAGGAGGTGAAGGAGGGAGCGGGTACGATGCTGACCTGGTATCTGGGGTCATCGGGGTGCACAGCGATAGCCACGTCCCCCAACATTGTCTCCGGCCGTGTGGTGGAGACTGGCACCTCTCCTTCTGCAGGAGAAGGGGGGGGGGGGACCTTTGACCTTTGTATCCCCTTTAATACTAACAATGAAGGAGACAAACAAAAGAGAGAGAGGAAGAGAGAGAGAGAGGGAGAGAGGGATGGAGAGAGAGAGGGAGAGAGAGAGAGAGGGAGAGAGGGAGAGAGAGAGGGAGAGAGAGAGGGAGAGGGAGAGAGAGTGGGAGAGAGGGGAAGGGTGAGGTTCTTACCCTGTCCCTCTATGGGATAGGCGAAGGTGACCATAGTCCCAAACTCTACTTTGTTTTGGTAACCCGGAACAGACAGGAGCGTTCGACCGGATAGCTCCAATGTGTCCACCTGCACAGCGACGTCACGGCAACGTTTCAGCAACACTCCAGCAACGTTTACAGCAACAACACAAATTTTTTTCCCCACATACAGAGCAACGTAACAGCAACCTACAAACAACCATGATGAGCTTCAGCGCGCTCTCACAATGAGCCCCACAGCCCACAGAGAAGTGCTTCAGCCACGTCCTGAGAACAGCGCGCACTCTCACGCCACAGAGAAGTGCTTCAGCCACGCCCTCTCACACCGTACCTCGATGTCCGAGATGGCCGACTCCAGGGCACAGCTCCAGTTCACGAGCGCCTCGGACCGATAGATCAGCCCGGAATCACACAGCCTCACAAACGCCTCCGAAACAGCATGGCTGAATCCCTGGGGGGGGGGGGCAAGAGATCAAACGGTCAGAGGGGTACACAAAGCCTGGCTGTGTTGACCATAAACCCACGGTACCCCAACTAGGACCCATAAATGAGTCCAAGGGGGCCCCCAGAAAAAAGTAAAAAATGTATATATACAAAAACACCACACTCACTCACACATACATATGCGCGCACACAGACAAACACACACACACACACACACACACACACACACCGGGTCCATGGTGAAGCAGGTCCTGCTCCAGTCCAATGAGGCTCCCAGCATCTTCAACTGGTGATAAATCTCATCTCCTTTCCTGAGAAACACACAGAGGTGAACAACCACAGACCTACATCCACACACAAAAACACAAACACACACACAAAAACATATACACAAACACAAAAACATATATACACAAACAAACACACAAAAAACACAAACACACACAAATGCGCACATGCAAAGAAACTTGCACATGAACACACAAAAACACAAACATGAACACACACATGCACACACAAACAAACATGCGCAGACAGAAAGACACACACATCCACACAAAAAGGTATCAAAAAAATATTGATGTCAATTAATGTCCACCTTTTATATCAGGACATATATCCTGCATATACACACACAGCACACACATCTTTGGTTCCTACTCACTCATCCTTCCAGTTCCACACCTCCTGCAGAAATTCTTCTCTGCTGTAGTCTTGCCTACATCTCCCATGATCCTTCAGTAGCTTCCTCTCCACCACTGCCTGAGCGACAGAGCAAGAGAGAGAGGAAAAAAAGGGAGAGTGAGAAAGAGGCACCAGTTGGAAGCATATAATATAATTAATTCATTCTTAAAAATACAAATACTTAAAGTGCTTTTCATGAATACAATCAAAACGCCATATGCATAGGTTGCTGTGCAAGTGGCACTAGGTGGCTAATATTAAAACCCTACAAAAGAGGCAAAAGCGCCCTGAGAAGAAGAGGAAGCCATTTGTCAGGCCTAATGCCATGCTGTGTTTCTCATGCACCCGAAGTGCTGTACTGAGTAATAGGTGAAGAAAGGCTGGCCATCACGGTGGCTGTTCAGGTAAACAGGTGGCAGAATGTGTTACCTGTGTCGCGATGCCGGCATGATCGCACCCTGGCACCCACAGAACTTTGTGTCCCAGCATCCTCCGCCTGAAGTGGTTAACGTAACCAATCAGCTGCAGCCATACTGACCACATCCCCACTCAATGCAACCAATGAGCCGCAGCCATCCTGTCCAGATCCCCACTCAATGCAACCAATCAGCTGCAGCCATCCTGACCACATCCCCACTCAATGCAACCAATCAGCTGCAGCCATCCTGTCCAGATCCCCACTCAATGCAACCAATCAGCTGCAGCCATCCTGTCCAGATCCCCACTCAATGCAACCAATCAGCTGCAGCCATCCTGTCCAGATCCGCACTCAATGCAACCAATCAGCTGGAGCCATATTGTCACATTGACCACTTCCAAAATATATGACCCCTAAATTGTTTCAAAAGAATATTTAACTATTTAAAGGGAATATTCTTCATAAATTATTAATTATATTAGGGAATATTCTCCATAAATAGTTATTGAATCTTTTTAAACTTTTTTTTGTCGAAAGAGTCGAGCGACAAATTAAGAAAGTGAAGAAGTAAGATTACCAGCGGACGAATGCATCTTGTATGGCAACCGTGAGGGCGTGGCCAAGGTGCAGAGTGCCGGTCACATTGGGCGGAGGGATACACAGGGTAAAGGACCGATTCACTGCCTGTGGTAGTCTGGTCTGTATGGAGGGACATTCAGACGCAGAGCATTGACACAACACCCAGTTACAGGAGGGACTGACACAGCGTGAAACACTGCCTTGAGTGAGAGAAAATAAGATTTTATCCACCTTTATTGGGTGATTAGAGAAAATAAATACAAATAGAGGTGAAGGAACTAACCTTCCGCACAACATCATGACCACACACCAATTACCACCTCTCTCCTCACAAACAATGTAAAGAAAAATACTTTTAAAAAGAAAAAAGACATTTAAATCTACCCTCCTTGCCAACAAAGAGATGCAGAGAAAGACTTTTACAAAATATTTACGTAGAAGCTTTCATAAAACAGCACATATAAACAGACATCATGAATACAAAACAAAAAGCTTTAAAAAATGAACCTCCCTCTACCCGTCTCACCTGATACTCAGGTGTAAAGAGTCCCTCCTTTTCCCACCACTGGTACCAGCTGGACTCCACAAACTGGGGGCTATAGGCTGAGGGGAAAGGGAGGGACGTGTCTGAAAGAGAGGGGTAGGGGGACAAAAAAGGGATGAGGAGGAAGGAGACAACAGAGAGAGAGAGAAAGAGAAAGAGAGAGGATACAACAGTCTATCTGCAGTCTCCCTGCCCTGTTCTCTGTGGTGGTTTCAGTTCCAAACAGGTTCATATCACTGCTTTCCAACATCTTTACTCACTGGAAACTTGCAAATTATTGCATATGTTGCATTATATGCAAAAGGCAGACGCAAAAGGTTGTATCCTAAAGGTTGCAGGTTTGATTCTCAGGTGAGACACTGTTGTTGTACCATTGAGCAAGGTACTTAAGCTGCATTGCTTCAGGATATATACAGCAGTATGAATTGATATTGATACTATGTATTATTTTTAAAAAAACATTTTTTTAAAAGCTGTGCAAGTGGCTCCGGATGAGAGTGTTGGTCTGCTAAATGCCCGTAATGTCATACGAATGGACAGCATAGAAGACTCCCAGCAAGACAGAGGCATAAAAAACAAGAGGTAGACATTTAAACAAATACAGTGGCCCATCCTACCTTTCTTCTCCCCAGGCAAGGTTGGACCAGAGTAAACTATCCTCTCTTTCTCCCTCCACCGTATCCCTTCATCTTCTTTATTCTAAAAAATAAAATAAAATTGTGGAGGCCACAGAAATATGAACATCCCCCCCTAATGCACCTGCAATTTCACTAAATTAATATTTGGTAAATATCACTGTACACCAAAGGGATGGGGGTGAAACCCTGAATATTTGGGGTTACAAAGACCTGACAATCATTAACGTGTCTGGACCAATCAGGCGATGGATAGGGTGCCAGTATATGCTTCCTACTGAGTCACTTACAGTGTGCTTGCTGCTCAAAGTGGACTTATCCTTCTCTCTCTGTAGCTGCCTTCGAGGTGAGGGGGAATGTGGAGAAGAAGAGGACGGTGAGGAGGAAGAGTAGGGTAGAACAGCCCCTAGGTTGACAGCACAGCGCCTGCACTCCCAAACTCGCCGCGCTCTTCCAAACCCTCCCCCTCGGGTCCTCGCGGACAGGTGAGCAGCGTGTCTCCACATCACCTGAATGACAGAGCAAGGACAGCCCACGTGAGACTGACCGAATAGGTCGCAATCCCTGCCTTGCTTGCAGGCGGGCGGGGACAGCAAAATCGTCAGTTTCGAGTCGGCACATGTTCAGGTCAAGTTGGTAGCAATTACTTCATACTATTTGACTGGTGTGATTAAAAACAGCAGAGCTACTATGCTTGTGTTATAATAAAGGTTACATTTTTGTTAAATAAACTTACTGGGACATTTGCGCTAGATTTCCATTGCTACATTGGGTTACACACGGTTTTGTGATGGAGTGGCGTGTGCCTGTAACTAGCCAACTCGACTAAGTGTGATTAATTTCGCTATAGGTTACTCAAATTAGATCGAACTATGTTTTCGAAGCAATGCTTGTTGATGTTTTTCGATTCATAAAATACATATTCATTCAAGTCGCTTGCCAAATCTAGCTATTCACTGCGACACTGGCTTGGTAGTTGACTTTATATTGCTACCTCCATAATTTTCCTACGTTACCTGCAAAGAAGCTGACAAGCTCTAGGACGCAGACATTTTGGTTTCAACCTCTCAACTCTGACCTATGCATGTTATTCTACCAGCGAGTCGGCGACTGGTGAAAAGATCCCCAATTTCAAAAAGAGGTTTCGCTCTCTACTGTAACTTGCATTTAAAATGAAACATGTCACATCAGTGTCCACTTGTGCGATGTTGATGCACAAGATTTAATTGCTGCGGAACGTTACATTTTGTGTGAGCGTTTCCGTTCAGGAAGAAAAACGGAACTGGACCACACCTCCAATCCCTTACACACAGATAGTTCTGTGCCCGTACACAACGAAAATATATTGAAAATGTAGTATTAAAATATAAAAAATAAATTTGAATATATGGAAATGTTTCACACATATTAAAATTCACAATTCCTCTGGTCCAACCTATATATTTTCAAACACACCCCATGTAAGTATATGTCTATAGCCACAGACAATGACAAATTGAGGTAGTTTTGTAAGAAATATATTGTAGGCCTACTTTATCCTTACATGTTTAATAATTAGCAAAGAATGATATATACGATTTCAAAACTCCACAATGCACAAATATCTCACATATCTATTGATTCGTGTCTGATACCAACAGGATATATCAAAACATCTCTGTGGCTGACTTTTACTATAAAGGCGTCTTTCTCACATTAAGTTGGCCTTTTGATAGCTATAGGCATCCCACAATAACCATTCCCATGTTGTTCTAGGTCAAGTTATTAAAATGTGGCCTTAGATAAACAAGTTTGGAAAGTTACAAGTGATTGTTAATATTTAACAGACAGTAATGTAATGTTATTTATATGTTATTTAATTTAAACTAGTTAGCCATGCCAACAACTGTTTGTTTTGTAATAATATATGCTACTACCTACGATACGGATATTAAGCACTATTTTAACATTTATGTAAAGTAATTTATTATACTCAAATCGTATCTGGAATAAGTGTTTAGTGTTTGTAGCCTGCAGCAGAAAGGAAGGAACCAATTCAAGCGACGTTATCGGACTCAAGTCAGGGACGGACATTGAGTCACAGGAAGAGGTCACGTCCAGTAATGCTTCCCTCCCGCATCTGCGTCGCGAGTGCTGCGACCAAAACAGTCCGGTTTTCCTTGCCAACCGTTCTCGTCGCTTCTCTATAATCCAGGGAAAAATAATACGACTACCTATTAAGGATTAAAAGGGTCAAATACGTGCAACACTGCGCATATCGACCGGTGGTGGAAGCGACAGTGGGCGTGTTTGTGCGGCTAGCTAGCTGGTTAGCTAACGAGGACAAGCTATGGCGGAGGTACCAGGGACTTCGAGCGAGACGATAACGGAGACAGTCCAGGCGGAAACACCGCCACCGCCCCAACAGGTAAGGTTAGCTCAGTCCTGGAAAAAAATTGCTACTGACAGTTATGACTATGACAGTTAAAACGAGTTAAAAACCCTGTAACCACAACTGGTTACTTAGCCTGCTGGTGAGCTAACAGTAGGCCTATAATGTTAATGCCATTAGGTATTTAGCATTACACTAGCTAGTTAAAACTATTAGCCATCTAGCTAGTCGTGTATTGTGTCATTGTCATTATCAACGTCATCTTAGCCGTCTAGTTTTGGCTAATTAGGCTAACTGGCAATACTATTAGCTAAGTCAAATGTTAATCTTGGAAACACCATCTAGGTAAAACCGTGAACACCTGAAGGTACTAGCTAGCGATATAGCGAACTATATTTTATAGCAGGTTTTCTAGTGTCTAACGTACCTGTTAGTTTTGGTGGCTACCAAATTTAGCAACGCAGTTAGCATGCTTTGAAGGCGCTATGCACATTTTATAACGAGGTTTATGCTTGATCTTCTACTGTTCCACTGTTAGCTAATCTAGTCAGATAGCGAAAGTTTTTTTGTTTTTTTTGGTAATTAAGGGATGGTTTATGAACCTTTAATTTCACATTGTGTGGTTTCTGGTGATTTTTACGTTGCACTTACAGTGGAAACCAACGAGGGCTATACATTTTGGGAAGATAATTTCATAAATTTTTACCAGTGCTCGTACAAAAGCTATGGCAGCTAGCGTTTCAATTCTGGGAGCGAAACGTTGAGGCTTCTAACAGCTGAAGTGGATCGCGACAGATACCGCAGTGGCTCACGCGTATCGCGACATCTCGACAGTGGTCAGTAGCTGCAGTGACATATTACTAGCAACGTGCAGACCTCGCGCTCGCTGTCTGTTTCTAGTGTGTCGCTCGGATCTCTAAAAATCTCGGGCAATTGGGCGATCGTGGTTCCAAAAGAAGCTCACAGCATCCTTTCTCACCCCCTCTCTTTCCTAGGAGGGTCGCAGCCTGACGATCAAATTAAGGAAGAGGAAGACAGAGAAGAAGGTGGAGTGGTCCAGTGACACTGTGGACAACGAACACCTGGGAAGGAGGTCCTCCAAGTGTGAGTGTCAAAGGTCATTTTCTGTGTTCAGGGAGGTCTGGAGTTACCTTGGCAAGGCCAGACCAAGTATGTACACATGTGTAGTCCTCAAAAAACCCTTAGTTATTGCTAGTTAGTTTATAACTAGTGCTGTCTTTAATTTAAATAACTTATACTTATATAATCGCCTTATATAAGACACCTGATTTTGGTTGGTAACGGGGGTTTCCGGTGCTGTATTACAGTACAGAATGGCTATTGCCATGGTGTCCTACTTGGTCATGCCCCTTTTAACAAAGGTTGAGTAATGAATAGGGTAGGCTGGCCAGGACTAGTTGCTGCCCATTGCTGCAGACTCCCAGTCACAGTCGGCTGGTGACATAGCCAAGGACCTGGCTCGAACCTGCAACCCTGTCAGCCACACAGGAGCCCAAGTTCATTTGTTTGTGTTTCAGTTTTTTTCTCCAAGAGTAATAGACAGTTCCATGATGCATGTGGTTATGATTGACCCAAAGAGCCCCTCCCCCCCTCCCCATCCTCATCCCCCTCCCTGCACAGTACTGGCCAATCCCATGACTCTTCAGCTAATAAAATTAAACGTCTGTGGTGACCTAAATAGGCCCATTCTTTCAGACTGTTCCCGTGTCCCTTTAAGACGTCGTAAGCTGAGCGATCGCCCATACGTTGGCCTCTGTGCCATGTTCTTGAGGTGCCCTCCCTGTGGCGAGTTGTCTAAAGCGATGCCCGATGTCTCTCGCCTCGGCAGGTTGCTGCGTATATGAGAAACCGCGCCAGTTCGGGGAGTCCTCTTCCGAGAGCGAGGGGGAGGACGAAGAGGGCTGCGGGAGCGCGCACTGCATTCTGGGACATGGCCGGGAAAGGCACGGACAGAGACTGGGAGGCGGGTCCACAGCGCCCCCTAACGCTGGAGGATCAAATGCCCACTAGGAGTGGGCGAAACGGCAGGCGGTATTGATGAGGAGATTCTGACGACACACACACACACATACACACACAATTATACCCTCTCAAGTTCCATTCAGTCACTGTAATGGGGGGGAGCAAAAATGGAAGCACTCAAATATAGACAGCAGAGGGTGACTGACAGAGGAAATGAGGGAAAAAATGATTGAGTTCTGTCAGTTTTTGAATTACTTGGGGGGGAAAGGGAGTCCATTGTACATATGACATCAATTTTTGTTTTATTTTACTTTTATTTATTTGTCTTAATGCCTAATTGTAAGAATATATTATCTCTTCCAAACGGTCCACTGATTGACAGGAGTTTTTTTAGTAGTGTTGCCTCCACCTCGATGAAATAAAAGATTTTCAAAACTGCAGACAGACTGGATGCCTTTCATTTGAAAGTGTTATTCGCTGTCATGCTCCGCTTAATGTCTCCAGAACTTTGCACGTATAAAGTTATATTTATTCAATCGCTCTACAGATGTTAAAATCATCAAATTGATATTTGGCACGGATGTTCTAAAACAAGGTTGCAAGTGTAATGTACCCATTGAGGGAAAAACGATTAATCTGCAACACTATAATTGCAGGGTATCATTCTAATTGGTTATACTTCATACAAGCTTGACATGAATACTCATGAATGTTCCTAATGGCTTGCAACAAATAATGTGCTATAATGTGTTATAAGCTATCAGATCATTTGCACATCGCTCAGAATAATTCATAATAAATGATACTAGGAATTCAGGTGTTACTGTTTTTTTTGGCAGAACAAAACAAAGCTGTGAATAACATTATTTTTCAAATGAAGGGCAAAAACGATGGAAAATCAACATATTCTATTTAAAACGACAACAAAAAAAGTTTTGGTTGGATTTTTGTCTGCATCTATTAGGTTCCATGACTTTTAAATTCAATAAACCCCCCCACCACACACACACACCACACACGCACGCACGCACACACACGCACGCACGCACGCACACACACACCACACACACACACCCCACACACGCACGCACACACACACACACCACACACGCACGCACGCACACACAGACACACACCACACACACACACACACACAGACACACACCACACACGCACGCACACACACCACACACGCACGCACACACACCACGCACGCACGCACACACACACACCACACACGCACGCACGCACACACACACACGCACGCACACACACACATTGACTGGCAGATACAGTAACTCATGATTAATGGTGGGGGGAGGCTTCATCGATCCCATAATGGGAGGAGCGACCCTGTCCTGTCAATCACTGACTTGCATGAACCAATCGGATGAATTTGCTCTCTTTTAAAGACACTAAGGGGTTTATAACGCTTCACTGTCCCTGACCGGATTTCTCACTTTATGTACAGAGAACGAGATTATCGTATTTCAGACAATCCTTGTGAAGAGCCGCTCACACATTTCACACTGTCTCGTCAGTGCGCATGATAACGCCACTGTACTGAGCAGCATATGCTAGCAATGAAAACGTATGTATATATGAATCAAGAGTTTACCAAGTATCCGTTATTGTGCCACAAACAAATAAGGATTAGCTGGGGAGACGATACAATAGATAAATTAATGACATGGGTCTGGGTGGGTGTTGACACTGAGATTTTGATATTTTGGAAAAAAAATGTTTCAATAATAAGTAGTAAAATGTAGACGTACACTCGGGGTATTGTTCCAAGCATCATGGGGGTGGGCTATGTCAGTTTAAATATGTATATAGTGAACACGTGGCGTTGTGCACATGGTGGTGGACCAGAAAAAAGAGGCATTCTGCACACCCATGTGGACGCAATAGGTAGAGTTGATAACGCAGTTTAAAAAAACCAAAAAGCACGGAGTTCTCCCGCTCTCATCTCCCGGTTCTAAGCGCACGGCGGTAATAATGACTCTGTGATACCTTTTACTGTCTGGCGCGCGCGCGGCTCTCCTGCTTTAACTATAGCTCAGCGGCCTACAGCAACAAAGACAACCGGAGAAGGTCTTCGCCAGTCGGCTTGCCGTGTTGTATTGGCCTACCAGCCCTTGAAAGAGGCGGAGGCGCAGATGCATGGCACGTTATTTATGGTATATGTATCACTGCGCAGTATTTTTGTACTGTCCTGGGTTGCACTGCCAGCCCGGCACATCGCCACAGTATACACGCTCGCCACAAAGGCTTTCAGAACACCATTTTCTATTACGTGGATGATGAATACAGTATTTACTGTTGTAGCCTACTGCTTGTGCACCTCTCTGTGCATAATAATGACCCGAAAATGAATAAAGACGGTTTAACTCCTGTGTGGTTTGTCATCAATGTGTCATCATTTCGCGTGGGGGGGGGGTTGTCAATGTTTCATCAGTTTGCATCAAAAGCGCAAACCACGGACGTAGATGAGATGCATAGATTCTACGGCGTTTCTTGAATGGTTAGCTGTTGAACGCTCAACCACAAGGTAAAAGCTTTAGAAACTCTACAGGCACTGTGGACTTAATGGCCTGTGCACACCACTCCAGTGGAGCTCAACCTGTAGTCTAATCTGTACAACTGCAGTCCCCAAAGTCTGAGCTGATTATGGCCACTTATTGCCCCCAAAGTCTGAGCTGATTATGGCCATTTATTGCCCCCAAAGTACGAGCTGATTATGGCCATTTATTGCCCCCAAAGTACGAGCTGATTATGGCCATTTATTGCCCCCAAAGTATGAGCTGATTATGGCCATTTATTGCCCCCAAAGTATGAGCTGATTATGGCCATTTATTGCCCCCAAAGTCTGAGCTGATTATGGCCATTTATTGGCGTCAATGAAAAAGGGAAGAAAAAAAAATCACCAGGGCCATACACCCCCCCCCTTTTAGCATTTATAGGAAAATGAAAAGGTGACTGAGGTAAGCGAAGGGTTAAGGGCGCTGTGGGCAGGAAACGCGTGGTTCACCGCGGTCATTGTGCTCATTTGACCACCCCTTTTTCTGGCTGAAACAGACAGAATTAAAAAATGTGATTAATTCCTGTGGAGACTGCAGCACACTGGAGCCCCGAGCTGAGGACACAAGATTCTAATTACATTTTCATCCTCCCCTTCAGGCACTGGAAATGACCAGCTTAAATATGGCAGGCAGGCGCACACACGCACAAAAAGACCCCCAAAAAACACCCAAACAGAAAACAGCTTTATTTTCAAGAAGAAAATTCCATTTGGGGCTCAGTGTTCAGTGGTGGATAAAGGTGGGTCACAGGTAGATTCAGGTGTGAGTCCACCCGTCCCCTCTGGGCTCAGGTCCAGACTAAGCTGAGGAGTACACTGTACACACACAGACACAGCGAAAAACACTCAAAATAAGAACACACAAGTACAGAACCATGATGTCTCAACACCATTCCTCTCCAACACACGTTTCTTTGCTTTGGCAGCAACACCATCGATTCTTCCTCTAATGCAGAGGAAATTTAAATATCGCTGCACACAAACCACTAAAAGTTAAGAAATCAATACGGCTAAAAAAATAAAACACCATATTGACTTAGTTGCATTACCAAAAAGGTCCCTTTGACATTAGTCAAACCAAAGGAGTTTCTACCTTTGCATCAGTAAATGATTCAGGACAGTGTACACATACTCGGACAGTGCACTTACAGTGTTGGCACTGGTGAGTTTTATTAGCAAAAGGAAAAAACCGGGGTATTCAGAAAATGAGTTTGCTTCAGTTTCAATTCACACCCCAAAATGCCACATATTAACTGGAGTGAAATCCTGCACCCCTGAACTGCACAAACGGGCAAACTAAACTAAAACAGCCGCTTTTGAACTCATCCTAACTCACCTTAAACACCTGCATAACTCTATAAATCAGGTGACATTTTAAAGCCAGAGACGACCGTCTCATTGGCTTACACCAGCTGATGTAGTAGTATCTTTAGAGTAGGAACCATGTGACAAGAAAATAGAATTTTACTTCTTTCTTTTTAAAAAGAAAAATATAGTCATCAAAAAAATAAAATAAAAAGGTTTTCCACTGTTTATAGTCTGAGCCCTGGTCTGGGGACCCACTGTGCATGCTGGTTTTTGTTCCAACCAAGCTCTGTACTGTAATGAGCTTCTAATGGTTCTTAATTAGACTTCTTACGTCTATTGAAGAGCAATTTACCCACTTAAAGCCACATTGTGCCAGAAATAGCCATGTATGCCCCATATTCACATCCCAGGAATTTCAATCAGGTCAAACCGACTTTATGCTCTCATGTACTGCGCTGTATAAGACCATATGGCCAGTAATTTCAACTGAAAGTCGTTCCATTTTCAATTCAATCGCAAAAAAATCAGGTCGCGTTTGCTGATAGTGTGGAAACCTGAAATCATCTATGTAAAATTTATGTGTTTTACTGACAGCAAATGACAAGCCAAACCTGCATTATGTTAAAACTTAAACACATTTGCAACAACCTTAATTGATCAGCATACACAGTGGGTCCCCAATACTTGGGTTAAGAAACACTGGTCTATGGCACTATATCAAATAATATAGGGCTACTGTACAAAAGATTCAGGTTAAATATATTCATACATATTTGGAGTTAGCATTAAACATGCAGAGTAAACGGGTAGCATAGCACGTGAAAATACAAAACCCAAGCACAGATAGGTAAATAACGAACCCATGACTGTGCATAACAAGATGGGGTCGTCAAGCGAAGCATGGAGGCTAATGACATAAGTCAAAGGTTTTATATTACATATAAAGTGTGTGGCAAGTGGTATTCAAAGTAAAACTTTTCTCAAACACAGTGGAGTTGTCATGCGAGGGAATATTGACAAGGCTTTTGCACACATTAAATAAAACGATTAAAACTGGAAAATACACGCACGGAATACAGTAAAAACATCTCATCAAGCCTTAACTTTGCCTGGATTTCAAGTCATTTTACCCTCAAACCCTTTTAACTGTTAAAAAAAATAAATAGCCACCTCACCTTTTAATTTAAATGGGGGAGGAGGAACTGAATGAATTCACAGCATTGGTGCCATGGTTACATTGTAAATTAACTACATCACTGGTTCTCAATCCCCTCCTCTCCAAGTTCTCCAGGTGGCTTCACATTCCAGAGAGGCTGCTGGGAAATGGAGTTCAGAATTGGGAGTGAATGAAATCGATCAATTCTCTGAGCTTCATTCACTTTTCACAGTACGCTGTATGTACTGAACACGCCAATGCTTTTGTCTTTTCCCGACAAACTCTAAACTTGCTGGATGAAACGCACTTCTTTCACCATGGATCCTGAGAAGACGGGATCACCGGCTTACACCAGAGGTCTCAAACTACGGTCCTGGAGGTGCTGGAGCCTCTGCTGGCTTTAAGCGCAGAAAAACACCAAGGTCCAGCAGGCACTGCGGCCCTCCAGGACCGGAGCCTGACTCCCCTTGTCCAGAACGTACCTGTGGAACTGGAGTTTGAGATTCCCACTGTGCACAACCACTCATACCGCCATCCTGAGTGTTTGGCCATTTCAATGCCCCTCCACACACCAATCCCCCCCAAAAAAGCCCAAGTTTCTCTGTGGTGGGACACAAGCCTTCCACTTTGAAACAAGACCTGACAATTAAGACTTACACAGGCTGCCGGGCTAGTAAAACAAAATAACTAAAAAGTTTAAAGTTGTCTTATTATTACTATCGTTCTCAATTTTTTATCTCTTCCCTCCTACTTGGGGGTCATCTTCCTGTCCGAAACTGCAGTTCATGGCACAGTTAACGGTGCAGTTTGTGCCATAGCGCCCAGCACAGTTTCTGCTACAGCATATAGCACAGTTGATACCACAGTTTGTGCACAGTCCAACAACGCACTGGTGTTTCTCTGTTGCAAGTTGCAGCGCAAACTTGAAACGATGAGCATGGAGTCTGAACCTCGACGGCGGACAGCAGTGTTGGGTCTTGTGTTGAGACGAGTGGGTACCCCGAGCCCACGGAGTGTTCTCTTAGCACAGCGAAAATAATTTTTTTGGTTCACAGAGAGAATTGTGTTGAAAATAAAAAATGAAAACGACAATAATCCAGGTGAAGAGGTGACTACAAACAGAAAAACTACTGGCAGAGTTGTCTGGCTTATTCCATTACAGGTGACAGAGTCGATGGTTTCTTTTTACACAGCACTGTACCCAGTGTGGGATGCTGGGGCCTTGGAGTGTGTATGTTGTCCTTAAATATGTGGCTTTCCCTGGTTTCTCTCCAAAGTCTGTGGCCTGTGGACAGATTTAAGATTTAAGTTTAGGTTAAAAAAATGAAAAATGAAAAATACATAAATGCAAAAAAAATTTTAAAAGGCATTTCTTCTGGAAAACGATACTGTTTGCATTTGTAAATAGATGCTGAGAAACTGAGGTTAGTTAAAAAAAAAAAAAAATGTATTCCTGCGTCTGATTGGCCAGTGTCTTTTGTGCTCGTGTGCAAAGGTTGTTTGGGCTGGTGCACAGGTTTCCAGCGATTGGAGAGCGTGGCTTCCCCAAACCCCATAGCAGCGGACTCCACACACCCCCCCCCACAGACAGGCGTTTGATCCCCGCCATGGCCCCCTCTGACCTCTGACCCCATCTCTGCTTTCCCCCTGTCTGACCCCATCTCCATCTGTTACCCTCTCTGCTTTCTCCCTGTCTGAGTGTATAAAAATAAATTAAAAAGGAAGGGAAGGCCTGCCTGCTCTCCTTTTTAATAAAGAATAAACTAATAAAATTATTTAAAGGGATATTTTTAGTTCACCCAAAAATATAGAAAAAATATATAGAAAATATCGTCCTTGTGCACTTGGTAATCATATGTGCATTTTTGTTTCCAACAACGACACTTGTAAAGCTCTTGTTAAACCTTATTTGAGTGCAATTAGGCGGTTATTTAAACAAGTTAGCCGGGGGGCAATTAAATCCAATGGCAAGATGCTAATTGTTAGCATTGTTTCAATTCAGGTTTAGCCAATTTTAGCTACAACAGTGAGACCAGGACAGCATCACTACAGCCCTACATACTATTCTGGGGGTAAGTAAAACAATATAAAATTTTTCAAAATGGGTGAACTATCCCTTTACGAGTCCCTGACAAAACAGCCCCACTCAATTTGGGGTTCATGAAGCCTGGGTTACATTCGGATCCAGTTTAACACACTCCCTTCCCTTCCCTTGCCCTCTTCCCTCGAGTGAGCCATTTTGTGTCGAACTTTGCAACGTGCAGCAAGCAAACTTAACAGGTGCTCTGCAAGGGAGGATTGATGAGAAACAAACAAAAACGGAACTGAATCGCCCTCACTACCAATATAGGAAGTGCAATCCCATCGAGTTGAAACATGACCGCCCACTTTTTCTGTGTGAAGCGTTGCATTGTGGGAATTCCCTTCTTGCTGGAAGCTTGCATTTTACACCTTTGGTGAGAGGGAGAATAAACGAGGGAGCGAGGGAATATAATTACTCCCTCCCCTTTCTTAAATTGGAACCGAATCACACTTGGTGTGGCTGCCATATTTCATCCTGGCATTTTGGGGATTCCCCCCTCGAAGCAAGGGAAGGGAACGACAGCAAGAAAGCATAAATCTCAGATCCCAACACAGCCCCAGTCTCTACAGGCCTCCCCATATTTTCTCCTCTTTTTCCAGGTCAGGCATGCCAAAGCAGTCCTAAATCAGGACCCCTTTCCCCCTGAGCTGGACCTCTGCCCTTTAAGATGCCGGTCTCTGGTAAAGGCCAATGTCACGCCTTCCCAGTAAAATACCAGACATGCCACTCGCCATTTCCCCAGCCGGCCGCTCGCACGTACTTTTCACGCCCCTTTGAGAATGAAGAGCAGAGCGGAGTCCTGAAGAACGCCGTCCCTACCTGCAGGGCGGCGCTATGAAACGCGGCAGGACGGGCTGGCGGCTCCAGAGAACTCCAGCGGTACACGTGTGACGCGTTATATAGAGTTAATGAGCGCTGCTAGGCTAACAGCAGGGCCGCCTGGGTGTGCTGCACGGGTCTGAACTGGGTTACACTGGGTTTCTGTGCATCCCAGGCCTGCAGCTAATGTCAGTGAGAACACGCGTGTACATGCGTCCGGGATATTAACTCATCCAGCCGGTTTGGCTCACTGCGGTTGGCTTTTTTTTTTAAGTGTTTGTTTCCAACGGACAGATGTACCAGCATTTTGGGCTCTATTATATTTTCTCCTGTGAGACAATCAATGAATAAATTAATCAATGGATCAGCCATTCAAATCAGGCATGCATAATTTACATGGGTACAGTGGGATTCAGCTGATGAGAAAAAATTTAATAAAAAATGAAGTAAGCAAAATAGCTCTGTGCTCTGAATAAGCATGCCTGCTAAATGTTCTTGATCACTTATTTGCAGTTACTCTCAACACCCTGTTAAATGTCCGTTTACGCTAACGTGTTTACCTTGTGTTGTTTTTAATGTCTGTCCTTCATTTTTAAGGTGTTTGGAACAGAAATGGCCACAAAATTTCAGTTTGTAAAGGTAAACTAGTATGTGGGTAACCCTGAATAAATGGTCATAAAAAACACTGTGTTTGAGAAAATAGGTAAAAATTACAGAAGAGGAATTCATTTGCTGATGAGATTTCCTGATACAAACTGAAAATGTCGAACATGAAAAAACGAAAATGGGGTGCAGGTTCATTATCAGTTTAAAGTTGTCTTTGTCTGTCTGTCTGTCACTCTTATGATGTCCTTAAGTTGCAGGAAATACAAATGAAGCTCTTTTCAGGACTTGAAAAGAGGGGGAGACTGAATATTCCCTCTGAGGACAGACACCATTTCTTCTGAACTCTGAAAAGTGTGATTCTTCACATCTGGACACAAGGTCACAATGTGCTCCTAAAACATTTCCTTTAGCTGCTGACAGGTTACGCCAGAGCTCCACAGCCCTGATCCTGGAGAGCAGTAGGATTGCGTTTTATTTTTATTATTATTTTAAAAAATGTAGTTTTAAATCAGCAACCGTTTCAGAACCAAGATACCAGCTGACTGTGCAACTGCTTTAACTGATCAAGTGGCGAATAATAGTTCAAACGAGGAGGTCTCCATGGGGCAGGGTCGTAGGCCCCGTGGTTACGCTAACAGGAAACAGCGGGCCCGGAGCGAGCCGCGATCAGAGAAAAGGACAAGAACCTGACAGAGGAGACGAAGGCCGAGACCGAAACTTACCGCCACGTGCAGCCTCCATGATTCAGGCCTCGCTCTTTCTTTTGCTGCTCTCCGCCGCTGCTCCCTCAGACTGCTCCTCTTTCTCCTCCTCGCTTTTCTTCCTCTCGTTATCCTCCTCTCCGTCACCCTCCGCCACTTCGTCCCCACCCGTCTCCTCCTCCGACCCCCCGTCCCCCCCCAGAGTGACGCTCTGGCGGACGCTGACGGAGATGACGAGGGCTTGCACGATGCCGTAGACCAGGGCGAACTGCGGGAGGTACTCCTGCACCACCCACAGGATTCCCGCCATACCCGTGGCGGACACTAGGAACAGCACCATCCCGTGGACCCAGAGCTTCAGCGCACCCTGGACGCCCGCCACCTCCAGGATGGCCCGGACCGGCGGCGAGACCACCCACAGGAAGCCCACTACCAGCAGGTCGAAAAGGTGGCGCAGGAAGTTGAAGCAGATCTCGTAGTGCTCCGGCAGGACCTCTCCCTTCCAAGACCCAGCGAAGAGGCGGAACGGGGAGGTCAGGTTTGGATGGGAGGAGGCCGGGGTGGGAGATGGCGGAGGGGTCCCATAATCCGACTCCGCGCCATCTTTGTCAGAATCCCAACCGCCCTGGGTCCGGCCAAACCACTTCTGCTGTTGGAGCCCCTGCGGGTCCGCTGCCCGCCGCCAAAAAAGGAACGTTGAAGGCAGTATTCTGCTCCACCACCTGGGGACGCTCTGCGTGGTTTCCTCCTCCGCCGCCGTTCTGGCGGCTCCAAGGTCTTCGGCCTCCAGGTTTTCAATGCTCTCCTCCGCCTCCCAGTACTGCACTGGGTCGCTCTGCTTTTTCCGACCACCCCAAACCCAAGTGGTCACACCCGGCCAGCCCCAACTGCCCTTTGTGGTCTCTTCCTCGTCAGGGTCAGGCTTGCTGCCCCAGGGGCGGTAAGAGAAAGCTGGGCGCACCCACCCCCAAACTCGCCCCGCTACCGCTGCCATGCTTACTCACGTCTCTCAAAACAAGGATCCCTTTGGGGTTTTTTTTGTGGTTTTTTTTTGGGGGGGGGGGGGGTAATAATGGCGTATTTCCTGGACTGGACAGTTATGAATTCGAGAAACTTCGTAACAAAAACGTCTATTCCTAATGCCTCGGATTTCTCACATCCATGTCCGTTACAAAAAGTAAAACAAAAAAACTTGGCAAGGTAAATTTACGATAGCCGAGCTATTTTGGTAATTTAAGAGGGCGTATTATCTATAGCCTGTCGCACCACTGTTAGCCTACTTATGCTAACGTTAACAGATTCGTTTCGTAAAAGAGAAACTGAAGTAACTTCGCTTTCAGTTAATTTTAAACGCTGGCACTGACGACATGACAGTGTCATTCCCGTAAACTGACATCCACCAGGTGTGTCGTTTTAATGACTGCCCCCTTGGTACCTGCCCGAACAGTACACAATAGTGTGGCAACGCCCAGGAATTTCACTTATTTTATTTATTTTTTCCTTGAGCGACGAGGCTTTTGCTTTCTAAATGTAGGAGGGTACTCCCTTGCAGGTGAAATATGCAGCTAACTAGCCATATAAATTATGTAACGTTCACACTTAAACGTTAAAGAGTCACTTTAGTAAAACATGAACCAACATGCAAGATAGTGACGACAGAAAGCATTAGAAAATTATTTTCCCTTGTACTTTAGCTAACTAACGTAGCTAAATGCTAACCGTGGCTGCAATTTTAACCAATCAATGTACCGTTTGGCAAATTATCCAACTGGCAACACGAAGAAATATTTCCATGTCCCTTTAAGCTCTCCTTTTCCCCGATTTGATTAACGTTAAGTTAACTGAGCTTCGCTGTGGCGCCTTTCAATCCGCCTTTGTTTATTCCCAAAACACAGGGACGTTATTAACGACGCTAAAGTAAAGCCACTTAGCTAGCTAACGTTACATGAAGGAGAAACCATCAAGCCAGCATGCGCGATAGTCTATTTTTATTCACTTTCCTTCGCAAATCATAGTCAAATTAGCTACATAGTTAATGCCAGCCAGCAGATTTTTGCGCTATATCAAATTTAATGATAAAAAATAAAAGCTAGGTTGACAACCGGCTAGAAATGTGTTCTTTTGATTCCAGGGCTGCAAGCCGATTGTCCCCATCACCGAGGCGTGTCTTACCTAAAACTATTTTTCTTTGATGAGGTTTATAAAAATCATTGTTTAAAAAACTACAAAGAATATACGCGTGTTTCATGCGTAAACTGCTGGTCGACTGATTTCTGCTGTCCTAGCATGTCACACTTTTTAAAAATACAAAGTTTTGGTGTTTCAAATTTGGACTTACATGACTGTCATCGTTATGGGGGTCCTGGTTTTGGTTGGAGGAATCGCATAGAAACTTTTATGGCCAGCGAACGTTAACCGGCTAGTTTAATGTCCAGTTAGTCATCACGCGAAATGATTTGATGATATCTTCAAAATAACGCTAACGATCCCCAGTTATAGTGATATTTGGTGGTCAACCAGCTAGCTTTGATTATTCTCTCCGAGTGCACCCGATTGCCTTTGTTGAAAATCCACTTCGTAACCCCGTCTTCTTGAAGTTGCCTTGTCTGCGTTGCTGGCGAGCCTTCCAGCTACACAGCTTTGCGCAAACTACGCGGACGCACTGCCCGGCTGACCCGCTCTCTGTTTCCACGTAGAGCTTCTCTGGAGATAAACGTGGCCAACAGTCATTTTCTTTCACACTGACACGGAGTTACAAGAATGCAGTTGGAGGATCCAGCTAGCAAGCTACGTGAAAAAAGGCAACACCTGGCAACCGGAAACAGCTGCGGGGATCTGCTGTATACGCAGACCGCTTCCCAAACTACGGAACAGCGGAAGGGACATATTTGTCTGGATCTGGTCTGGATTTAGGTGTACGGATTGTGTTTGTTTTTCTGAAATTTAAATAATTAAAATATTTATTTTGCTTCCTTCATCAAACTGCACGGGGCGCGATTGTTATTAAACACATATTTGAAAGCAAATTGACGACCAGCTAGTTAGATTAATTAAAAACAGGATTTATAGGTTCCAATTAAACTTTCCCTTAAACGTGATCCTTTTTCTCTCACAGTGCAAGTAGATCTACTATTTCAATAGTCAAATTTGACATTGAATTTTGGTCGACTTGGGTCTCCAGAATACAGATTTCACAGATTAACTTGTTTATCGAGTATTTTGATGCTTTTTAAAAATAGTTATGGTCCTCCCACAAATTTAAAGGACTTTAGTTCCACCACTAGAGTGCTGTAGAACAAATACCTTATCTGTTCTCTCACAGAAATATTCACTAGGTGGTTTCTCATTTGGAGAATAATATGGTTCCCCCTGAACTGTAGTTATGACTTGAGTTCAATGCTTTAATACAGTGATTAAGGGATTCACTTCATTGTCAATTGCTATACATATGCATACTTTGGCAAGGAGAGTGTGTACCTTCTTGTGTTTGTGCCATGTCAGGCCTTGTGTGTCCTACCATCCCCCACTCCACTGTGATCTATTCAGACACCTGTGTATGCTGTTTGCACTCTCCCCCACAAGGACAGCTGTGTTTAGTGTAATTAACCAATCATCTGGTGCCTTGTTGGCCTGTAATCAATCATCTGGTGCCTTGTTGGGCCTGCAACCAATCATCTGCTGCCTTGTTGGGTCTGTAACCAATCGTCTGGTGCCTTGTTGAGTCTGTAACCAATCATCTGGTGTCTTGTTGGGCCTGTAACCAATCATCTGGTGCCTTGTTGGGCCTGTAACCAATTGTGTATAGTTGTTTGGTCAGACCGGGCAAAAAGGAATAACCAGGCTTATTTGGGAAATACGTTTTATAGGGGGAAAGCAAACCAGCGTTTTTGCTGCTTAAATGTAAAAACTGGAAGTGCGAAGCATGACCCCCTTCCTGTACATCAGTCTTGGTTCCTTTTAGTCACTTTGTTTCAGAGAGACTGTGACTATTCTCCACTGTGACTCATAAGACAGCGGACTGAGCAGCACACTCCCACGGTGCCAAATCTAAACTTACTCCACAATCACGAATGCCAGTCACGGAGCCAAACCACACTGCTGGGTGGCCAGTTAGGCAGATGACCAGGCTGTTAGCTGGAGAGAATTCAGGTCAATCGGCAGCCGACGTGGAGCTCAAATGCAAGGGTGCACAACTTCGGTCCTGGAGGGTTGATCCGTGTTCTGGTTTTTTGTTCCAATGAGCTTAGTTTTAGTTTTCTGACTGCTCTGTAAGCTATGCCTGGTTCACTCCTGGGGGGCGTCCCAATACTCGAAAAATGCACCCTCTTCTCTTCCCTGCCCCGAAAATGGACCCGTCCTAATCTAATGTTGCCGATTTCACATTAAATATTCTCAACGCAAGCCACAATGTCAGGTATATTGTATACCGTAGATGCAACTTTGTGCTTGAAACAGTTTTGCGTATTTCTGGGTAGGAGACAAGTGGAGGAAAGGAGGTGGGGAGTGAAGAACAATGGGAGACACTCCTGTACTTGAGCAGTGAAATCTATAGGATACACTCAGTCTGCAGCTGGTGCTTATACAAATGTCACATCAAGAATATGATCGAGCTATAAGAGAAGTTTACACAAAACCCGGAAACTGATCAGGCCTGATTGCACACCCCTGCTCCCACATCAAGGCTCCACTCTTCAAATGCACCATGTGGAGTTCAAACCGCTGCCAACTGCATAACTAGATGTGGAATACTGACCAAAATCCCCAAATCATGCTTCATTGTCCTCTTCGCAAGCATGAAACCACAGGTCAACAGAAAAACATCTTTTTGGTGCATCAGGGATGTGCAGACGGTCAAATAGTTTATGGATTGCATAACTTCTCTTACTGAGCCCAATTATTTAAATGCTGATATTTTAGCTGCATTCTGTGATATGAACTATGAACAGCAGCTGATGAATGTTCTTGTGCCTGTATTGTAGCATTTCTGTGGCGTAATTTCAGTTTGGACAGGACTAATTAGTCGATTGAGTCAGGGTAACCGGCAGCAGCAAAAACCTGCATACACACCGGCCCTCCAGGACCCAGTCACCCACACTGTTCTAGATGTAAACTAGTGGTAGGCAATTCTGGTCCTGGAGGGCCATGTACTCTGTAGGTCTTTCGGGGTATACACCAAGGCTGTGTGCAAATCAGAGCCCCATCTACTGCATCCTGGGTAGCATACCATTTAGTGACATGCAGTATACAAAAAAATACCCGCTATTCTATGATCAGTGAAAACCCAGAAGTATCTGGGGATTTTAAGTACACTACATTTACAGAACATTACCTACTCATCTAGTGTGCTCAACTAGCATACTCAATATAGAAGGGCGTGGATTCAGAGACAGCCCAAGACTGGTTCACTTTTAGATTAGATCAGTAATCTACAGCTGCCATTCATCCCTTTATCAAGAAATGTAGCCAAAATGTCAGATTGCATAAATGTTAAGGCACTCAAGGAACTGGGAGTTCAGTCCAAATCAATGTTTTACCCAACAGCCACAGCATTTGGAGCCACAGGGAAAGCAAACAGTTTACTCAATTTGCCAATAGCATTCCACAATCTTGGTGGAAAGGTTACCTCAGAATTAAGACCTATTAAAAAGCAAGCAGACAAGGAATGTTACCTTTAGAAATCCATCAGAGCTTTACATTGAAATCAATTTTCACAAAACACAAAAACCCACAAAGCAAAACATTTTAAAATCTGTTTTTTTTATTGATTTTCAGAAAGTTCAGTTCTCCCAGCTCATGTCCCAGACTTCCTGCAAAGAGAATAAAAGTTAGTTTTAGGGGGGGGTGGTGGTGAGGAAATTGGGCGGCAGTATTAGGCAGGCACTGAGCAGATTTTCAATTTAACCTTTATTTACATAGGGTAGGTTGACTGAGCATGCACACACTTTCACAGCAAATCTTTGGATTATTTGTTCCAGAAGATTCTTACCGAGCACTGCCAAGGAAGAGTAGGAAGCAGGAGCTCCAATCCTGCGCTCAGAACGCACGTGAGACTGGGGGGTAGAAAGTGAAAATGAAAGATTAGCACCCTCCATAGAGATTATCTCCACCATATTCACTATAGAATATCCTTCTGTGTGTTCAGTGCACTGTGAAAGAGCATCACTTACAATCAGAGACTCTAGTCTATGAATTCATCACCACACACAGGGCTTTGCCCACTACTCGTGACAGCCATTTTTTATTCTTTTAAGTTGAACACTGAAAAGTTAGCAGGCTGCAATCCCAACTGAAATTGTTACCCATCCACCCCCCCAAGGCCCCTGTCCAAAACCCCCCTACTTCATTTCACTCATCTGAAGTGACTGAGGCTTCAGTTTCACCCATCCATACCTTATAGATCAGGTGAAGGATGGTCACCAAATCACTCCGGACCAAGCCTCACATGCGCCTGTGTCATGTGACCAGCCCATCTTCTGGGCATGGGCGCCTCTCCACCAACCTGAGAGAAGTCAAAGTTAAAGGTCACACACTAGCACCAAGTTGAGCCCAGCAAATTATGACCCAACATCTGATACCAGTCATGTACACTGCAACACAGGAATCTGCAGGTTTAAAGGACTAACCAGTAACCACTAAGCAACAAACTAGACTAGGAGCATGACTGATTATGATCCCTGTTCCCTGCCCCGTCCCCTCAGACCCCCGTTTACTATGTGCCCTGTCCCCTCACTTTGCAAGCAGTGTGTGAAAGAAATCCTGCAAAACTTTCCAAACTAGTGAGGAAGTGGTTTGTAATAGGTCCTGCTCTTGTACCAAGACAAGTTGTAGTTTTGACTTCCGGTTTATTTCCTGAAATTTAGATGTGCTAGTGAATCCCCTCATTTGTGAAAAAAAAAGTCACCCATTCAAACTGACAGTTGACTCAACTGCCAAAATAAACCCTGGCAAAAGGGGTGAAGGAATAATCAGTCATGGCCTAGTTTTTACCCACAAAATTTATTTTAGGTGACATTTGAGTGTCTCAGTGCGCTGCGAGTAGGTCCTCACTTTAGCTCAGTCGAACCGAAAATGCAATCATCATCGACACATATGCCAAAAACAGAAAGATTCTGATTCAACACATGAACGTTTTCACTCACCAACTGCTGTGCAACACCTTCCCATATGGACAGGAGGCTTCCGATACAATGGGTGGAGCTTCCAATCATCAACTTATTTGGACCAATCAAAAGATCCCACTCCACAGAAAGACTCAATGATTGGTTCAAATCAGTTACTCCGACAGGTGATGGCATCACCCATTTTTGGTTTTGAAATGCCGCATTCTCCCACCAAGATGGGTCTGGACTTCACATTCTAAAAAGGTACAGGGACAACAAAAATATAACTTGTAAGATGAACATACATCTTAAGACTGGAAGAGGCAGGACTTAAATTACCCTGTGTTCAGTGCACTGTGAAAGAGCATCACTTAACAATCAGAGACTCTAGTCTATGAATTCATCACCACACAGGAAAGGCCCAAGGCTCATTTTCTAAAAGACAAGCATGTCATTGCCAGATTTCAGTCATTGCAGTTCTCCAAGACCAGTTTACCTACCAAAATCCACCACCAACCAGGATACTAGGCTTGGAATTTCACCCCATTTCTGCCATCTAAGTGGTAAAGGAACAGTCATTAGCACATCGGCATCTGCAAATCTCCAATATGCAAGTAAGGCCTTACGTGCATTCAATGCACTGTGAAAAGAGCTTCATGTTGTAATCAGAGTCTATATAATCATCATTCCAGACTCCCCCCAGGTCTACTGGCTGTAATCCTATCCAAATTCATAATACACAGCAGATATTTGACAGACAAGCACAACCTTAATTTGCATATTGGGTTTTCCATTGTAGTAAACCATTGGCTGCCCCAAAATCAGCAAATTGACAGATGCATTCATACGTAGGCCATAACCAATTTCCCACGTGCAAGCAATGCATCCTCTAGTACACAACTAACGTTAGATCAATACACATCAGGTCTCCATTTGCCCAATTTCCATTTATCGTTCGTGCTTCGAATAGGCACTTCTAATGCATTCACAACGCATCGCAGACACACAACTACCGAGGTCCACGTTTACTACAGTAACTCACCATCAGTTTGACTACCACACCAGACTGCTGCGGCCTTCATCGTGAGAGTTCATTTCTTGGCGCCTGTAAAATAAATCTTCATTTCAATGTCTTGCTTTTTTCGGTTTTGTGAATTTTGCATGTGATGTATTTTACTGTAGTGTCGTGAATGTTGCATGTTAATTTTAAAAATTAAGGGAAGGGAAATAAAAATCCCCCCGATAAAATATGTTTTTAAAATGTGAAAAGAAATGAAGTGATGTTGATTATTTTAACTAAAGAAAATGTTTATTGGATAAATGAAATTTAAAAAACCAATAAAGAATCTTTAGGAAAGGATTCAGGGCTCAATGGGAGGTGAAACATTAAAGCTAATATACACGAATCACCAGCAGTTATTTGAATGTAATTTTTAATACTGGTTGATTTATGCAATCCGACTAATGTTACACTAACGTTAGGAACCCTGTCAGGATGGGGACGAGAGCGGCCATTTTGAATACGTCTTAGACACGTGCTGAATGTTTGCTAGACGGCCAACTTCATTGAGGTGAATTCATTTTAATTGGAGCAAAATAACTACCTCGTTGTAATGAGGCATTACGATTAATGAATAATAGCTACCGTAGCCAGCCAGTCAGTTGCTAGACACTCGGTGCTACCATTTTAGGCCGCACAACTTTAAATTGCCATGTTTCCCCTGCGACAGCGTGAGCTGAGAATGCTCTCAAATTCATATCCCAATTTGTAAAAAAAAAAAAAAAAAAAACATTTAAAATGCTAATTTCATGCACTAAAGCCACAAACCTAAGCCTGAAAATATATAGAAACCCTTAGCTTAGTACTAAAATATGCGCACTTAAAATAGTGACTCCATTTTATTACTCTTGGAAGCACACTCACCGCCTAGTCATCATGTAGGTGTGCGGGAAAAGAAGAAGGAATGGTGGTTCGGTTCAAGCATTTATAGTTAGCCACTTGGGTCCTTGTAATAGGTAGCGATGGTATTGCCTGATGCCTGATTTTTATGAAGCGGCGAGAAACATTTAACAAATAGTTACAACGTTCAAGGATGTAAACCGCCTATAAAACACAAGTTTTTTAATTTTAAAACTGAAACTACAATGTTTTGCACTGATCGATGCATTATTACAAAGTTTTCGATATTTATTGCAGTGCGTTGTGAGTGGTAAATACTACAAGTATACAATAATGGTAATATTCTTATAATATGGCTCGATAAAATTATAGAAATATAATACTACGGGGGCACGTGCCCCCCCCCAGATTTGTGATATCTGGATTTTTTATATTTTTATTTTATTTTATTACTATTATTTTTTATAATAAGTAGTTATGATCATTTTATATTATGAGTCAAACGTATTCTTCTAATTATGTCATAGATCATATCTCAAACACACCCCCCTTTCCCTATGGTACTGGGTTTTTTTTTTTTCCTATGGTACTGGTTTCTTTCAAAAGTTGCAGGATGAAATCGCGAATCGCACGTACACAGCACTGTTGCGCACCAATGCTGGAGGAGATGTAGGCCTACAGTTTAACGGTGTGTTGCTGAAGTGGTTAGTAGAGCATCAATCCCTTTTTCAAACGTGTGAAAATGAAATACAATTAGTTATACACAATTAATTGCATTTGCGAAATATAGGCATAGTTTGCTTTGCAAGATATTTCGCTATGGCTAGTCGGCTACCAGCTAAAGTTAGTCGCCATCCCTCAATGCGGTTGTTTAGCCTTCTGGCTCGCTAGCTAGTCGTGATTTGTGACAGCATAGCATCCTATTTAATATTGGTAAAGGAGAGCTGTGTGAATCTTATGGCAGTGAGCTAATAGTTTTTACCACCACTATCGCAGGTTATAGTTAGAAAAACACTGAATTCCATTTGATATCTCCAGGTCAAGATGCAGAGGAAAATCTCGTCATTCTTTAAAAAAACGGCAAAGCCCCAGCCCTGTCCTCAGGAGGTTGATAGTGCAAGAGGTAGGTTATCTTAGGCATGAAAATCCTACACTTGGCTATTATTGCTCCCCCCCCCCCCTCTCTCTCTATAGTTATATCCCTGTGTGTAGGTGGTTACAGGTTATATGTACTTAGGTTAGTGATGATGGATCTTTCAAAGAGGCTGAGCAGTTTGGAAGATAGGTTACTACTGCTCAGTCTGAGCTTTCATTGGCAATGGAGCAGACACTGCTATGTGATGTCAGCACATGCTCATCTGTGCTCATGCTGCTTCCTATGCATTGTGTTTGAACCATGGTTTGAACATACAGCTATTACCATGTTGGCAGGTTCCTTTCATCTGTGGCATGACAATGCTGTCTGTAGGCATGTATAAGAACATGTATGAAATCCTCTATTTTTTAAGTAGGGCATTTTCAAATACAGTTGCATGACGTTTACCCTTCTTATCCATTTTGACCACAACATAGAATTTACTTAAATCACTCAAACACTACTTGTTGCTAGATGAGAGAGAGAGGAATTAAGAAAAAATATTGCGCCCAACGTGGGGCTCGAACCCACGACCCTGAGATTAAGAGTCTCATGCTCTACCGACTGAGCTAGCCGGGCGGTATGGTGTGAGTTTATATGAAACATTAGAAAGCTAACGGCGCCAAGTTTGAATGTGATGATTGTTTGGAGACATTTGCAACAATTTAGTTGTTCTTGAGACTGTTAACCAATAAGTTGATATGTAAACTAAATGTTACATTTTGATGCATAAACATTTCTGTAAAACTGTTCTATTTATTAATTTTCTTTTCCGTCGCTAAATAAAATACGCTGGTGCAGTCAGACATCTACAGACCGCGCATGGAATTTCAGAAATGAAATGTAGCAAGCTAACAGCGACACCCTGTGGCGACATCAGTCTCTACAACCATTCGCTAATTTATACCCGGAAACTTCTCTTTATTTTGTGAAATGGCGTCTGTTATTACGGGTCGCAGTTTGGCAATCTGCATTCTTGCCCTGGTCAACTTTATGTTCGTCTTCGGAACTGGGGCTGAATTTGTCCGGTTCATCTCCTTTAGAGCAATTTACCACAACATCACTGGAGGGCCACCGCTGTGTCGGGGTATGTTTTGACGAGTGTAGATGTGCAGACAAGTTGGGAGGCAGTGATCCAGCGAGTGAGGAATTCAAGTTAATGTCATTGGTTGCTAGCTAACTTAGCCTAGCGAACCAAGTTAAAATGTAAGTTAACGTTAGTGTAGAGAGCTCCTTTTCAAGATAAGTAAGTTAGTTAATATGTTGATTAAACATCACGGTCGCAACATTAGTTAGCTGTACAAAAATAGCTACGTTAACAGCTAAGTTATTTGGACAAGACTGAGAAACATTAGCCTACCCAGTCAGATAATTGTGTCCAAGAAGCTATTAATATCTGATTTAAAAAAGACACATAGGCTACACACAGGAAGCAAGCTAACTTAGTGGTATACGAGTGTTCTGTTAATATTCAGATAAAGTTAATGTAGATAGCTTGCCGGTTGGCTTGTCCTCCTAAGACCCGCCTAATTATTCATTTTTGTCCACTGTAGGGTGAATCTCAAGAACCATAATATTATACGTTACTCTGCTGAAACATACACTACACGGGGCATTTAAAAAATAACAATATAATATTTTTGAAAATGTAATACGCAAACTTTTTTTCTGCCTGGTCTCAGGGGGATATAACGAGGTCGTTAATCAGCGTTGGCCAGGTTTATTTGGTAACAGTCCAAGAAGAACTAAAATTGTTGCGACATGACTCACCAACCATATTATCGTCACATTCAAACTTGGCGCCGTTAGCTTTCTAATGTTTCATCATGTTCAATAACAGTGTACCGCCCGGCTAGCTCAGTCGGTAGAGCATGAGACTCTTAATCTCAGGGTCGTGGGTTCGAGCCCCACGTTGGGCGCAATGTTTTTTCCTCATCTGTTAGACAATGTAATTTTGAAAAGATAAATATTCTTGTTCGCCTCAGATACTGTGTCATGGTCAGAGGCGCTGCGGGACAGCTCGGTGCTCCGTGCCGCGGGGGTGGACCTGGCTCTGCTGGCTCTGTTTGCAGGCCAGCACAGCCTACTTGCCTGGGACCCAGTCAAGCAGGCCTGCCAATCTGTTCTAGGGGTCCTGAACCGGACATTCTACTGCTTTGGCACTGCCCTGGCACTCCAGGTAAACTGCGCCATTGGCTAATCCCGTTTACTTGGCTAATACTTAACAATCGATTATTATCATAGCTAATAATAATAATAAATTCGCATTATCATAAATTACCATTACAACTTTACAAGGCTTTATTTTTCCCCCCATAAATGTGAACCCCCCCCCCCCCCCCCCCCAAAGAAAACCGGGGATGATGTGTTTTGTTGGAATAGTGCATAAAATGAGGCATGTCACCCCACTTGTTTGACTGGTCCGTCGGGTCGTCTCAGGTCCTCATGCGCTGCTGGCAGCCTGTGACTGGCGCCCCCTGCCTGTGGACTGTGAGTACTGTGCCCTGGAACACGTGGTTCCCCCTAATATGCTTCACGCTCCACTTCCTGTGCTGGGCCGTCATCTGCAGTATCCTGTTGATTTTTGACTATCCAGAACTACTGGGCATCAAACAGGTATGGCGCATCTTTATGAATGGGCAAACCCACGGACATATATTGCCCTCACAATTTAATACTAAGCAAGCAGCTTAGCTTCTCCAGCTGAAGAACAATCGTATTCTCAAGTAACATTTCTCCCTCTCTCTTCCTTACTTTTTCTTATCTTCCTCCCCCTCCAGGTGTATTATGGGTGTTTAGGTTTAGGGGACCCCCTCTCCCTGAAATCACCTCGGGCCCAGAGGCTGTACGCCCACCTGCGCCACCCTGTGTGCCTGGAGCTGGGCGTGGTCCTGTGGCTCCTCCCCACCCTGCCACTAGACCGCCTCCTCCTGGCAGGGGGTCTGACTGCCTACCTGGCCCTGGCCCACTCTCTGGACAAGCAGGACTGTGAGTACCTCAGCGTCCAGCTGTCCAGCAAGCTGCAGCTCTTCACCTTGCCACCAGAGGGCAGTGCGGAGGCCAACGATCACAAGCAAGACTGAAGAACGCAAAATGCTTCCTTAGGCCACGCCCCGAGGCTGGACTAGCTTGCTTATTGCTTTCCATAAAGGACAAACTTTAGGACTTGCTGCAATTGCACATTTAAAAAAAAGAAATTATAGTTATTAATTACATTTTCAAAAGTCTTTTTTTGTTACCTTCCACTTCCCTATTATGAGAAACAAGAGCGGATTGTAAATTTGCGCTGGCATTTCGCCTGCAAGCACACTGACACAAGTGCGGGACTAGAAAAAGAGCCACAGGGCCTTTAGTCCCTGCTCACATTTGGGCTTCACAGACAGGTGTATTTAAGCCCTGTTCACATTTGGGCTTCACAGACAGGTGTACAGGATGGTTTGTGGACCAGTCAGATTCCCACAAGAAGTGCGACCGCACAACAACGTTTACTCTAAGGTTGCGGTGAAACTACTTGCACCAGTTGTACGACTGTGCCACTGCCTGTTGGTGATGTAAATCACGTGTCCACTCCAAAAAAAGGTCATGTACTTTCCATTATCCCTTATCCTGGGAGAAATCCTCATTGATATTTGTGATAATAACACCGTAATTATGCAACATTTCAACATGGCCGCCCTGACCTGCCGCATTCTGTTAGCTGCAGCTATCCAGGTGTCTTTCCAAACTATTAGAACAGTCAGCTCGGGTCCTCTCACATACAGTCTTACGGAATTAATGAAAGGATTGTGAACTTTGTCCAAGTGACGATTTGATCTTGAGAAAAGTGATTTGGGTTCATGACAACCTGCCCACCTGGCAACAGGGAGTGTGGATGCAAGGCTAAACACAGGGGAGGATGCACAGGGAGTGTGGATGCAAGGCTAAACACAGGGGAGGATGCACAGGGAGTGTGGATGCAAGGCTAAACACGGGAGGATGCACAGGGAGTGTGGATGCAAGGCTAAACACAGGGGAGGATGCACAGGGAGTGTGGATGCAAGGCTAAACACAGGGGAGGATGCACAGGGAGTGTGGATGCAAGGCTAAACACGGGAGGATGCACAGGGAGTGTGGATGCAAGGCTAAACACAGGGGAGGATGCACAGGGAGTGTGGATGCAAGGCTAAACACAGGGGAGGATGCACAGGGAGTGTGGATGCAAGGCTAAGCACAGCCATGCTTTTGCCGCCGGAGGATGTTAGAAAGTTGAGAAAAATTGGGGGCCCTGGAGTAGGCAGGATAAAATGACAGCAACAGAGTGAGCCGGAAAAAACGCAGCTTGTTCACTTCTAGGTCCGTGACTCTCCAAAGCTAGTGGACCAATCAGAGGCCAGAATATTGCCTGTTTGATGCAAATAGCAACTTGTGCCAACTCTGTCATGCCAGGTAAATGATCAGACACAGAACACTATTGTTCATTTTTAATTATGACCCCAATTACTGACTGTGTTCTGGAGGCCAGCCAAATGCAAGGCCGGATACAGAATAGAACCCATTTGTAAGCTTATTTTTACACACTAGGGCATAGTTACTGTTGGCCAACAATAAGGTATTACATATTTTATCACAAGTATTTTACAAGTTGAATTATTACTTTTGAGATCATTTATTTTTTAATAATCTTAAAACGTGATTACCCAGCATTGGTGTGGCTAATCTAGTTTCCATTTTATCCGTTTTCTCAAATTCCTTTGCCTCCATCTTTTTGATGTTTTTTGTTGTCAATTGTGCTCATTAAAACAGTGCATTACTTCATCAAGTCTGTCGCATGCATTGCTCTCTTGTCTTTGATTTGGATGTGACGTATATGCCAGTGTTTTACCTGAAAAAAATTATAATCTGACGATTGTGCTTTCGGAAACTTGTAAATTGTTTTTCACGTTTTAAACAATCATGCAGTTTGGTTAGCTAGATCACAAACTGCTTATTACAATGCACTTTTAGTGGTGAATGGTGTGCCTTATTAATACCAGGGTTTAAATCATGGCTTTACGTTTGTTTGTTTTTTTTAGTCAACTTTTTCCCTTTTTTCTGCTTCTTTAACTCCGTTGTAACTCCTCAACGGCGCCCCCTGCCGGTGAGATTAAATATTTCGCATCCCCACTGTATTCCCCAATCGCTCAACACGCAAGTCACTGATTGGCTCAGTCCTGTTACGTGGTGAGTCTGAGCCAGACAGTGTTGTAATCGTTGAGTCGGATGTATTTTTCTTTAAAAAATGTCTTTCGCTCATTTTACTTTGGTCCTCTCTGAGCCCGAACAGCGGTGCTATGGAGCGAAACACAAAGCAGCTACCTGCTGATTGTCGGAAACGAATGTGTTTTATTCTGAGGACCTATTTTTAAGTGCCGATTTGGTTGTCTTGTTTAAATATAATAAACTTGAATACAATGAATCGTGTTTGAAAGCAGCACAGTTAAATTGCAGCTAAAGCCTTATTACCAGGGGAGCAGGGTGTGGATGTTTGACTGCAGTTTCAGGCATTAGTGCGTCGGAGTGTTTAACTGGTAGTGACACTGAAAATATATTTTGTATAATCTGCCACACATCATATGTATTTCTTTTGTAAAGAATATATGCCTTTATTTTAAATACACGAGTGAGCTTGATATCTATATTTGTTTGGGGTTGTTTTTTTCAAGTAGGCCAATATTTCACTGAAATAGTTGCACAACGAGCGCTAATGAAAAAAGGACAAATCACAAGAAATAGCCTAATAATAAAAACAGCCTAGCCTACATGAACATGAAATTAAAAATTTTCAAATGGCCATAAAACTTTCTAGTTATATAGCCTAATACTGGAATATAGTCAGCACGTTTCATTAACACATAGCCTAAATCACTCATTAATGAAGTGACAGCAGGCTTGATTTATGCCATTTTGACATGTTCCCAATTAGGCAGTCCCTTTTCATTAAGGTAGGCTATAGGCTAGCGAATTGAAAACCGAAACACGCTCTTAAAAGTGGATTAGGCTTTTTTGTAGCGCTCATTCATGCATTTGTAGAGAAAGGTTTGTACCCCCTCCGCAATCTCCGCTACTGTCCCATCCTGGTAAAAAATAAAAAGAGGGAGGGAGGAGAGGGAATGGTGCTGGCAGACGGGTGCCTTATTTAAATGTCTTTTCTTAGTTCCTGGGAGTTAGCAATATGGTGTGTGCGGCGCTAACTCCCCCGAAGCAGTCTAATGTTATTATCGGATTAGCGGGAAATGCACTGAAGCTGGAGAATATTTACTACCAATGGAGGTGTTTTCAGTTTACCCGCAAGCAACTCCTCGCGCAGACTTCAATTGATTAGCCAAACTGCATAGGAATTTTAGGAAAAACTTTAGCCTACATTTTGACTGTATACATTACACAAATATCCCCCATTGGGAATCGAGGCCGGAGTCAAACCAAAGGGACGTTTTCCTGATCGGAGCTGCCAGACGCACAAGGGCAGGCTACACACACACGGCTGTTTCTCGATCCAGAAAAGATACAATTCTCTCGGGTGACCTAAAAAAAAGGTTGAAGTTATAGCTTCAAAAAAGTCCACTATACTTTGGTAAGTGTGAGAAAAGGTAGGCTAATTCTGAGAATAATCTATTCAGGTAGCAATAATCTCTTCAGGTAATGCCGCTACAGGGCGACCTACTGTCACATCACTGTCTGCTCGTCAGAGTGGACAAATGTCAAATATTTTGGGTCAAGTTAAACAGCAAAATGGGTGGCATGACCAGGCATGCCAGTTTTTTTTTGTCTTTTTCTGGAAATTGTATAGCGATATTTAACACAGTAATGGCGATATGCATGTGTCAGGGATAAGAGGTGGCAGTGGTTGAGAGAACATCTTGTTTCAGGGGAACCGATGGAAGAGCAGGCTAATCTACCCGCTGCAAAACGTAGCGTAGAGGGGAAAAAAAATCAACGTGGGCTTGAAGGACTCTTCCTCCCGCCTGCCTTTTTCCCGTCTGTCAGTGAACAAGTTTCCGATCAGCGGCGTCGGTTCATTTTCTGGGTAGGCTAGCCTATTTGTTGGGCGCGATGTGGTCCTCCCCGTTAGTCTATATATAGCTATATATATTTTTTAATTCTAGTGCCATAGTTAGAAAACAAACACCAGCAAACAATTGCATTTTAAATAAGTCGACTGTTTATTTTGTTTTTCGATGGTGGAAGAAAAAATTAGATTAGTCCGTACGAACATTTGGGAGTGTGTGAGCTGGCTAAAGGCAGCAAATCAAAACATTAGTCTTTTGGGAATCTGAGACTTCTTTCGAGATCGAGGAGAAGTAACGGTCCTGTGCCCGCGGACGGAAAGGTAGGACACGGCAGTAACATGCCATGTTGCACGGTGCTTTTGTATGTTGTTCATTTAAAATCCTCTATAAAAGCTCTCGTTATAGCAACGGCACCATTGTATTCCTGTTTGGAACAGGAAAGGGTCGGTGAAGTTCGAGAGCGCAAACTCGAAAGCGGTTTTTTCTTTTTTTTAGTGATTCACATTTTCCCTTTTTAAGCACAAGAGTAATTGTTGCACGACTCCCCCAAGTGTAGATGTAGAGTGTGGATATTGACTTTATGCTTTTGTCTCAGACTGAGTGCGGGTTGTCAGCTGTCTACTCTGTATTATGACCGGCTTTGCGTCTGCACTCTTTCGTGATCCAAGATATAACTAACGTTACAGTTGAAAATGAAATTTACTGCAAATTTATTTCGTATTTAGGCAACTCCAAGCTCTATGTCCGCACTTAAGGGGGCAGTAGAGTGAAGACGACTTCTAAAAGTAACACTTTGGTCAGCACCGTTCCAAAAGTGATGTCATGAAAGCCGGAATCGTCCTTAGTCACCCGCGGGATCAGACTCAGTGCTGCTGACTCTACACAATTATTCGCCACAAAAAGGTGCCCCAGGCTGCCATTGCGGTTCCACAGCAGGCACACAGTCACACACTTTCTGAAATGCTCCGCAATTTACTCCGCGAGATGGACGATGGCGTCACAGTCAGTTCAGCTGAAGCAGCCTATGGACCGTGCTCTACTCCCGATTAAAGGCGCAGGATCGCGCGCATTTTCCTGTTTGTCAGATTCAAGACATTTTTTGTTGTTGTTGCTTCTTACGCAACACGTGCTCCTTATTCACAGTTGCGCTAAGCTGAAATGATGAAAAAAAAGCCCATTGCGTTTTCTCCACTTTCACAGGAAGCTGAGCTGCCCACAGGAAATTAAGCAGAGGCGACTGGCGACAGAAATCCTGAAGCAAAAGACAAAAAAGAAATTAGAAACCGGCTCCTGATTTCTGCCTGTCCACCGACACCAATCCCTCCAGCCCCTCCCCCCCCCCCATCCCCCCTCCACACCCCCCCACACCCCACCCCTCCTTCCTGTGCTGTTATGTCTGTCTCCTCCTTACCGGAATGGAAGCAACTCCTGCTGGAGAGGAAGAGGAGGGAAGAGGAGGAGAAAGAGAGGAGGGAACGTGAGGAAGAGGCTAGGCTGGCCAACATGCCCGCCTGGAAGCGAGGGATCATCCAACGGAGGAGAGCCAAGCAGGAAGGAGGAGGAGAGAGGGAGAGAGAGGAGGCAACGGTAGAGGGCGAGCCACCGCCACCACCGCAGGTCGTCATGACAGCAGAGAGTCGGATCTCCGTGGAGACGATCTATCCAGTACGCCAGAACCCTTTCCTTCGCTCCCAGAGTGGCTGGAGAAGGGGCGGGCAGGAGGTGGGTGGGGCCACAGGAGAGGGGGCGGGCCCTGCGAGAGCAAAGGTGGGGAGGAGCCAGGGTGGGGAGGCGGGGCGAGAGAGGGAAGGAGGCAGAGCCAGGGAAACGAGAGACATGCCAGAGAAAGTGAGGAGGGAGGGCGGAGAGAGGGGCAGGGGGAACGAGAGGGAAGTCGACGCCCCAAGGGGGAGGAGACAGGAGGAGTGGGCGGAGCCAGAAGGGGGCGGGACCTCTGCGTGCCCCCTCTTCCCCCGGCCTCTGATCCCCTGCCGCAGAACCATCCGGGCTGAAAACGTCATCATTATTGAGAAGGACCGGGGAGGTGGGAAAGAGAGACAGGAGGAGAGAGAGGAGGAAGTGGAGGAGGAGGAGGAGGTAGAGAAGCGAGGGATGAGGATGGATCTCAGGGAGATCTTGGCCGGTGGAGGCAGTGTGACAGAGATCAAAGCCACGGAGGTGCTGATAATTAAACCTTCCCAGGGCCCTGACGACAGGACCACCTGCAGGGAGGGAGAGGGAGAGAGAGAGAGAGAGGGAGAGAGAGAGGGAGACGCCCCCATTTGGAGAGAGAAAAAAGAGTGGGGGAGAGCGAAAGAGGCGGAGCCAGGCATTCAGAGAGAGAGAGGCATGGAGAGAGAGAGGGGGGGAAAGGGAGAGAGGGAGAGAGAGAGAGAGAGGGAGGGCCCGGACCTCAGGGAAAGAGGTTGGGCTGAGGCGGGGGTGGGGCTGGTCAGCCAGCTGCTGAGTAAATTCGGGGAGCAGCCCAAACCCCCGTCCCGCTCCAAAAGCTCCGACTGCTTCGTACCGCTCCCCGGGCGGGGGCGGGAGGGGCGTGGCCCTGGTGGGGGTGCGGAGGGGGGCTGGGGGAAGGAGGTGGGGGTGGAGGGGAAGGAGGTGGTGAACAGGGGCGTCCCAAAACGCTCCGTCAGTTTCTCCGACCGGCCGGTCTGCGCCAGGGAGAACGAGGGACAAGTGGAGGGGGCGGGGCCAGAGCAGCAGGGTCGCCGTAGCGACGGAGACCGCCCCAGACTGGTGGCCAATGAGGAGGGGGAGGGGACGGATCCCGTTGAGGGGGAGGGTCCAGAAGGGGTCGTGGGGGCGGAGCCTAAAAAAGAGGTAAAGCGAACAGGGGGGAGAGAGGCGGAGGGAGGGAGTGGAGGAAGAGAGGCGGAGGAGGGGTTCACCCTGGCCTCCCTGGAGGGACTCGGGTTCGCCCGGAGGCTCCTGGTGCGGCAGGAAGGGAGGGAGAGGGGGAGAGAGAGGATGCTGGGAAAGAAGGGAGATGGAGAGAACAAGACGCAGACGCAGCCCACGTACCCCCAGGCCCCGGACAGAGACGGACAGAGGGACATTCCCGCGCTCTCCACAGGGGCCTCCGTCGCCGCGGCAGAGCACCCAATCCAATGCGGAGTCCCCCAGACGCTCAGAGACCCCCCCACATGGGGCAGGGAGAGGGGGGAGCGAGGGGGACCAGGCCTTGAGAGGGGCTGGGGGGACCCAAACCCTCAGCTGGGTCCCCAAAGTGGAACACGAGATCCAGATACCCAGGGTGCATTTTTACAAGGAGGAGACCACGCTGGGGGGGAGGGGCAGTGATCGGGCGGGGGCGGGGCCGGGGGCGGGGCCAAACAAGGGAGGAGGAGGAGGGGGGGGAAGGGGGAGAGAGGAAGGAGGGCTGGAGGGCGGGGCGACCTTTGACCCGCATCGAGTCACTGCGGGAAAAGATCAGACAGAGAGAAAGGGAGCTGGAAAGAGAGAGAAAGAAAGAGAGGGAACGAGAGGAAGAGAGGGAGAGAGAGAAAGAGAGGGAACAAGAGAAAGAGAGGGAGAGAGAGAAAGAGAGGGAACGAGAGGAAGAGAGGGAGAGAGAGAAAGAGAGGGAACAAGAGAAAGAGAGGGAGAGAGAGAAAGAGAGGGAACAAGAGAAAGAGAGGGAGAGAGAGAAAGAGAGGGAACGAGAGGAAGAGATGGAAAGAGAGAATGAGAGAGAACGAGAGAAAGAGAAAGAGAGGGAGAGAGAGAGGGAACGAGAGAAAGAGAGGGAGAGAGAGCAAGAGAGGGAGAGAGCGAAAGAGAGGGAGAGAGAGCAAGAGAGGGAGAGAGAGCAAGAGAGGGAAAGAGCGAAAGAGAGGGAGAGAGAGGAAGAGAGGGAGAGAGAGGAAGAGAGGGAGAGAGAGAAAGAGAGGGAGAGAGAGCAAGAGAGGGAGAGAGAGAAAGAGAGGGAGAGAGAGAAAGAGAGGGAGAGAGAGCAAGAGAGGGAGAGAGAGCAAGAGAGGGAGAGAGAGGAAGAGAGGGAGAGAGAGAAAGAGAGGGAGAGAGCGAAAGAGAGGGAGAGAGAGAAAGAGAGGGAGAGAGAGAAAGAGAGGGAGAGAGCGAAAGAGAGGGAGAGAGAGAAAGAGAGGGAGAGAGCAAAAGAGAGGGAGAGAACGAAAGAGAGGGAGAGAGAGAAAGAGAGGGAGAGAGAGAAAGAGGGCAGGGGGGATAGGAGGATAAAGGCAGAAGAGGTTGAAGGGGAAGTGGAGGATGGAATGATGGCGGCGGCGAAGGAGGAGCAGGGAGGGCAGCCGCCACTCCTCCACGTCACGCAGGAACAGGAAGTGGCTGCGCCGAAACCCGGCCCCCGACTTCCTGTGTCTGTAGCGAGAGCAGCGGCAGAAGAAGGAAAGGAGAGAACCTCCGTACCGCCGCCTCCCCGCCTTCACCCGCCAGCGGGAGCCCAGGGACCGCGCGGAGGACAGGCAGACCAGAGCGCCCTGGACTCAGCGGAAGAAAGGGAAGGAGAAAGAGAGGGTGACGGAGGAGAGAGGGCTAGCGAGCCGTGCCACCTTCCTCCCTCTCTCTCCCCGTCCTCGCTCGTCCACATGAGCCGCATCTACAGCTCCGCCACGGCCGGTTGCCGCGGCGCCGTTTCCTCCAGCGGTCGATGGGCGGAGCCTGGGGGACAGGGGGAGGAGCCAGAAGATGAAGGGGCGGAGCCAAGGCCAGGGAAGGGGGAGGAGGGGTCGGGAGGGGGCGTGGCCGCCGTGCAGAAGCAGGTGGAGCTGCTGCACCTGAGGGAGCGGGAGGCCAGGAAACGGCCCGGCCAAAAGCCCAAAGGAGGGGCGCAGCCCGCGCCCCACGCCCTGAGGACGTCCCAGCCCACCCCGCAGCTGCAGCTGCCCCAGCTGCGCAGCCAGAGAACGCAGCCCACGCAGCCTCAAACCCCGAGGTGTTTCACCGTCACGCCCCGGGCCGGGCCCCCAGCGCCCAAAAACCCAGAGCAGTCAACTCCCGTCGGCCCATCCCCTGCGCCCGCCCTCTTTTCCCTCAGGAGCTCTGCGGGGGTTCAGGGCAGAAGGGGCAATACCATCACTATCACCCCCCGTAAGACCCCCGCAGGCCCGGGGGCAGTCAGCGCAGGCGCCGCCCCCGCCCCCGCCCCCACCCCCACCCCCAACGGGACGGGCACAGGAGCGGGCGAGGGGGGCAGGAAGAGGTACCCCACGGCGGAGGAGATCCAGGTGATCGGAGGTTACGAGTGCCTACACAGGTCCTGCCTGGTGAAACAGAGCAGAAAGCAGAAAAGGGTGAGTGCAGAATCCGGGGCTCACGGCCCTGCATTAGGGAAATAATAACAGTCATAATAATAATAATAATAATAATAATTATACATTATATTATTATAGCACCTTTCTCGGTTGTCACAGGTCAACAACAGCAGAGTCTGTGTTCATGTCAGAGTAAACAAGGAGTGCTGATCTGGGATCTATGGTTCTCTGATCCTGGCCTTTTTGCACAGTTAAAGTAAGCTAAAAAGCTGATCAGCAGAAATACAGTAGCAGCCAGAGGAATGTTTTAAATACTCCTTGTGAAAAGTAATTATTATAAAAAATAAATGTAAAATCATATATTATATCAGTCACTGTTATTCAAAAAAAAAGAAAAGTAAATGTAAATAATTTTAAATATTTGAATACTGATACCCAAAAAAATTTTTACCCAAAACTATTTTAACACACGTTCCAGAAATAAATGTTTTACGTTTTAAACAAACAATATGGATGCAAGTTATTAAATTTGATAAATATGTATGAAATAGAGTACAGCTTTATTCTCATCCTGAATTCACAGGAGGTTTAAATTTGTCAATTTCTGTAACGTCATGCAGTGAATGCACTCACAGTGTGTGCATTTAAAAATATACTTTTAAATGTATACTTTTAATATTTATATATTTTCTTATAATATTGGTTTTGCCAGATTTTGCTGTAAATATCTGTCTCAGTTCTACATTGTGACTGTAATGAAATTCAGTGTAGTATAATTTAGTTTATGTGACAGCATTCCCTGTCTTCTGCCATTTGGAAACCCATGTGTTTCAAGATATGCATACTAGAGGTGTGTGTGTGTGTGTGTGTGTGTGTGTGTGTGTGTGTGTGTGTGTGTGAGGGCGCGCATGTGTGTGTGTGTGTGCGTGCGTGCGTGCGCGTATGTGTGTGTGTGCGTGCGTGCGTGCGCGTATGTGTGTGTGTGTGTGTGTGTGAGTGAGGGTGCGCGTGTGTGTGTGTGCGTGCGCGTATGTGTGTGTGTGTGTGTGTGCGTGCGTGCGTGCGCGTATGTGTGTGTGTGTGAGGGCGCGCATGTGTGTGTGTGCGTGTGTGTGCGCGTATGTGTGTGTGTGTGTGTGTGAGGGTGCGCATGTGTGTGTGTGCGTGTGTGAGGGCGCGTATGTGTGTGTGTGTGTGTGTGAGGGCGCGTATGTGTGTGTGTGTGTGTGTGAGGGCGCGCATGTGTGTGTGTGTGTGTGTGTGTGTGTGTGCGTGCGTGCGCGTATGTGTGTGTGTGCGTGTGTGTGTGAGGGCGCGCATGTGTGTGTGTGTGTGCGTGTGTGTGAGTGCGCGTATGCGTGTGTGTGTGTGTGTGTGAGGGCGCGCATGTGTGTGTGCGTGCGTGCGCGTATGTATGTGTGTGTGTGTGTGTGTGTGAGGGCGCGCATGTGTGTGTGTGTGTGTGCGTGTGTGTGAGTGCGCGTATGTGTGTATGTGTGTGTGTGAGGGTGCGCATGTGTGTGTGCGTGCGTGCATGTGTGTGTGTGTGCGTGCGTGTGTGTGTGTGTGTGTGTGTGTGCGTGCGTGTGTGTGTGTGTGAGGGCGCGCATGTGTGTGTGTGTGTGTGTGTATGTGCGTGTGTGTGAGGGCACGCGTGTGTATGTGTGTGTGTGAGTGCACGTATGTGTGTGCATGCGTGCATGTGTGAGGGCACGCGTGTGTATGTGTGTGTGTGAGTGCACGTATGTGTGTGCATGCGTGCATGTGTGAGGGCACGCGTGTGTATGTGTGTGTGTGAGTGCACGTATGTGTGTGCATGCGTGCATGTGTGAGGGCACGCGTGTGTATGTGTGTGTGTGAGTGCACGTATGTGTGTGCATGCGTGCATGTGTGAGGGCACGCGTGTGTATGTGTGTGTGTGTGTGTGTGTGTGGTGTCTTGTTTGGTCACACAATGCCAGATCCAATAAATTCCCAGCAAGTGGATGAAAAGCCATTTTAGAGTGTGTAAAATCCTGTCCTGTCCTATCCTATCTTCATACACGGCACACTTATATTAACACATTAACAAAAACATACAAGCATCAACAGTATGTTTCAAAACTACGTGTGTATAACCAAGTAAATAATATAATAATGTATTAGCACGCTCTAATGTAAAAACAAAGTATATATTTTCAAAAATTTTCTTTCTGCTGTCCTCTGCTCCAGCTCTGCATTCAGGGTGGTTTGCTGCTGGAAACATTTCCAATGATATTCTGTTAACCTCCTGCGTTCAGACCACATAAAGCACACAACCTCTCAATCCATCTCCCTTATTCTCAAACCTTCTCCCTGTTCTGTAACTATTCAGCGTGTAAAATCCAGGGGTCAGAAAGTAAAAGTCCTGCCATGTGTTTCTTCCAACCATGACCTCACCCATGACAGCTAATTTCACTAATTAGTTCTAGCTCCTGCCTGAAGAATTAATTTGCAAATCCAGGTGATTGGAACAAAATACTGGGGAGGACTTTTACTTTCTGAACCTGGATTTTACACATTACATTACATTACAGTCATTTAGCAGATGCTTTTATCCAAAGTGACATACAATAAGTGCATACAGAAAGGTCATCGAAGTAACTACAGAACAGATAAGACAAAGCACATCCTTCACATAACGTAGCAGCTATCCCTAGTAATGAACATTGAATGTAGTTCACAGTAAGCTGTGGGTAAATCAGCTATATTATAATTCTATTCTAAATACTATTATAAACTATAACAAACAGTGACAAGAAAACACAGGGAACAGTTACCATGAGAAAAGGTCCTAGATTAGTATATCAGTCTGTAAATATTCACTTCTTAAACCTTTCTCTACCTCAAGAGCAGGGGTGTCCAGGTTGATCTAAAAAGGGCCGATGTGAGAGCAGGTTTTTGTTTTCACCCAACAGTAAGACACTGACTCAACTTATCAAGGTCTTAATTGAAGACTATGATTAGTTAATTTGATCAATCTTATAGAATGTTAATTAGTGTCTTAGTGTTGGGCTCAGACAAAAACCCGCCCCCAACACTAAGACTATGATTAGTTAATTTGATCAATCTTATAGAATGTTAATTAGTGTCTTAGTGTTGGGCTCAGACAAAAACCCGCCCCCACACCGGCCCCTTTTTGGATAAGATTGGACACCCCTCTGGGTCTGGAAAGTGAAGTTTCCTGCAGTCTGACTGGGTCTAGCAAGCGTAGTGTCATCGGTCAATGGTGGAGTCGGCTTGAATGACTGCCTCCAATTGGAGGAAACTTGTATAGGGACACAGCAGCAGTCTTCAGCAGACAGTCATGAGCTGACATCACACTCACACAACATATTTACATATTCACATATTCACACAGCATGTGATGATGTAAAATCACCACTTACCAAATTAAACTATTTTTAACGAGCTAATACTTTTGGTTTAACCAGCCGGCTGTCTAGATTTTCAGTGTTGGTCCATATATTTGTGTTTGTGATGTGCACCCAAACATTTTGCAAACAGAAGAATTTAAAATTTGAACGTCTGCTTTGGCCAAGGTGCCACTCATAAAAAGTAAAGCGAGTTTGCTGTACGCACAGCGTAGCAATGTTCTAGGATTCTAGGATTGAGCCCTAACAAACAGAAAAGATACTCAAAAAGATATGAGCTTTGTGTGATATACAGTGTACCGTTATATTAGGACTGGCCGTGTCATCTGCATGCAGGCTAATGCTAACTTAAGGGAGAGGTGGATATTTCTAAAGCTCACCAGAAAAAGGTGCTAGCAAACTTTGCTGACCCCACCACATCCGCAAGAGCATTCTTCACGCTTCTCCAGCACAAAGCTGACGAGTACGCCTACTTCCTCTTTCACACTCACTCACTTCCTTTGACAGAGGAGAGAAATAGACAAATAGAGAGAGGGAGAGAGAGAGAGAGAGAGAGAGAGAGAGAGAGAGAGAGAGAGAGAGAGAGAGAGCATGCATTGTCAAGTAAAAATCCTTTTCGTTGTGTTTGTTACTTTAAAGCAGACCATTTTGTAACATTTAATGTTTATATAAAGATTTGGTAATGTAATATCCCATGCCAATAAAGCTTTCAGAATTTTACTTGGGGGGGTTACCACACAGAGTGAAAGTAGACTACAATTTTTCCTCCATGGAAGCCAGCCAATTTACAAATGGGCACATTTCCAGTAATAAACAGAAAAGATAAAAAAATTTATTTCTGTATGTCTTTTCGTATGAGTTCATGACTCACAGAAAGATTTATTATTTTTCAGATTTAAGGTTGTCTCTTGTGCTGGGTGAGTACTGTACATACAACAGGTGTTTTCAGGGGCCTGCCAGGTCACTCATCCTGTGGTTAATCAGGTTTGATTAAGTAGTCATAAAGGCTGCATTGGACGAGGAAGATCCAGCTATGGATCTTCAAAATACTGAAAATATCTTTAAAAAAACTTTTTTTTAAAGAATGCCATGGTCTGCAAAAGTTAAGCATTTGGGGGGCTGCAGAGTGACTGCGCAGCTCAGCTGGGGGACTGCAGAGTGACTGCGCAGCTCAGCTGGGGGACTGCAGAGTGACTGCGCAGCTCAGCTGGGGGTGTGCAGAGTGATTCGTGGCCTCTGGTCTGAGAGTAGTGTTAGCTTGGTCAATACCATGGATGTCTAACTCAGGTCTGAGTGTTCACAGTGTAGGTTTCTTTTTGTGATATAATTTCCTTAGGCCGTCTGTGGACTCTTTAGCCAATCACTGACTTAAATTAAGTACTGAAATGCACTGAAAATGCACACCGGCCCTCCAGGACTGGAATCTGAAACCCTGGTGTAAACCCTCACGCATGTTTAAAAATCTGTAGTTACTGTTTGAAGGGTGGAGGGTTGTGTTGGGGATGTTTAAATGCTGACTTTGAGGGAGTGGTTAGTTCTGTTTTTTTTTCTCCTCAGTGAACAAGCCCTTGTGGAAATTGAAAATTAATAAATATACTATCAATATATTGCAATGCTTCACAGCGTATCAGCAAATGATTACTGCTTTCAGATTTGGAAATGTATTACATTGCTGTGAAATATACTTATTATATTTTCAACTCATTCACAGTATATTGTAGTATATTCCATTCAGACTGTAAGGGCCCTCGGCAAACCTTTTTTTTTTGTTTAGTTGAGCATAAAACTGTATTGAGACAATCACTCTCCTTTGATACTCCCTCTCTCTCTCTCTCTCCCCCCTGATATGGTCCCGAGTTAATCGCTTCAGTCAGAGGATTATCCTGCTGTGACTTAACTCAATTTGCCCATCCTCTCTCTCTATCCCTCTCTCAGTGCAGTGTTAATGTACCATAGTGTGCAGTCAGTCAGTGTGTATATACTGTATTAACCCCCTCTCTCAGTGCAGTGTTAATGTACTGTAGTATGCAGTCAGTGTGTATATACTGTATTAACCCCCTCTCTCAGTGCAGTGTTAATGTACTGTAGTGTGCAGTCAGTCAGTGTGTATATACTGTATTAACCCTCTCTCTCAGTGCAGTGTTAATGTACTGTAGTGTGCAGTCAGTGTGTATATACTGTATTAACCCTCTCTCAGTGCAGTGTTAATGTACTGTAGTGTGCAGTCAGTCAGTGTGTATATACTGTATTAACCCTCTCTCTCAGTGCAGTGTTAATGTACTGTAGTGTGCAGTCAGTCAGTGTGTATATACTGTATTAACCCTCTCTCTCAGTGCAGTGTTAATGTACTGTAGTGTGCAGTCAGTGTGTATATACTGTATTAACCCTCTCTCAGTGCAGTGTTAATGTACTGTAGTGTGCAGTCAGTCAGTGTGTATATACTGTATTAACCCTCTCTCTCAGTGCAGTGTTAATGTACTGTAGTGTGCAGTCAGTGTGTATATACTGTATTAACCCTCTCTCTCAGTGCAATGTTAATGTACTGTAGTGTGCAGTCAGTGTGTATATACTGTATTAACCCTCTCTCTCAGTGCAGTGTTAATGTACTGTAGTGTGCAGTCAGTGTGTATATACTGTATTAACCCTCTCTCTCAGTGCAGTGTTAATGTACTGTAGTGTGCAGTCAGTGAGTATATACTGTATTAACCCTCTCTCTCAGTGCAGTGTTAATGTACTGTAGTGTGCAGTCAGTCAGTGTGTATATACTGTATTAACCCTCTCTCTCAGTGCAATGTTAATGTACTGTAGTGTGCAGTCAGTGAGTATATACTGTATTAACCCTCTCTCTCAGTGCAGTGTTAATGTACTGTAGTGTGCAGTCAGTGAGTATATACTGTATTAACCCTCTCTCTCAGTGCAGTGTTAATGTACTGTAGTGTGCAGTCAGTGAGTATATACTATATGTGCTGTGTCGCTCCCTGCAGGTGAAGGTGTGCTTTGATGAGACGCAGTTGGAGCAGGTTTGTGAGTACCCCTCAGAGAGCGCAATGCTGGCCTGCTTCCCCTGCCCTCTCCAGCCAGACCCAGAGAGAGAGAACGTAGCGAGAGAGGGGGGAGGACGAGGAGGAAGAGGAGGAGGAAGAGGGAGGAGTGTTCACACCTGGGAGTGCCAGGATAACGGGGGCTGAAGCGGGCCGAATGCTGAAAGTGGGTGAGTGCTGAAATATTACACCATAATTCATAATTCATATCTGCACATGTATATCACAACTGCGCTATCCAATAATCACCTAATGCTAAAATATTGCAGCATAATCAATAATTTATATCTGCACATGTATATCACTACAGTACAGTGCTAGCTAATGATCACCTAATGCTGAAATATTACACCATAATCCATAATTCATCTCTGAATATCTGATCAGCCAGCAGGGGGCACTGCGGTGAAATCCGAAGCTGGAAATGCAATTTGTGCTGTCGTTGTTTTTAATCTCTCTGTTTATTTTATCTGTCCAGATGAGTCATATCTGCGATGAGAGGGCGATCTTCTTGCAAGATTTCCTCATGAAAAATAAATTTCCATCTAAATCTCTTATGTATTGGCTATACAGTGTCTGTGGGTGGAGCTATCACGCACTTTCAGTCACTTACTGATTTCAACCAGTCGTAGTGTTTGTAATACAGAGCAGAGACTGCTGATTGGTTCATACATGTCAGAGATGGTAGCTGGAGGCGGGAATGAGCGAGCACTTGAAGGCTCACTCATTTTCCTGGTTTGTGTAAGAACGCACAAAATACCACTCTTAAATGTGCATCTGGGCTTCTGCCAGGCAATGGCTTAAAAGTCACAATGTCAACCTTTGAAATATCTTGATTTATTATCTGTTAAATATGATCTTGCTACACCATTCACACCCTTTTTGTTTTTTAATGATTTAATTCAAATTAATTTTAATTTCTATTTCTTTTTTTTAATAAACAGTGTTAACATTAACAACACACTTTTAAAATGAACTATGGTAATGCCATGATTATTTTAAATAGACAACATTATGTAGGCTTATAAATCATAGTCTTTTACATCATCATAATTTTTAAACTGGTGGTAAGAAGTGTTATGTTTTACACAGCAGTCTCTGTGCTCTGGCAGTGTGCTAAACACGGACAGTGAAAGAATATATTTTTGACTGCACATTGTCTTGAATGAAAGAATGAGAATGTTTATTTTATACTCAGCCAATGCATATATGGGCACATACTTTTGTTTACAAAAGGAAGATAAATTTGCAAGAACTATTGAAGTTTGTAATTTATATTTTGATATCCTTAAAAGGGCATGACAATTTTATCATAGCTTTATTGTTTTGTTTTTGTTGGTGTATTTTTGTTTTTGTTGGTGTATTTTAACTTATTTCTATGTCTTCTATGTAAATGACTATTGTATTGTATGTAACTCTTAGTAAATGCTTCAGCTTTTTTGGGGGAAAATGTTTAAGTATTTCCTCTATGAATAATTTGTTCAATTTATGTTTTCTAATATGGTTGAATGGTTGAAGAAGCTGGCTTCACAATATACATGTTAATAAATTCTTCTAGACAAAATGAATATTCGTGCACTGTTCATAACTGTTTGGGACAGACTTAATTGGGGGGGGGGGGGGGGGGGGGGCAATACGCCACGCCATTGCTGTTTACATCGCAGGTAAGCAGGGCAGGTGCGCGCGCAAGGGCGTGGACACACCTTCTCGCTCTGCATGAACAACAGAATTAGGGAAACAGGTTTCAATCGGAAGTCGATTGAGACGGTGAGAGAGAATAGAGGGGTTTTAAGAAGAACCGTTCCCGTTCCCGTTCCCAGTGTTGTAATCGACTCCGTCTGAAGCCTGTCTTCGTATAGGCTACTGTGCTGTGTAAACACTTCTTAGACAAACACCGTACACGGCCCACCACATCTCGAGGACACGCTTATTTACTGCGTGCCCGCAGTACCACGAGAGTGCTTGTGTGTTCTGCAAATAGTTTATGTACTATGCCATTTATATTGGTTGGTTTAAAAAAACAGCTATTTGCAAACAAGACATCCATGTTGATATTAGACGTGTTCAAGATCGTCGCCTGACTGCGAATATGTATTCTACACTACACCAACATAACAAAGAACTTCTGGAAACGGTCTGAGGGGATTACGACCGTATCGCTTGTAAATCTTCCGCATATGAAGACCAATATTTATCGTCATCGGTATTTAACTCGGATTGGGAAATCAAACACGGCTTTACACATGCACACAGTTTACGTCAAGGCAAGATGTCTGCACGTAACTTACCTGCACAGACTAATCCAGTTGAACAAGAAGTGAATAACTGCTACTTTCTGGTGCAGAAAATCGTGGTGCACACGTACAACAAGCATTAAGTTACTATAAGACGTGAACTTTTCATGAAGTCGCCAGGTTGACCGCTAAAAGTCTCCTTCTTCCGTTATAGGTCTATTTGTCGTTGTCCACGTCGGTTTGATAATTATCTGCATGTTTCTGGCACTCTTATAAGATAAGGATACAAAGTGGGCCTTTCATTGCCTAGGAAAAGGATAATTTAACATACAAGTTGGCGAATCAGTGATTCCAATGTCTCTCGATCTGGGGACAAATATTGCAACACTGATGGGATTGACGGAAACAACGCGACACGTGTTGATTCCAATCCAGAGCAAGACATTTGAGGGGCGGCTGGCTGGGCTGTCCTGCTGCGTGTTGGAAAGCACGAACCTTTCCACACTCTGTCGAGTGCCGCACGTATACCTCCCGTGTTCGGTCCGTGTGTGGAAGCTCCGAACGTGCACGTTTGCACACAGGGAATGCAACATTTTTTTCTGACAAGAAATAATTTACGCTTGTAAATTACCCCCGCCCATCCAAAAAAGGGAAGACTAAAGCGAATTTTGACATTCGCGAATATTTCTGTAGTTTATCGCGGGGATTTACATTCCCTGCCAAACCACACAGTTGAGATTTTCAGGCTGTGTAAGTTTCTGTGTCTATTCGTTATCTGCTAGCTTGCTAGCTACAATGCTTCTGAAAAAAATATCCTCAGCCAAGTATGGGGCTCGACTTTTCCAGGTGAGTATTCGCTTATCTTGCTGGCTAGCAAGCTATCTTTAGAAATAGGCTACTTAAAAGCTAAAGCGTGTAGGTCGAAGAAATGCCAGATTTAGTTGCTCGCAAAGTTGTAGCCTATTTTGAGAAAACGCGTAACTATGACATGGTCGACAATAACTATTGATTTAAGTTCCATGTAGCGTTAGCTAGTTAGTTAGGAAGCGAGTGAACTCAGTGAACATGGTCAAGTTTAAATGGAACTTACTTTGCACCTCCAGCTGTCAAAACAGTAGCACTGCTAGTTTGCTAGAAGCTAGTCATGTCATGTTCTTTATTAGATTTTTTTTTAAACAATTTTTTAATACGTTTAATAAAGTGTGCAGCGGGTAAGTTTACGGATTATTTTCCCCTCTTTAGTTTCATTGTACGTTGTGTGCCAAAATAAGACGTCAGTCAGAACCTTGCTCCTTTTGCATTCCAGGTCGTGTTCATGTTCAGGCAGGGTGCGCGGTCCTTGTCGGTGCCAGCCCAGCCCGTACCACCCCTTGCCCAGACACTGCAGGGTTACTTACGGGCCCTGGAGCCGCTACTCCCCGCGGACGAGTTGGAGCACACGCGGGAGGTGGTGCGAAAGTTCGGTGCTGAGGGCGGGCTCGGGGAAAAGCTACAGCGCGGCCTGGAGAAGCGCGCCAGACACTCGCACAACTGGGTGGGTGAGCGTGCACTGTGGAGGCGAACCCTTTGCGGTGCCCCGAACTTGTGATAAAAATGTAAACACTTTTTAAGTGAAAAATCCCTCCTGCGATAATTCGTGCTGCGACATTAACTCTGACACAGGCAGGGACACACATTGCAGCCACATGGGACATAACTCGGGTCTTATCGAGGTGTGTGTGTTTATATAGTCACCTCACGCCTGGACTACTGCAACTCCCTGCTCGCAAGCCTACCAGCCTCTTCAGCTGATCCAGAATGCAGCTGCCTGGCTTGTGTTCAACCTCCCGAAATTTTTCCATGTAACCCCCCTGCTGAGGTCACTCCACTGGCTGCCAGTTGCAGCCAGGATCAGGTTCAAAGTTCTGACCCTGGCCTACACTGCAGCCAATAGGACAGGCCCCACCTACCTGCAGGACTTAATCCTGAACTATGTTCCTGCTCGACCACTTCGCTCTTCTACAGCAGGGCGACTGGCACTTCCCGACCTCCGTGTCAAAGGCTCTCGTTCGTCCCGACTGTGGAGTTTTTCCACCTTAGCTCCTCAGTGGTGGAATGAACTTCCCATTCCCCTACGTTCTACTCGAACCCTGCCTGCATTCCGTTGAGGCCTGAAGACACACCTCTTCAGACTCCACCTTGACTGATATTCTAACCTAGGAATATCAGTTCCCTGTGGTTACTAGTTCCCTGTGTTTTTCCTGTCTGTTTGTTATAGTTTATAATAGTATTTAGAATAGAAGTGTAGTATAGCTGATTTACACACAGCTTACTGTGAACTACAGTCAACGTTCATTACTAGGGATAGCTGCTACATTATGGGAAGGATGTGCTTTGTCTTGTCTGTTCTGTAATGATCTTGATGATGTCTCTGTATGCACTTATTGTACGTCGCTTTGGATAAAAGTGTCTGCTAAATGAATGTAATGTAATGATGGGGATTGGAGAGAAAGCAAGGGAAGGAGATAAAGCAAGGGAAGGAGAGAAAGCAAGGGAAGGGGAGAAAGCAAGGGAAGGAGAGAAAGCAAGGGAAGGGGAGAAAGAGAAACTGGGAAATGGAGGGGGAAAGGGATGAAGGGAGAGAAAGATATGATTTGGCAAAGCAAGTGTGCTTTAATCAGGCCATTTAAGCAAACTGAAAATTGAGAAAGGAGTGGAGTGGATGGTAATGATGATGATGATGGTGATGGTACCCCAATGCTTGGCCCATCCCATTCAATGCTGTCTAAATCGCAAGAGATGGCAAACCCTAAAAACGTGGGTCAATAACAGGAGGCATTATTGGTGTAAAACTCAGGCTTCACCACGACAGGGTACAATTTAGATTCTTCAGGCAACGGTTCAATATTTGACAATATCACAAATTATGCTACGATATGATCAATATACACTGCACGTCAAAACGTTTGGGGACAGTGACACAATTGTTGTTTTGCCTCTGTACTCCAGCACATTGGATTTGAAATGAAAGAATGAATGTGAGGTTAAAGTCAGCTTTAATTTGAGGGTTTTTACATCAATATATTATTGAGTAATATATTGCACATTACACATACATTCAAAATGAGGTTGAGAGTACAAAAACTTAACGTCACGTTTAACAGAAGGAGAAAATAGCACTCGTGCGAGTGATGGTGAGGTCGAGAAGGAAACGTAAACAATGTTGTTGGCTGTGTTGTTAGAGAGCAAACCACCGTAAGGTTATGGACATTTCAGTAAATAGTTTGCTATGAGTAATGACAATATAGATCGGTTTTTGCATGTTTTATCGATCGGATCATCGCCCTTTGAACTGATACATTGATCCGGATCAATGTATCGGTTGCAGCCTGAGGAGGCATTATCAGAGAATGAAGTAGTGCTGCTCCTTCTGTGATGTCACGGCTCCCTCTCTCCCCGCCCTAGATCTCTGATTGGTGGGTTAAGTGGGCGTGTCTGGAGAATAGGCAGCCTCTGGCAGTCCACTCAAACCCAGCCATCGCCCTACCCAAGCAGGACTACTCAGACTGGAGGGGCCAGCTCCTGTGAGTGACACCAGCCTTGCGCTCAAGAGCCCCTTGAGACAGTTTGTAATTTAAACCTTTCAAACCCATGTTTCTTGACTTTAGCTAGCACGCTTACTAGCTACAGCTATAATAGCCGCATGGATAGCTGCTTGCTAACTGGCAAACAAACGTCATTATGGCTAATACAGGTCACTTGTACTTTAGCTAGGCACAAGCCAGCTTGCAGCGCAACACATATATTCTGACTAGATAGACAATGGTTTCTTTACATTATTTACTTTTGTAGCTAAGCTATTTGTTGCAAATTTACCAAACCGTATCAAGCTAGTTCAGTAAAACATTCACGGGAAACCGCGTCTCCTTGTAATCGTTCGCGCTTCAAGAGTCTGATTGCATGCACTGCAGTTTTGCTTAAGGTCTGGGAGGACGGTGATTATGTGGATGATTAGATATATTTCATAATTTCCCAAGAGGAAATCCATTCGATTGAGTTATTTTCAGGGCTGTGTGTTTGACCAGCAGAAACAGCCGATCTAATGACATTAACCATGCGGCGTGGACACATGAACATACAACAGTAAATAAATAATAAAATAATTGTTTGAAAAATAAAGAATAAAAAATAACCAGTTCAAACAGTTGTATCAATGTGACATGCTCTCTTATGTCTGTCTAGGTTTGCCTCCAAGTTGATCGCTGGAGTTCTGGATTTCAAAGCCAAAATTGACAGGTGAGAGTGCACTGTAGGGTATGCCATACCCTCTGTCAGGGTGTGTTAGAGGGGAGGGGAGTAACTGGGGGGGTCTATAACGGTGACCCTTGTTCTGCAGGTCTTCAGTAGGCAAACACACACACACACACACACACACACACACACACACAGCTGATCCTGAGTGGGTATTTGAGTGTGTTGTGTCAAGAAATTGGCACGTTGTGCTGAGTGGCTTGTTTTGCTAAGGTGTGTGGATGGGCCCCACAGTCTGGTATCTGTTAAAGCTCTGTTCCAGTGTGTGGATGGACCCTACAGTCTGGTGTCTGTTAAGGCCCTGTTCTTGTGTATGGATGGGCCCACAGACTGGTAAATGTTAAGGCAGTACTTTACTGAGTGGGCCTTTAAGGCAATGTGACCCCTGACCCCTGACCCCTTCCCCTGTTTCTCTCCCAGTGGCTGCCTGCCGGTGGAGCATATGAGAGGCCAGCCCTTATGCAGTGACCTCTTCCCTCTCCTCTTTTCATCCTGTCGAATCCCAGGCCCCAAACACGACCAAGTGTTCCACTACAGTCAGTCGCGCCGCGCCCCCACCCACATCACCGTCGTCCGAAACTACCAGGTGACCCTACCCCCGCCCTTTCTTCGCCTTAATCCTTTTTTTTATTCTTCATTAATTTAATTTTAATTTAACAAGTTTCTTTCCTGTTTGTTAACATGTTCTCAGTCCAAAGTGTATATGTTTTTTTTTGTCATCTTTTAAGGGAGATGTAACCCTTATTCATGTTGTTTTATTATATTGATTCTCCCACTGTTGGAAAGTTAAAAAAAAAAAAAAAAAGAATAAAATGATGTTCCTTTTCGCTCATTATGAATAAGGTTAGGATGTGACCAGGGAGTAAAAACCAATCCTTCATCAGCTGTGCTGCTCTGGGCCCTGATCTGGGATCGATTTGGGCTTTTTGGCTTATAAATGGATGAGGTGAGGATATGAACGGGATAAAACTGATCCTAGATCAGCTCTTCTGCAGTTCTTCCAGCTGGAGGTGTATAACAGCAATGGCACACCACTGACCCAGAGTCAGATCCATGACCAGCTTCGCCGCATCCGCTCCCAGTCCTGGAAGACCGACAAAGAGCCTGTGGGCATCCTGACGAGCGAACATCGCCACACCTGGGGAGCAGCCTACCGCCGCCTCCTTAAAGGTACAGTACACTACTCACACACTACCGCCGCCTCCTTTAAGGTACAGTACACTACTCACACACTACCGCCGCCTCCTTAAAGGTACAGTACACTACTCACACACTACCGCCGCCTCCTTAAAGGTACAGTACACTACTCACACACTACCGCCGCCTCCTTTAAGGTACAGTACACTACTCACACACTACCGCCGCCTCCTTAAAGGTACAGTACACTACTCACACACTACCGCCGCCTCCTTAAAGGTACAGTACACTACTCACACACTACCGCCGCCTCCTTAAAGGTACAGTACACGACTCGCACACTACCGCCGCCTCCTTAAAGGTACAGTACACTACTCACACACTACCGCCGCCTCCTTAAAGGTACAGTACACTACTCACACACTACCGCCGCCTCCTTAAAGGTACAGTACACGACTCGCACACTACCACCGCCTCCTTAAAGGTACAGTACACTACTCACACACTACCGCCGCCTCCTTAAAGGTACAGTACACTACTCACACACTACCGCCGCCTCCTTAAAGGTACAGTACGCTACTCACACACTACCGCCGCCTCCTTAAAGGTACAGTACGCTACTCGCACACTACCGCCGCCTCCTTAAAGGTACAGTACACTACTCACACACTACCGCCGCCTCCTTAAAGGTACAGTACACGACTCGCACACTACCGCCGCCTCCTTAAAGGTACAGTACACTACTCACACACTACCGCCGCCTCCTTAAAGGTACAGTACACGACTCGCACACTACCGCCGCCTCCTTAAAGGTACAGTACACTACTCACACACTACCGCCGCCTCCTTAAAGGTACAGTACACTACTCACACACTACCGCCGCCTCCTTAAAGGTACAGTACACTACTCACACATTACTACTGCAGAGATACACTACTACTGCCAAAGTGCTCCAAATCTATAAATGAGAAATAGTTATACAACAACTCTGATCTCACTCTTCTTTTTCTTCTCACAGATAAGATAAACAAAGAGTCTGTGCGGCTGATTGAGAAAGGAATATTCACTCTGTGCCTGGACTCACCTGTCATGAGGATCTCCGATGACAAGTACATCCGTCCGTCTGACTCATTATCAAATTTCCTGTGCTCTTACAGTGAATTTGCCCTTTTAAGTATTGCATGAGATAGGGCTAGATAGTCCGCAGTGTCTACAAATTTCTTAACTTCTTTATAAGAAACAATAAACTAACTTTCTTCCTCTCTACTTCAAATGTAGCTGGAATATTCACCTTGTTTTTACATATGTACAGCATTATTTTGTGATGATTGATAGGTACTCCAGTCGAATGGCAGCGCAGATCCTGCATGGAGGTGGGACTTACTCCAACAGC
>CM056396.1:23572349-23602349 GCA_029718625.1 Synaphobranchus kaupii
AGTATACACACACTGACTGACTGCACACTACAGTACATTAACACTGCACTGTGAGAGAGGGTTAATACAGTATATACACACTGACTGACTGCACACTACAGTACATTAACACTGCACTGTGAGAGAGGGTTAATACAGTATACACACACTGACTGACTGCACACTACAGTACATTAACACTGCACTGAGAGAGAGGGTTAATACAGTATATACACACTGACTGACTGCACACTACAGTACATTAACACTGCACTGAGAGAGGGGGTTAATACAGTATATACACACTGACTGCACACTACAGTACATTAACACTGCACTGAGAGAGAGGGTTAATGCAGTATACACACACTGACTGACTGCACACTACAGTACATTAACACTGCACTGAGAGAAAGGGTTAATACAGTATATACACACTGACTACACACTCCAGTACATTAACACTGCACTGAGAGAGAGGGTTAATACAGTATACACACACTGACTGATTGCACACTACAGTACATTAACACTACACTGAGAGAGAGGGTTAATACAGTATATACACACTGACTGACTGCACACTACAGTACATTAACACTGCACTGAGAGAGAGGGTTAATACAGTATATACACACTGACTGACTGGACACTACAGTACATTAACACTGCACTGAGAGAGAGGGTTAATACAGTATGTACACACTGACTGACTGTACAGTACATTTTGTAGTAACAAAGATATGGAATAAGTACTTGCTAACATATTAACTTTCTTTTTTCTGAGTGCAACCATATTGAAAACTGCAATGTAGTGAAATCGGTAGAAAAAACCACATCTGCTTGTTGTGGTAAAGTCACCTTTACAATACTGTAATCAAGGGAACTGGTTCCGCTATTATGATTTCTCATTCTGTTATTTTATGCAGCCGCTGGGCTTGAAAGACCCAGGAAGACTGCCCTCATGTGGAGAGGCCCTGTAATCACAAATCACACAATTTAATTCAGCTGCAGGCCTTAGTGGTGCTCTTTAACAGGCAGCTGCAGGCCTTAGTGGTGCTCTTTAACAGGCAGCTGCAGGCCTTAGTGGTGCTCTTTAACAGGGGAACTACAATGTTTGTTGTTTGCAGTAGAAAAATGAATCAGAACCTGCTGACAAGGAAAGCATTGGTAATGGTTGCCAAAAAAATAAATTTTTGCTTGCAGACATCCATCACATTGTGGAAATGGATCTTGGTGGTAGCTAAGTAAAGTTGCTATGTCTACCCTGTCTACTCTCTTGGTTATGGTGGCTTATGCCAATAGAAGAAACTGGCTCTATGGCTCGCAAACCGATGGCATTGTGCAAAAACGAAAAGGAAAAAAAAGACACTGGGACCAATCTGCAATATGAGAATGAGTTGCATAAAAAAATGCATTACTGCTAATGGCACTCCTTCAACCCCATTACTCAGGGCAAAGAAGCACAACAACCCCCACAGATTGTGCACATAGTCATACATTTTACATGAAGAACCTGTAATATTTAATTGCCTCATAAAAGATACATCAGTCTTTGTTTTTGTTTTTTTAAACAACATAATTTTTTAATACATATGTTGTCGTTTGCAGTTTGATTAACGACCTGGATATAAACTGCTTCACATTCCGGAAGTTTGGGAAAGACTTCCCAAAACAAGTCAACCTCAGTCCCAACTCTTTCATCCAGGTGGCGCTGCAGCTGGCTTATTACAGGTGAGATGGTGTGGGGTGGGGGTGTGGCACGGGGCTGGGGAGGGGTCAGGGGTCGGTGGTCCTGACAACGAGTCATCAGTGATTCTGTAGCACTATTTGATGTGTTTTTAACCCCGGTTTTAACCGTCTCTACATCCAGTCAACTTATCATTCCCCTGCATCTGATTGGCTACACAATCTCTTACATTCCCTACCCATGCTGATGCATGCAGGTCATTACTGAAAAAGTATGTATGACTGTATGCGCATTTATTTGATCTCATTCTCTTTTTACTCCATACAGTTTTCATTGTAGAACAGGTCAGAAAACGCTTTGTGCATTCGGTTATTATTAAAAGAGATTTGCGACAACATCCAAAACAATCGCAGGTAATCGTTACACTGTAATTCTTATGCCATTTAATATTCTGCCCGTCTCTGCCAGGGTACACAACGAAGTTAGTGCGTCGTGTGACAGCGCCTCCCTCAGGATGTTTCGCGGTGGTCGCACGGACGTCATCCGCTCCCCAACCAATCAGACCCTTCAGTTTGTACGTGCGGTTGATGACCCATCTATCACGGTATGGGCACTCCCTACATTCATAAACCCTCAGCCTGCTGCAGTCCATGAGGGTATGGGCACTCCCTACATTCATAAACCCTCAGCCTGCTGCAGTCCATGAGGGTATGGACACTCCCTACATTCATAAACCCTCAGCCTGCTGCAGTCCATGAGGGTATGGGCACTCCCTACATTCATAATCCCTCAGCCTGCTGCAGTCCATGAGGGTATGGGCACTCCCTACATTCATAAACCCTCAGCCTGCTGCAGTCCATGAGGGTATGGGCACTCCCTACATTCATAAACCCTCAGCCTGCTGCAGTCCATGAGGGTATGGGCACTCCCTACATTCATAAACCCTCAGCCTGCTGCAGTCCATGAGGGTATGGGCACTCCCTACATTCATAAACCCTCAGGCCTGCTGCAGTCCATGAGGGTATGGGCACTCCCTACATACCTATATCCTCATTCCACTATAGTGTGTCACAATACTTCCTATACAACTGCCACCCTTATCCTGCTGCAGTCTGTCATGATATGAGCACACCCTGTGCACTTACTCCCTTATCCTGCTGCAGTCTGTCGTGATATGAGCACAGCCTGTGCACTTACTCCCTTATCCTGCTGCAGTCTGTCATGATATGAGCACACCCTGTGCACTTACTCCCTTATCCTGCTGCAGTCTGTCATGATATGAGCACAGCCTGTGCACTTACTCCCTTATCCTGCTGCAGTCTGTCATGATATGAGCACAGCCTGTGCACTTACTCCCTTATCCTGCTGCAGTCTGTCATGATATGAGCACAGCCTGTGCACTTACTCCCTTATCCTGCTGCAGTCTGTCATGATATGAGCACAGCCTGTGCACTTACTCCCTTATCCTGCTGCAGTCTGTCCTGATATGAGCACACCCCTGTGCACTTACTCCTTATCCTGCTGCAGTCTGTCGTGATATGAGCACACCCTGTGCACTTACTCCTTATCCTGCTGCAGTCTGTCCTGATATGAGCACAGCCTGTGCACTTACTCCCTTATCCTGCTGCAGTCTGTCCTGATATGAGCACACCCTGTGCACTTACTCCCTTATCCTGCTGCAGTGTATAGAGAGAGGGGATACCTTGGAGCAGGAAGTGGAGATGTGGGGTGCATCCCAATATTCTTCACTCCCCACCTCCTTTCCTCCACTCTCCCACTACCACTCCTCTCCTACCAGGAAGTATGCAAAACTGCCTGAACGTTTCGAGTACAAGTATTTGCATGTACAGTATACAATGTACCTGACATTGCGGTTTGCGTCAAGACATTAATTAATTTGTAACCATTAATACGTAATTAAGATGTAATCAGCAACATTAGATTAAAACACAAAGATGGGTTTCCGGGGCACGGAGGAGAGGAGGTGGTAGTGGAGGAAGGGAGGGTGCATTTTTCGAGTATTGGGACACACCCCCTGGTCATTACTCATGTGCTTTGTTTTCCCCCCTGTGCGTTTCAGAGAGAGGTGAAGTTGGACCTGTTAAAGCAGGCTGTTGAGGCCCACAGTATGCTCACTGACCAGGTAGCTACCCGTTACCTCCACCCTGGCTATGCTGGATCCAAAACTTCAAACAACATTTTCTTTTCAGTACATTTCTGTGTCCGTTCCGTAATGGGATATTCACTCATATCGCAAGTTTACTTCTGATTTGGCCGCCCACTAAACAGACATACTGCTGATTGGTTGAAGTGTAAATTGCCACAATACTTATAAGACAATAGTCAGATTATTAATATATTTGCTTTTCATAGTGTTTGGGTCCTTACAGAGTTCTGTCAGTCAAACAAAGGGGCAAAATTGGCAAAAGGTCAATTCCACATGGATATCCAGAAGTATTACTTTACACAAAGAGTGGTCAGTGTGTGGAACAGTTATCCAGGGCATGTGGTAGTGGTACAGACCCTCTGATTGGCCAAGCTTGATGCAGTGGTGGATATTCTCTAGTTTGTAGGTTAATGGAAATGGCTGAATAACCTGTTTTTGTCATTGTGATCTTGTGTGTATACTAAAAATGACTTATCAGACAAAAACGACAAACGACACGGAGTGTGTCGGTGGCGTAGCCTGTAAGAGCACTGTCATGCTCATTGCGAGCCGCAACGTCGGCGGTTCGAATCCGGCCGCACGACGCTTTGTCGCGTGTCTCTCTCTCTCTCTCTCGCTCCCATTCTTCCTGTCTCTCTACACTGTGCTGTCTCTCCCTCCCTCTCTCTCACTCCCATTCTTCCTGACTCTCTACACTGCGCTGTCTCTCCCTCTCTCTCTCTCTCTCTCGCTCCCATTCTTCCTGTCTCTCTACACTGTGCTGTCTCTCCCTCCCTCTCTCTCATTCCCATTCTTCCTGACGCTGTCCAACAAAAAGCTGAAAAGCCCTAAAAGAATAAGACAAACCCACCGTCCTGTCTCTCCTCAGGCACTCCGAGGGCAGGCTATCGATCGCCACCTGCTGGGCCTCAAGCTGCAGGCTATCGAGGAGAGACTGAGCGTGCCCAGACTGTTCATGGATACGGCCTACGGGCTGGCTACTCACTTCAGACTGCGGACAGGACAGGTAAACAGCCACAGGTTTCACTCTACAGCACTGATCCTCCGTCCTGATCCTGCAGAGCCAACGTCTGCTGGCTTTTCTGCTCCTGCCTTAAGATCGGCGACCCATTCAGACGCATTAAACCAGGTGACCTGAGTTAGCTGTGTAATCGGCTACTTTAGCTGATTGATCTAATGCTGTGCTACCCAAGTGCTGAGTAATAACAGATGCCAGGAGACCCTACGGCTCTCCGGGATCAGGATGAACTGCTCTATGGTAACCAGATGGCCAGCTCCTGTGTTTACTCGTAGATTCTCTATTGTAACTAGCTGTTCAGCTCTTTTATATTGTGGCCTATTAACTTGTGGCTTGTTGATTCTAAAAAATCACCAGCCATTGTTAACCTTTTTACCAGCCACATTACCTTTCACAATATAACACAGCCTGGTTGGTTACCTGCCAAAGTGGCTGCTAGAGTAAAAATCTTACCCAGCCACAGTCAAAATTTTACCAGCATTTGGCTGGTGTCAATTTCACGCCCTGCCTATTTTACCACCGGCCTATCAGAGCCAAGGTTCCCACCCCCCACGACACACCCGTAAAACATCTCCCAAGGTGTGTTGCAAAATCATCGCAAATCACTTGGAGTGAAACCCTTCTGTTCAACAGACAGACTATTTTGAAATAACAGAAAGCTCTGCTTGTTGAGTAAGCCCCAAAGTTGGCCATAACGACATCCAGGAAGGGTGTGTTTTCCCAGTAGTCTGGTTAACACCCTGCCGTCCGCCAAATGCTGGTAAAATTTTGATTGTGGCTGGTAAGATTTTGGCCGGTAACCAACCAGATTGTGTTATATTGTAAAAGGTAATGTGACTGGTAAAATGTAGAAAATGGCTGGTGATTTTTTTGAATCCACAAACCACTCTGGCCAGTTGGTGAAAAAGTTAATTTCGTACCCTGGTTGTGATGGGAACAGGCTCACATTTCACACGTGGGGGGTATTTATTTTTTTTCAATAAAGAAATGTTTTTTTCCTCATAGGTTCCTGCTAACACAGACAGCGTGCTGTGTTTCGGGCCGCAGGTTCCAGACGGATACGCTGTGTGCTACAACCCCCAGTCAGACCACGTCCACTTCTCCATCACTGCCTTCAACTGCTGCGAGGAGACCCATGCCGAAACACTGGCCCTGACTTTGGACAGCGCCCTCTGTCAGCTCCAGGAATTACTGCAGCCTGCCACGTAGAGCCATCTCGCGGTACTCCTCTGCTGGGGTAACCCGAGTGTGCCCGTGTACCGCCACAGAGCCTGTGGCGTGACGATTCATATGCTGAAACTTCAGTTGGCCCTTGGAGTGGGGTGGGGGTGGGGGTGGGGGTGCGGGTGCGGGGGGGTGGAGGGGGTGCAGCTGTGCTTTTAGGCTTGAATTCACTACAGATGATTCGCAATGTATTGATGGAATGAAGCTGTACCAGCTTGCTAAGGAAAAAAAAGGGCTTCTTTTTTTATTTTTTTTATTTTTACATTTCGCTTTGCACTAAGCTCACATTGGGGATGGGAATCAGAGAAGTTGGGACTTAAGTCCAGTCGAGTCCGTTCCACATGTTCCAGGAGAGTACCATTGCTAGTCTTTCAAACAAGCTCACTGAGCCAATCCGGGATAAAATGGAAAAAACAAGAGTGACTCTATCACTCTTTCTCTCCCCTTTTCTTTCTCTCTCTCTCTCTCTCTCTCTCTCTCTCTATCCTTCTCTTTCGCTTGAGGCACAGTTACTGCCAGGCAGTGCTGCCCTCCAGGGCCCAGGCTGAAAGCATGTGAGGGTGCTTCAGGGTGCTTTCTACACCGGTTTTAAAAACCTCTCGACTACGGAACGAGCATTCCTCTGAACGGCCTGCCTGTAATGGCCTCTGGGCGTCTCCGTGATTAGAATAGAACCAATTGTGGAACAATCATTTGCATGTTTTTTCAAAAGAAAATGCAAAGGGTACTTTTAAAAATGGCTGCCGCAGAGGATGGAATTTCCAAAAGAATCTGAGATTGTTCTGTACAGTGATTGGACGCCTCTGGCAAACTGTCGCCTCTTGCTAACGGTTTCTTGGCTCTGCTTTTGTGTGTAAGGCATTTTGGCTTTCATTTCTGATGTTACACACACACACAAATGTTATCAAACCTGGTCTTATTGTTTCAGTAAAATACTTTTCTCACTGGATGAAAAGGCTTCTGACTCTGTTCATGTTATGCGCACATTAAACACAATACAATATACATATCTTTTTTTTTATCGTTTTTTTTTTTTTTTGCTGGAGGAAACTGGTTGCTGGGGATGTTGCTATGGAAACGAGCAAGTGACTCCTGAGTAGTGCAACTAAAGAATGATTGAGGCCAAGTATTCGACTGATCACTAATCAAAAAGTTTTTGCATATTTGTTCATTATTTTAAAAAAATTATCCAGGAATTGTTCATGAAGAACCTTCCATAATTCACTGATCTTGACTTCCCTTAGTGTGAGTGAACAGATCTCTCTGCAATGATTATTTACACAAAAAAGGTGAGAGAACTGAGTGTGGTTTTTATTTCAGAAAAGTAGAATTTCCAAGTATCATGTCCACAATGGACGATTCCTAAGTTTTAACTAAGACAGACTGGTACTTATTGTGGTAAATTTTCTTTTGGAAGTAAGAAGGAATTCAGTGCTGTAATGCAGGATAAAACACTGGTGTGAGTTTAAAAAGCAGTGTACTTCAGAAGGTTAAACCTGTATCCGTATGGTCTAATCCAGTGTAAAAACACCCCTGAATGTTAAAAAGAGATCAAGTCTCGCATAAACCCTTGTTAAAAGTGTCTAAGAGAATTACCTTTTCTCCTTGGTGTTTAAAAAGGGGGCGAAATCATTGAAATTCCCTAATACTGTAATAATTACAATATCCACGGGTATTTGTTGCGTATTATTCAATATGGATAAATTCTGTCTCGTGTCATTACGTTCACCTTTAACATTACATTGCCTGGCTGGAATAATCTTTGTTGCCACAGACACATGGCTGTGCACAAGACAGGATGCACAATCTAAGCGAAACCTTCTACGGTCTATCAGTGGGCGGATTGGTCGGAACAGGAAGTGACTTCGAATGCGGGGAGACTCCTCAGAACTCCACCTCCTTTTACACCACCAGCCTCCGGCACCTCCCCCTTCTCAAGAATCCGAAACAAACAATCGCTGAAGCAAATTATAGTAAGCATGTAGCTGGCCGACAGAATTCAACTTGGTTAAACGGAGTTGTTTTATTTAGCCTAGATGGAACAATTGTAGGAAGTAGACATACGTAGCCAGCCAAGAGCCAGTGTTAACCATACGATAGCTGGACAGCAAAGCATTGTTAATAACAAAACTGGTATCACCTTTAATAACCATAAGTTACCTTGCTAGCTGGGTACATATTCATGAGTCTAACGCTCTGTATTTTTGAGTATTTGAACGGCGTAGTGTTTGGCCATTATATTCATGTTGGTTAGCTTCAATGGATGAATCGTGGATCAGCGACTCCGGCAGAGGCAGCGCGGAGAGGGCGCTCTGGCCGCTGCTTTTCGCCTGCTTGGCAGCCACAGTGATCGGGTACAAACCGGTGATCATCGTACACGGCCTCTTCGACAGCTCCAGCGATTTTGTGAACTTACTTCGGTTCATCAATGAGGTGAGAGAGAAGTGGGGGTGTTTGTCAATGCAAAAGACCGTTTTCTTTGCAATGTGGCCAGTTGGACCAAATGGGGGAAACGGGTGCATGAGGAATGGGACAAAGACTGTAGAACACTGCCGACATTTCCTTTAAAAAAACATAGCAAACGTATTTAAATTCCAAGTTAAACGCTGCATGAGACACAAGGAATTTTGTTTAACATGATCACTGATAATAAATGAAATATCGTGGTCCACAGGTGTGTTGGCTTGTAAGGACTTGTCCCTGCCTGTGCAGTTTATTATCGCCGTGTTTCTGGGTCTATTTGAACAAGGCAATCAATTTAGATGTGCTGCTGCGCGGTCACGTGTGACTGTTTGTTCTCAAATAGTGGGTATGCGTGCAATTGCTATACAAAATTATATCGGGGTTAGGTACCCGCAAAATTGCAAGAACGTGTCACGTGAATGTGTTTGTTGGCAACACGTGCTCTAGGCTTTATTCGCGATATCTAACCCACAGACTAGTACTTGTTAAGGTAGTCCAAGCTTATGCAATAGCCTCAGAACTGTGTAGTGAAGTGCACGTATTGTTCACAACAAGAAGAGACCATTTTACAAGGCAGAATGAATCGATTAGCCCAACTGCATGTAGGCTGTCTAGTGAAGCTAAATATATAAATGCCATATCACTTCTCGGCGCCACGATTTAAGTGGCACCTGATTCGGTTATTCGCCCGAGCCAATGCGCAATGTTCTGCAACATTTCGCCTTTTACCCAACGTGTTGGGAATTCGTGTCAAACGCGGCGCTCATTCGCTCTGGTCTGTAACCACCGTTTTTACTGCGTTCGGATTTATAGTGTTGACTCGGGACACTATTAGAAAGTTGCGTCTGTAATACACGTTGTGTATGCGCAGTATTGAGGTCATAGGGTCGTTAAAAGGTCGCTTGGAGAGATAGGGAAAGCCTTCTGTGGCACTGACGCTGACACCGCGCTTCCGAATCCTTTGTCTTCCCCCTTTAAGAACATCCAGTTCCAATCTCAGCTCCTCTAAGAACACGGCAGGGGTGGTCTCAAGAGTGTTTGATTAAAGTCCAGTAGCTTATCCGCGTTTTCGTAAAAGGAGAGGATTTGTGTTTTTGCACGAAAGGCAGACTACTCACCCACAGGACTATCTATTTTGATTTAAGTAGACTACAAATACAAGGATTTTTTGGCATTGTCCTAGACTCTACGCCTCAGAGAGCACATACAAACCGTGGTTTCATCATCACCTTCACAGGGTCCTCCTCTGCATCAGCAAAGTTGTTTCTCCAGTAAACCCCTCACATGACCAAAGGCGATAGCGCAGTTTGTCTGATTAGGTTTCAGTGTACTCAGCCCTTATATACTGTATATCCATTTGCGTGAAACCTATAGATCACAGTATATGTTTTTACTTTAATATCGGAAACAAATTTAGACCCAAGCATCCTGGTCTAGCCCGAGTTGGCCTGATGATGCCGATCTGCTGGGTTGAGCTGGTCTGAGCGCAACTGCTGCTGGGTTGAGCTGGTCTGAGCGCAAACTGCTGCTGGGTTGAGCTGGTCTGAGCGCAACTGCTGCTGGGTTGGGGCTGATGTGCGGGCCTTCAGTGCTGGCTCCATGATGCAGAGCTTACATTAGTTTTAGGAAAAAGTTTTCAGAAAAATGCAGATTAACTACAGTACACAATATTAAATCGAATTGCATAAGAATGGTATGACAAATCTGTTATAAATTCATCTCTAATCACGGTTTGTCTGCCCACAAATTCATCAGCGTAATTGGCGGGGGGGGGGGGGGGGGGGGGGGGGGGTGGCCTTTAAAAGGTATTTAACCCTCCTCTTCTCAGTCCCACCCAGGCACCAACGTGTCGGTGATCGACCTGTTCGACCGCAGTGCCAGCCTGCAGCCACTATGGAAGCAAGTGGAGGGCTTCAAGGAGGCAATCTATCCCATAATGCAAAACGCAGCCGATGGCGTTCACTTCATCTGCTACTCGCAAGGTCTCGGGCCTCCTCGTGTTGTCTCTCGAAAAAAAACAATACAAATAATATTATATAATATATACGCACGTAATAATGTCAATGAGAAATTACAGATTTAAAATAATTTCTCTCCCTCTCCCTGTGTCAGGCGGTCTGGTGTGCAGAGGAATTCTCTCCACGCTTCCCGATCACAACGTTGACTCCTTCATTTCCCTCTCCTCTCCGCAGGCTGGCCAGTACGGAGGTCAGTATCTTTTTCATGGTGCTCTGGGGGTTTATTTTCACAACCTTTCCCACGATCCTTTGCACCGTGCTTTATTTGTCTTAGGAGTTGCAATAGGCCTGAAAAACATGACTAAAATAAAAGATGTAACATACTATTTTCAAATCTGAATCCTGCCAGCATCTGTTTTAGCTTTAGCCTCACGCAGGGATGAGGCTGCATTTAATTGAAAACGGCCTCATGGGACTACATTGGAACAACCAATAGAACAATGGTGAGAATATTCAGTGGATATTTTCTGGCTACATCCTGTTAAATAATCACTGAGATTCTGGAAATATAGCCACAAGCCGAGCGTATTGAGTGGCAGTGTGGTGTAATGGTTAAGGAATTGAGCTTGTAACTGAAAGATGCAGGTTGGATTCGGTTAGCTTTTTCCCCAAAGAGACGACCGGGGGACTCAGCAGTCCGACCAGGAATTAAAGTTTATTCCACACAGCGATCCACAGCGAGTTGGTAAAGAGTCTAAAGTGAGGATCTCTCATCTGAATATATACATAGGGATAGAGGAGCAGTATATGAGCCTTTGTGGCACTGACAAAGCCCCAGTGATCAAAGACAGGAAACGATAGCGTCTGATTGGCTCACCACATTCCAAAGATGCACTTTGGCGCTGACAAAGCACTGTGGCGCTGACAAAGCACCAGTGATCAAAGACAGGAAACAATAGCGTCTGATCAACTCACTCATTCCGTGATGCAGATGATCTCATCAGGGTGACACAGTACAATTAGAGAATGCATTTTACAACAGACAGCATACACAACTCATCAGGTCCCAGGAAGGACACTGCCGTTGTACCTAGGGTTGCAAATTCTAAGGAATTTCCTTGATCGATAGTCGTCAACGTTAATGAACAATCAATCGATCAATCGATAACAAAACAGCTAAAAATAGCTTATGACATAGAAAATACAAAATGCATGTTTTTTTTCTCAATCAAAGCTTTATTGAAACATTTGAGAAATACGCCTGTTTCATAGCATAACACAAATATAATTATGAACGCTGTTTTGTTTAAGTATGATATTTTAATAAGGCACGGGAAATTGCGCTCACTCTTCCGAGGCGAATTAGTGACTAACACATACGTCTATGACATATACAAAAATAAGATGAGCCTTAATTAAAAACTTAAATTTGCAAAATGATTATGAAATAGATAAAGATAAATAACGTTTTTGAAAAACAGCGCTATAATAGGTTCCCTCTTGAAATGAGAAAGCTACAACAAACTACGACAGCTCAGGCCTCAGTTTAAAACTTAAAACTGCATAAGTGCAGTAAATACCTAGGCCTGCTGATTTTTATTTAAGAATATAAGCATGTTTACGTTATCAGGGGTGAGTCGTGTGCGCAGTCGGTTTACAGGGAGACCAGCTGCTGAAAATACGCGTTCCGATGGGAACGATGTCCCCAGGCACGCATAAGTAGCGTGCTTCATGGTCGAGTGAGTCTTCTTCTGTGTAAAGTTAATAACATGTTTCCTAATTGCAGTGCGCACGCCCCCTTCTGTTTAACTTAATGATTGCATTTCACCAACAGCTCCCATTGACACAATTAAGATGAGACCGCAAATAGTTCAATTTGATCGTTAAATTTGAAATGGTCGATCGATCAAATTATTAACGGCAATTAATCGATCAACGATTAATCGTTAACACCCTAGTTGTACCCTTGAGCAAGGAACTTAACCTGAATCGCTTCAGTATATATCCAGTATATAATGGATACTTTGTAAAAATGCACAAAGAGCAGTGTAAGTCGCTCTGGATAAGAGTCTGCTAAATGCCTGTAGTATAATGCACCTAATATAAATGCCTGTAATATACTGCCTATAATATAATATAACATTGTTCTATAGTTACCAATGTACTCTGGTTGGTGAAGTTCTTCTCTGTTTTTTTGTTTGTTTTGTTTTTTTAACAGTGAGGGGATGGTCTCTTATTCCTGTTTTCTTATGCCTGCGTGCCGTTACGTTCACGTGGCGGCTGTGCTCGCCCACCTTCGCGGAGTCGCGGTGCAGATACAAACGCTATGCTGGCTTGTCCACCACTACGCCCTTTTAACGGCTCCTCCTGCTTGTCGTTCCCCCAGACACTGACTATCTGAAATACATTTTCCCGGAGTTTGTCAAGTCGAACCTCTTTCACCTGTGCTACACCTCCGTTGGACAGAGAGTCTCCATCTGCAACTACTGGAATGGTGAGAGCAGTGCTACCAACTCGTTCCCAAGGAAAGTAGCTAATAGAAAGCTAGAAAGTCACTAAATTATGTCATATGAGGCCTGTTCACACTGTCCTTAGCCCCAGGCTATGAGCCTCCTTAGCCCCAGGCTAAGACAGATTTTAGCCCAGGGCTCAGCAAGTGTTCACACATGCACATTCTAAAGTGACGTGGCACCAACCTTAGCCCTAGGCTAGCTGACCCTGCTTCAGAGCCGGGTTAGCACCAACTTTTCGGGGTTAGCCCCAGAAATAGCCAGTGTGAAATTGGGTCAGTGGCAACCATCGCATATCATTTTCACTGGCTAATCCAATAGTGTGGAACGGACGTTAGCCCAGCGCTCAGGGGTACAGTGTGAATCCTTAACCCAGGGATAACGCTTAGCACAGGGTTAACAAATGCTTGTGTGAACACGGGCTGAGCTAGCCCTGGGTTTTCCTTAGCCTGGGGCTAAAGATAGCCCAGGGCTAACTACAGTGCAGTGTGAAAAGGCGCTGTTTTCGGTATGCCGAAAGGATTAGCTGAATAGACACGCATACACTAGAGATTAGCTGAATAGACACGCATACACTACAGATGTAACGCTAACTCGTCCACGACTGTGGATATTCAGACAAGATGGACTGAATGCTGAGTAGTTGTTTTTCTAGCCTTTTTTAAGTTGTGGTACTCTCTGTTTCTCCCCTTTCAGACCCCCATCACCGGGATATGTACCTGAACACCAGTGACTATCTGGCCCTACTCAACAGCGAAAGGCCCAATCCAAATGCAACAAGTAATAACTCCCTGTAATGGCTATACACCAAACACAACAGTAATATGCCAGTAATAACTCCCTGTAATGCGCTATACACCCAAACACAACAGTAATGAGCCAGTAATAACTCCCTGTAATGCGCTATACACCCAAACACAACAGTAATAAGCCAGTAATAACTCCCTGTAATGCGCTATACACCCAAAACACAACAGTAATAAGCCAGTAATAACTCCCTATACACCCAAACACAACAGTAATAAGCCAGTAATAAACTCCCTGTAATGCGCTATACACCCAAACACAATAGTAATAACTTCTTGTAATGCGCTATACACCCGAACACAACAGTAATAAGCCAGTAATAACTCCCCTATACACCCAAACACAACAGTAATAAGCCAGTAATAACTCTGTAATGTGCGATACACCCCTAGCACAACACTAATGACACCCTGTTATGATGTATAGACTATAATCTATCTCTCTCAATGTGGTATTAATGTCAGTGCATGTGTACTGTGATAACCTCTCTCTGTTAGTCAGTCAGTGTGTATATACTGTATTAATCCTCTCTCAGTGCAGGGTTAATGTACTATAGTGTCCAGTCAGTCAATGTGCATATACTGTATTAACCATCTCTCTCAGTGCAGTGTTAATGTACTATAGTGTCCAGTCAGTCAGTGTGTATATACTGTATTAATCCTCTCTCAGTGCAGGGTTAATGTACTATAGTGTCCAGTCAGTCAATGTGCATATACTAGGGCTGTAATCAACCAAAGAAAATCTAGGTCGACTAAAATCCTAAAATTTCGACCAAGAATCGAGCAATCGAGGGGGGGGGGGGGGGGGGTGGGGCGGCGGCGGCGGCGGCGGCGTCGTCGCTGCTGCCTCCACCAGCGGGTGCTCTAGGGCTTAAGAGGTAGAATAAGACTAAACTGAAACAGGCACCACACTCTGAAAACTAACTGAAACTAAACTGAATTGAAAATAAAACGAAATCAAACGAAAAAGTAATAAAAAATACAAAACCATAATAGCTAATACCCATAACACACACACACACACACACACACCTAGACTTCATTGCACACACAGCTGCTTTCTTAACCTGCTCTAGTGATTTTTTAGCAGCATTTGCAAACCGAAAAAAAATTTGTAGATAAACTAAGCATTATCAGTCACTTCTTTAATTTAGTCTCGTATCACCGTCTCCTCCGCCGCCAATACAGTTTGCAGCCGCACTTGTCGTCTACTCTCGGGTTATCTCAGTCTCTTTAACACTGTCCTCGTTCAGATAACAGTAATCAGAGATGCTATCTATCAGATGAGATTAATTTCTGTCATCTAACTTTCGCCGTGATGAACGGCGTTTCTAAACGGTTAAAGTCCCACCCCTACTGCCTATAACTTCAAACCTCCTAAACCTCCTTTCCTCTTAAACACAAAAAGGGCAAGTCCATTTTCAGAAAAAAATAATATTTATTTAACAAACAAAATCAACATCCTCTGTCTTGACAAAATGCCGCCACACTGAAGAGGACTTTGACATTTTTGCTGACTGTCAAACAAATGAAATAGCCTACGTAAACCAGGGGCGAAAATCTGATATCAACTTTGGGGGGGACAATTACATGATATTTTATCAAGAACAATTCCTGAGGGGGACACCAAAAGTAGTGCTGTAGGTGGCTAGCTAATGTTTGCTTTAGTTTGCTCCATCGTTTTGCTCGCTAGCTCTGCAAATTCAGCTATTGTGTGTGTATGAACCCTGCCAACATAAAACTAAATCGCTATGGTGCGATTGACTGGATTAACTTCCACGTTAGCTACGTGCATTGAGTGCCTTTCAGACGGTAGACACGAACGCTCTGTCACCTTGCCAGCTAAGAACATTACATTTCTTTGCTAGCTTCTCCCATTGACTCTAATTCAAACAGCTGCAAACACTGGTTGATGTTACTGTAGCTAGCTAGCAAACGTCAGCTAACCGCTAGCTAACAAAAAGAGTGACCTGTAATTCAATAAAGCGAAAATGAAGACTGGTGACGATTATAAATGTGTTTGAAGTAAAGAAATGTCTAACATATCCTTTGTTTGAACCAACTACTTACTCGAGGTCAGCCACCAACGACAGACTCTGTCACTGTCAGATTCCTTCTCACACACGCACTGTATCATGTTCCACTGCTGAGGGCTGGGGGGGGGTGCAGTGGATCAAGCCATTGTGAGGCCAAGGGAAGGGGGGTCGCAATCTTTTGAAACTTAAAAACGCGCTATTACGTGTCTATAATCAGCACAAGTCCTTTAATTTCTTATTATTAATATTATTGAAATTACATAGTTATGTTTACAGTGATATATTGGAGGGGGACAAGTCATATTTTTCCCAGGATGGGGGGTCGTGTCCCCCCCGTCCCCCCCGGCATTTCCGCCTATGCGTAAAACTTCAAAGTAAAGTCGAGGCTCAATTAGCCGCCGGTCTCTTAAAGTGGTCGGTGAGGCTCCGCATTTAGCAATAAACCCTGGTCTCTATTAGACGCGGGGTACAGAAGGTGGCGGTAATGCACCACCGTCCGCCAAAAAAGCTGATAAGTTGATTTCAGTCATTTATGCAAATAGGGTTATGAAATTAAATTAACACAGTGATTATCCGACCAATCAGAATTTTTGGTCGAGCCAGAACGCATCGACCAATTAGTCGACCAATCGACCGGGAGATTACAGCCCTAGCATATACTGTATTAACCATCTCTCTCAGTGCAGTGTTAATGTACTATAGTGTGCAGTCAGTCAGTGTGTGTATATACTGCATAATACAGTATATACTGCGCAATGCATATATATACTGCATTAACCCTCTCGCTCAGTGCAGTGTTAATGTACTGTAGTGTACAGTCAGTCAGTGTGTATATACTGTATTAACCCTCTCTCTCAGTGCAGTGTTAATGTACTGTAGTGTCCAGTCAGTCAGTGTGTATATACTGTATTAACCCTCTCTCTCAGTGCAGTGTTAATGTACTGTAGTGTCCAGTCAGTCAGTGTGTATATACTGTATTAACCCTCTCTCTCAGTGCAGTGTTAATGTACTGTAGTGTACAGTCAGTCAGTGTGTATATACTGTATTAACCCTCTCTCTCAGTGCAGTGTTAATGTACTGTAGTGTGCAGTCAGTGAGCATATACTGTATTAACCCTATCTCTCAGTGCAGTGTTAACGTACTGTAGTGTGCAGTCAGTCAGTGTGTGTATACTGTATTAACCCTCTCTCTCAGTGCAGTGTTAATGTACTGTAGTGTACAGTCAGTGTGTATATACTGTATTAACCCTCTGTCTGTGCAGTGTTAATGTACTGTAGTGTGCAGTCAGTGTGTATATACTGTATTAACCCTATCTCTCAGTGCAGTGTTAACGTACTGTAGTGTGCAGTCAGTCAGTCAGTGTGTGTGTGTATACTGCACTAACCCTCTGTGTCTAATAAAATTTGGTGTGTGTGTGTTTCTTTTTCATTTTCTCAGTGTGGAAAAATAACTTCCTGCGTATTAAGAGGCTGGTGCTGATTGGTGGACCAGATGATGGTGTCATCACGCCTTGGCAATCCAGGTGTGGTGGTTAATTCATCATACTGCACATGTGTTTTAATTTTAAATTTTTTAAAGTGTTTTTGTTAAAAAATTAAATTTATATAATACAATAGGAAACAAACATCATTTTACATATAATCATATGCACATCCACAAGAAAATGTATTTCATCCATTTTTTTCAAACTCTTGTGTTTGTGTATATACAGTATGTGTGTGTGTGTGTGTGTGTGTGTGTGTGTAATGGATATATGAGCATTTATAATATGTATATTTACTTCATATAAGTTCATCATTTACTAAAGAAATGTTGGAACAGTATCACAGTAAAGTAATTTGCCATGATAAGAAATGATTATATAAAATGTATGCATTAAATGAATGCATTAAAGCGCTTTTTCTGTCTTTTCAGTCAGTTTGGATTTTATGATGCCAATGAAACCGTTGTTGAGATGAAGAAACAGGATGTAAGTTTTTTGTAATTAATACATTTTTAGTAAATGAGTGATTTTAGGGTGAAGCGCCTCTTTTGCCCCCTCCCTCCTGCCCAGTTTTGGAGGTGAGGTTAAGATTGTGAGGATGGGTGTCCACACTCACACTCTCCCTCTCTCCCCCTCCTCTCTCCCTCTCTCCCCCTCTCTCTCCCCCTCTCTCCCCCTCTCTCCCCCTCCTCTCCCCCTCTCTCCCCCTCTCTCCCCCTCTCTCTCCCCTCTCTCTCCCTCTCTCTCTCTCTCTTTCTCTCTCTCATTGGCAGGTGTACTTGAAGGACATGTTTGGACTGAAGACTCTGGATGCTCGTGGGGACCTGGTCCAGTGTGTGTTCCCTGGGGTGCAACACACAAAGTGGCACTCCAACGACACAGTGTACACCGCTTGCATCCAGAAGTGGCTCACCTAGACACACACACCACACACAACACACACACACACAACACACAACACACACACACAAAGACACACACATTTGTAAAGAGGGAAATACATACACACATTGAGTTCTATGGAGGAAAACACACGTAAGCGAACTTCTGCTTCGGGACGCACATACATACATACACACACACACATACACTAATTTCTAAAGAGGGAAATCCATGCATTACACACATTATGTGTGTCATTTGGTAATGTCCACAGAGGGAAATCACACACACACACACACACACACACACACACGCTGGATGAATATCTGGTTTGCACACCCACTGACCTGTATCACGTATCTGTTTATTTCCTTAGCAGGGATATGGCTCATTTTGCCCCCCCACCCCCCCCCCCCCCCCACACCCCACCGCCCCCCCAGACTCAGACTCAAACTCTATCAGTATTGTTCTTTTTTTCTTTCATCCATTTCACACGTGGGATCCCTGACTAAGTTTCAATTTGTTCTTTCGTTTTTCTTCCCCCCTCTTTTATTGTCTGTGAAATATTTAATTTAATCGCAGTAGAATTGATTTGGTCATCATTGGCATCATCATTGTAGTGATGTCATCGTCATGCCTTAATTTACCGCCTACCTGATGTGTGATTTACAACAGTTTTACCCGAACCTTACGGAACCAAAGTGCTATCACAAACTGCCTACTTCCATGGTGCTGAACAGGGACAGTGGAGGATTATGGGTACTAGAGAGAGGGGGTGCAGGGACAGTGGAGGATTATGGGTACTAGAGAGAGGGGTGCAGGGACAGCAGAGGATTATGGGTACTAGAGAGAGAGGGGTGCAGGGACAGCCAAGTCTCCTTCAGTGTTGCATCTGCATATTTCTCAGAACCCCAGATACCTGTGGCACCTTCCATTGCATTCACTAGAAATCTCAGGCAAACTATCTCCTATCTGTGTCTCATAGTGTGAAGGGAAACGGATCTTGAATGTCATTTTGAACCTTTATTTCAGCCGTTATTGATATATTTAAAAATGTTTTTATTGTAGATAGCAGTTGTATGCAAAAATTGAGACAATGATACAATGGGGTGGGGGGGGGTCTTAACGTTGAGTAGGGGAAAATGGACACTACCGACAAGTGTACTCAACTCTACATAACTCTAAATAACTCTACTTTGTTTCATATGAAGAGAAATTATTTTATGATGATCGGTAGATTTGGTATTACACTATTATGTCTAGAAATTTTTAAATGAATGGATTTTCTTCTGCGCATCTTAATTTTCTCTTTTTGAAGGGGGAATTGTGATTGTGGATTTAATAAACCCTTTTTTAACCTTCTGCCAACCGTGTACACGTTTGGTACCTATGTTGCAGTTGGGAAACTACACCCCAATTTAATGTTAACTGATCCCTTACCTATGATAAAATTAGCATATCGGCTACTGTATGTGGGAGATGGATATCTACAAGGCTGATATTTTGTAAGTTGCCTGTTTTTAACAACAAATAATACTTTCAACCAAATTGTAGATGGGAAAATCCATTTGCCAACCCATTGAATTTACGGTGAAGTTCCCCTTATGGCCAGTTGATACATTTCAGTCAATCATATATTGAGATATTAAATAAGACTCCCGCACATTTTCCCATTAACAGTTAATGCATCAGTTGTCATTAGCAGGCAAGATGTACTGATATGTTTTTCTCCCCTACACACTCAGAAAAAAAGTACAGAAAAGTGCCTAAAAATGTACAAACTCTTGTCACTGGAGTGGTACCCTATAGGTACGCAAAATTGTACCCCTAGCCAGCAATATACATAATTAATTTGTACCCTCTCTGCCTGTAAAATGTACTTATTAGGACCCAAATAGAACATTATTGTACTATCAGGGTACATTTGGGAAATGTACCCTCCACTGTACCTTTATTTGTGAGAGATATAAGCTATCTGTCCATCTGTTGCTGGCCCTTACAGAAGCTCTGTACTTTAACCTTACACAGTGTTGGGTTGATTATTGATCTGGCATACTTTAACCTTACACAGTGTTGGGTTGATTATTGAATAATTAATTTTACTTAATAGGGTCCCTGGCGGTTTATTTGTACTGTTTGACTATCAATGATCAATGGATGGTAACCGTATGAAAAGTCTCTGGTCCTGAATTGATAGCGATTAAACGTTATTTGTACCATACTAAAGTGCAAATTGTTATTAACGACAGGCCATTGTTATTAGAAACAGGTTAAGGCTAGTCATTCCTACTGTTTTTTTTATTTTTATTATTATTGGACAAACTTGGAAAATGGACTTGATTAATCATCAGCTGTGTTGCGTCCAGCCCTTTCTCTATTCTGTAGGGTTTTTTGCAATAAAAGGGGAAATAAAGATATATTTTACCAATATGGTTTATACTTTCTACTATGAAGAAAACCTCCAGTGATCATAGAAATACAGTATCTGTGAATTAAGATGTTGCTTGTTGGAATGTGCTTGTCTTTGTCATTTAAGTGAAGGAAAACAACACAAAATAAAGAAAATAAAATGTGAGTTTTAAGTCCTGGCAGTTGATGATGTGTACGTGCGCGTGCCGCGTCGTGTGCACGTGTGTGTGTGTGCACGCGCACATCTGCGTGCTAGTCTGTATTTTTGTGTATGATATGTACATGGCTGTGAAATGTGAATGTCTGACCTATCACATTTAATTATTTAAAAAATATTTTTTAAAAGACTTCTACAGCTGTTCTGTTGTGTGTCCACATGTCTTTTAAAAACATAAATGGACATTTGTGGAATATTTTCTTGTTATGAATCCTCAAAATTTAGTATTACCAACTGTTACACCCACCCAACTTCAAACTATAGAAGTTTAAATTGCAGGTTTTATTCAGCTTTGAGTGAGTAATGGCTGACAGTGCCTATATGGTCATAAAATAAAATTTATCATACAAAGATTGATCTTAAATTCCCATTGAGGGGTTAAATTACAGTGTAATTTTTTACAGATGCTAAACGTTGTGAACTGCAAGATGCCGTATTTAACTGTTAATATATCTGAATAAACTACAAGTTCAATGAGCGCTAGCACCCATTACCGGAAGTAGATGCACAACTTCCGCAAGCTGGATATCTCCGAGTGGAGCCTCGTTGCCGGCCCTTTTCCATCTTAGCGAAGTGTGGTGCGGAGCTACGTTCATAAGTGAGTAAAATATACCCTACAATTTTTACTAAAACAACTTCAAAAACATCCCAGACCTAACGCGGATCTTTCGTACGTCATATGCCGCGTGTACGATGACATCTGGTTTTACGTTTCGTGTTAAATTGTGTTTAAGTAGTTAAGTTACTACAACCGAGAATTCTCCGCAATGGCTGGTTTGTGAACTGGTGGAGGCGCATGTGTGTTAGCACCCCGCTGTACACGTTAGCATGATCTACAGATCTTCAGTCCTAAATATGTCATGTATTGCAAATAATGAGCTACGGCTATGGTAGTGGTAGCTTGCAAGCGTTAGCATTGGCTATGTTGGTTATTTATCTGTCAAGGCGGAATAACGGGATAGGTTAAATCGAGGCCTAGTTACATTTTGCCCGTGGATGTGTTCTCATGTGCTGTCCTGGTTAGCTAACGTTATATTTTAATATTCGCCAACAATGTTAACGCACTTAACTGGGTGTTACCTACTAACTTACAACCCTATCATTTTTTTTATAATAATGCCTGGGATAAGTTACATTGCGCCTGCCGGGATCACCAGCTTAGCAGTGAACTGACTTGAGTATAGCTGACATTAGCTGTTTACAGTTTCAGAAATGGAACTTAATTTAAAACACCAAGCTAGCAGTCTTGACATTTCATAGAAACGATTATGCAGTCAAGTTGTCTGTTGCAAGCCGCCAACCTTTATTAAAATAGGCACCTAACTGGCTAGCTACCCGTTTACTTTGTATCAAACCGTAGTATGCTTTCAGGACGCGTTTATGCCGCTTGAAAAATCGATCAGTGCTGACCAATATGACAATGCTGACGAGTTAAGTATTTGATTAAGAAAAAATAGAGAGAATAAAGGTGTGTGTGTGTGCGTAGCGTGGAGATGGCTAATTACAATGGTACAGTATATAAATGGCCATTTTAAAAGGTGTAACTGAATTCTCTTCTCTCTCCTCCCACAGGATGACAGAGTGGGAGACCGCCCCGGCAGTTGCCGAAACTCCAGAGATTAAACTCTTTGGAAAATGGAGCACGGACGATGTCCAGATCAATGACATCTCTCTGCAGGTACAATATTACTCCTGTCACCTGTGCGTTTAATTACTGACCTGGAGTCAGTTTTTTTTATGCGTAGATGGTAGAATTATAGCAACTGCACCTTCATACACTGATCGAAGGTCAGTACTATTGTGAAGGGGCAATGTCAGGGAGGGTAGGTGTTGCACACCTGATCCAGGGTCATGGACAACAAGCTGTGTGTGATGAAATGCATTGTGGGGGATCCACTGGCAATAAATTAAAATTCAGCACCTAATGGTGCAGTGTATTTGACCAGGGGTTGACACACTGACGTGAGATCAGTCCACCATTATTGCAGGAATGTGGTCTGGTGGTAAAGCAACGGTCGGTAACTCCTGACGGAACGTGATCTAATCTAGATGGGGCCACAAGCTCTGCTGGTTTTTGTTTTCACCCTTAAAATCGGCAACCATTTCAGGCCAAGTAACCGGGTGAAGCGAGTTAACGGTGTGATCAACTACTCTAATTGATTAAGTGCAGAGAAACAACAAAAACCAGCAGAGCCTGTGGGTCTCCTGAACCAGGGTTGCAGACCCCTGTTCTAAAGTGTCTCGGGTTAAGACTACTTAGCTTAAGAAGCACAGGAAAAGGAACGCCCCCATTTTGAGACTGCAAATACTTGGTGAGCGAGACTAGAGTCACATCCTGACAGCTCCTCATTGTCCTGGTGTGCTAGAGTCCTCGCAGAGCAAAGCCCTCTCTGCTTATTCATTGGCTGCAGCCTCACATGGCCCAGCCAATCACCGGCTCAGAGACAAGACTCAAGCTAGCAAAACTCGACTTGTTGAATTTCTAGCCAAACGCGATGCTATCCAAAGTGTGCATTTCAAACCCAAGTTAATAAATATTCAGAGAGCGGTCTCAAGAGTAGAAGCAGTGATCTAGGATGAGTTTCCCCCCTGTCCGTATCCGAACCTTATCCATTGAGCTAAAATCCAAAACTGAACCCAGATCAGCATGTCCTAACCCCCCCCCCCCCTCTCTCCCCACCGTCCCCGCAGGACTACATCGCTGTGGAATGGAGAAGTACGCCAAGTACCTCCCGCACTCTGGGGGGCGCTACGCGGCCAAGCGCTTCCGGAAGGCGCAGTGTCCCATTGTAGAGCGGCTCACCAACTCCATGATGATGCACGGCCGCAACAACGGCAAGAAGCTGATGACCGTGCGCATCGTCAAGCACGCCTTCGAGATCATCCACCTGCTGACGGGCGAGGTAAGGGGTGCTGACGGGCGAGGTGAGGGGTGCTGACGGGCGAGGTGAGGGGTGCTGACGGGCGAGGTGAGGGGTGCTGACGGGCGAGGTGAGGGGTGCGGGCGAGGTAAGGGGTGCTGACGGGCGAGGTGAGGGCCGCTGACGGGCGAGGTGAGGGGTGCTGACGGGCGAGGTGAGGGGTGCTGACGGGCGAGGTGAGGGGTGCTGACGGGCGAAGTGAGGGGTGCGGGCGAGGTAAGGGGTGCTGACGGGCGGGGTGAGGGCCGAGGCCGCTGAGTAAAACCCACGAGGTGGACGCGTTGCCGTCAGCAGAGATGGGAGAGCGAGGTTTTGAGAGAGCCGAAATAATAACATGGTGCTCCACTCTCCTCACTAGTATTATTCAGATGTTCAGCGGACGCTCTTGTACATAGAGCTTTAGGCGAAGAGCTGAGACAACGCCAAGTTATCAATCAATCACGACACAACGCCTGCTCCGATTGCCTGCTGTCTGTAACGCCGTGTCCGATTGGGCCTGCTGTCTGTAACGCCCTGTCCGATTGGGCCTGCTGTCTAATGTCACCTCTGATTGGGCCTGCTGTCTGTAACGTCCCCTCTCATTGGTACTGCTGTCTGTAACGTCCTCTTTTTGGGCTGCTGTCCTACCTGGCTTAAGAAGCACAGTTAAAGACCCCCCCCCCCCCCCCCCCATTTTGAGACTGCAAATACTTGGTGAGCGAGACTAGAGTCACATCCTGACAGCTCCTCATTGTCCTGGTGTGCTAGAGTCCTCGCAGAGCAAAGCCCTCTCTGCTTATTCATTGGCTGCAGCCTCACATGGCCCAGCCAATCACCGGCTCAGAGACAAGACTCAAGCTAGCAAAACTCGGCTTGTTTCTCCTAAGAAATCCAGACAGCTCGCTGATTGGGCCCGCTGTCTGTAACGTCCCCTCTGATTGGCACTGCTGTCTGTAACGACCCCTATGATTGGCACTGCTGTCTCTAACGTCCCCTCTGATTGGGCCCTCTGTCTGTAACGTCCTCTCTGATTGGGCCCTCTGTCTGTAACATCCCCTCTGATTGGCCCCGCTGAATGAAGTATGTTTTTAGTAATCTCTCCCCTCCTCTAACCTGTCTGTTGCCGTGGTGAAGAGTAGGGAGCCCCGCCCCTCCAGTTCTGACCTGGTCCCTCCCCTCTTGTCTATCTGTCTCTTTCCCAGAATCCCCTGCAGGTGCTGGTGAACGCCATAATTAACAGCGGGCCCCGCGAGGACTCCACCCGTATCGGCCGAGCCGGAACCGTCAGGAGGCAGGCTGTGGACGTGTCCCCCCTGCGACGTGTCAACCAGGTACACTGCACCTGCTGCGCGCTATATAAGCACAACATGCACACGGCATGCACAGCACATATGCACTACGCATTATATACAAGCACAGCACGTATACGCTACGCATTATATACAAGCACAGCACATATGCACTACGCATTATATACAAGCACAGCACGTATACGCTACGCATTATATACAAGCACAGCACATATGCACTACGCATTATATACAAGCACAGCACGTATGCGCTACGCATTATATACAAGCACAGCACGTATACGCTACGCATTATATACAAGCACAGCACATATGCACTACGCATTATATACAAGCACAGCACGTATACGCTACGCATTATATACAAGCACAGCACATATGCACTACGCATTATATACAAGCACAGCACATATGCACTACGCATTATATACAAGCACAGCACATATGCACTACGCATTATATACAAGCACAGCACGTGCACTACGCATTATATACAAGCACAGCACATATGCACTACGCATTATATACAAGCACAGCACATGTGCACTACGCATTATATACAAGCAGAGCACGTGCAACCTTGTGCTGGGTGAGTCAGGCCCGACTGTGCGCCATGTGTGTAAGCGAGACTAGAGTCACTCCCTGACAGCTCCTCATTGTCCTGGTGTGCTAGAGTCCTCGCAGAGCAAAGCCCTCTCTGCTTATTCATTGGCTGCAGCCTCACATGGCCCAGCCAATCACCGGCTCAGAGACAAGACTCCATCTGCCCACCCCCACCCCCCCAACAAACGAGTACAGTGGTTAGGATAAGTTTGGATTCTGCAGACCAGCCCGCTTCTCTGCTCCACATTCTTGGCATGGAGGGAGAGTTGTGTGTCGATCGCCGAATGAATAATCGGGCGACCGAAGCTCCCGTCACAAACCTGAACGTCCTGTATTTGAGATGCAGGAGGGATGCAAGGAACGCCAGAGCTCAGTATCTGGTCGGCCTACAGAATCTTAACGGGGAGTAGACTAACTCCCTGTAAATCTGCCTGCCTGTGTGCAGTTGGTCGATCACCCTGACAACCCCTCTGACCCCCCCCCCCCCCCAGGCAATCTGGCTGCTGTGCACAGGTGCCAGAGAGGCAGCATTCCGGAACATCAAGACCATCGCAGAGTGTCTGGCCGACGAGCTCATCAACGCAGCCAAGGTGAGGCTTTTTAGTCCTACATTCTTTTATGTCTTTGGCCAGTGCCACTCTACCTTTTACGATTTGGTCAGAGACTGAAGCTCACTCTAAAAAAACATTTTTTTTTTTTGTCCTCAGGGTTCATCGAACTCCTACGCCATCAAGAAGAAGGACGAGTTGGAGAGAGTGGCCAAATCCAACCGTTAAATACGATTGTTCGCTTTTATTTTTCTCCATTGGCACAAAAATAAAATTTGTGAAACTTTACACTTGCTTTTGCCTTTTCACTGGGGATTGATGGTAATTGTAGTTTGGCCTGGGGATTGATGGTAATTGTAGTTCGGCCTGGGGGTTGATGGTAATTGCAGTTTGGGCTGAGGATTGTGTGGGACAGGGCTTGGACAAGGATTGGGTTTCATTCCAACTTAGGCACTTGATTGAATTAAAGTAAAATAACATGCATCGGGAGGTTGAGGTTAAATTTAATCAAACAGAAAAAGTGATGTGATTTAAAGGAACAAAGAAAGAACACGTTTGTACTGTCATTGGTTTATTGTAGGGAGGACCAAAACTCCTCTACAGCAAATGCAAAGGATAAATGTCTCTGGGAGTACAAAAGTGGTATACTTCAAAAATTACTATAGGAAAAAAAGAGGTTAACTGGATTTGATTATCTGAAAGCACAGCGAGACACTGGACCACATATTCTTCTGTGATACCCAGTTTGTTTCAGCATATTGATGGCCTTTCGTATCTAAAGCCTACGCTCGTAGCGTTATAGTTGCTATTAAATTGTAGCTGTGTAGTGGTTAGGTAGCTCCTTGGTTATTAGTGGTTAGATCGGTGGCGCCCAATCATGTGCCATGGAGGTCTTCATTCCAACCAATCACTACACCCGCTGATTTCACTACTTCCCTCCTCCCTAGTTGAAGGTGAAGTGATTGGTGAAAACCTCCATGGCAGATGAGTGGGCACGCACTGGGTTAGATAGATAGCGTGTGTATTACCTGGCTCAACAGTGAAGCCGTGTTCTCCTTGCAGAGTTCTCAAACTGGGCGCCTGCCTTCACCAGTTTTTGGTTTAACAACGCACAAAAAAAATAACAAATCACAAAAATAAAAGACTTTTGTTTCTTGAATGCGCCTTTGCCAAACGTGATGTGCACAGATTCCTTAGACTCACCAGATACTCCACTCCTGGGTTTACCTCCATCCTCTCTGTATGGGGGTTCCAGGCCATTGATATGAAAGATTAGTTATCACAGATCCCTCCCACTTTAAACGTATTGATCGCGTGGGCAGCGGCATTTCTCACAGAAGTAGTAACTTTTCTTCTTTGAGGCGGCAGAGTATCACCAATCCAACATAATCTGTCGCCATTTGCAGTGCAAAATTGTCAAAGCATGTGTTGTAGAAGTGAGAAATAAATACACTACTGTTCACTTGTTTAAACTTGAGATAATTCTTAAAAAAACCTTCTAATTTTGTGTTTGTCGCATTTTTGCATCGATGGCTCAGTTGGTAACCTGCCCTTGAGGTACACATACTTGCATGTTGCAGTAAGCGCTAGGTAGATTTTTGTGGGTATAGAACGCAGTCGTGAATGAAGTAACCTAAATGCATTGGCTAGCTAGAGAACATTGGACGATAGAGATGTTTTGTTCACTTTCATATTTTAAGTTGGCTACAATTTGTGTACAATTGGAATGAAATATACCCCCAAACCATAGTAAAATAGCCTTACAAAGAAATGAGATACACCGGGCACGGGGAGACTGTCAGGAAGGTTCTGTAGTGGTTAGAGCAAATCAGAAGCACGCATTGCATCTGAAATACAAAGAGCAGCGTTCTCTGTCCTTGTGTTCTTGGAAGTGCGGTCTCGCAAAGGCCACTTGACAAGAACCTCTTCACAAGAACACAAGTCCGGACCTGACGTTCTGACAGACCCTTCAAATGTTAAGAACTAGTAGCTGAGGTATCTGGTGAGTCTAAAGAATTAGACGCTATGATGTCATAATGCATACGGAATGGAACCTGCCTCGGCTCTTCTGATTGGCTGACTGACTGGAGTTGGAAGATGAAGTTTTGGGGGAGTGCTGGCTGAACACTTAAAGCTGTGGCTTGCGGTTGATGAGTAGACAGAAAGAGGAGAGCGCCCCCCCAAGCTTGGAGGCCTCGCTGCAGGCAGTCGGCAGGAGAGTGTAGTCCGTCAGTTTCTGGAAGGCCTGGGAGGGAAACAGGATGAGGCCAGTGGACGAAGCGGTGAGTCAGTGTTACAAACTTTTTTTAAATTTTTACTATTTACTATTATCTTAAGCCCCATGGGGGGGGGGGGGGGTTGGGGTCAGGGGTCAGGCATCAGCTGAAGATGGGGGATTTTGAGGAATAATTTGGGGGAATATTATCGACTATAATGAAAGGGTCCACCAGAGAGAGAGAGCGAGAGACAGAGATAGCCAGATAGAGGGAAAGAGAGAGAGAGAGGGAAAGAGACAGATAGAAAGAGATACAGACAAAGAGGGAGAGAGAGATAGAGGGAAAGAGATACAGAGAAAGAGGGAAAGATAGATGGAAAGAGATACAGATAGAGATAGAGAGAGGGAAAGAGAGATACAGAGAAAGAGGGAAAGAGAGAGAAAGGTGCAATGACAGAAGGAGCCTCACTGGGGCGCTGTTGGGGCACTCCTCTTGGGGCCGGTGCAGGAGGAAGTGGCCCTTGGACGGGCCCCTGATGTACACGCAGTTGGCGGCTGCATCTTCAGGGACCGTGAGCACCTCGTAATGATGGTCAGTCAACTGCTCCATCATCTGCACACAAGTAAGGTCATAGGTCACGGGTCATGCTGTACACTAGAGGTTACTGAGGCAATTCTGTAAGGGCCACAAAACGTTCTTCTATATTAAGACGTTTATTTCAGAATTTTTTTTTTGAAAAATGGATTTGCTGCAACGACGCTATCTTGCAACGCTGAAAACTTTATTACTGACGTTTCGGAGACCTTCGTCAAAATAATTTTTAGATTGTGAATAATTATTTCCTCTCTCTCTGTAGCTCTGACGGCTATTCTTTGCATTCCTCTTTGTTTTGCTCTGCTTGTCAGGTACACAAACACTAAGCGTGTTTTCGCCCTTATATGAACATGCTGAGTAAGCATCAAACTGGGCTTTCAATTTAATTTAAAAAGTAAATCTTGACACATAAGCGAATGCACGCACACCACACACACAAACATTTTCACACACACTCATACACACATTCTTGCTCTCACACGTGCGCTTACAAACACACAAACATACACACACACACTCTTTTTCTCACACACACAGTCTAATACACACGCTCTCTTGCTCTCTCACACACACACACACACACACACACACACACACACACACACACACACACCCACCCTCAGAGTCTTCTTGGCTCCTTCACTGTTGCCAATGACAATGGTGTCGGGACCTCCCATGGAACAGATGTTTTTCAGACGACTGCCTCCGCACACCGGCACAGTGGACACCGCAAAGTCCTGTGCGTGGCGCAGCCAATCACACGCAGAGTTAGGACAACAGACACCAAGAGCAGCCAATCACATGTGCAGAATCAAAACCCCATCACCTCAGAACCAAGGCTGTGTCCGAATCAGAGCCCTATCTACTGCGTCCTGTTTACTATGTACTAGCATACTGCATACTGCCTACTGTGTAGTGACATGCAGTATGCGAAAACATATCCTCAATACTATCAGCAAAAACCTGTAAATAAACAAATCATCCAGG
>CM056396.1:23607349-23637349 GCA_029718625.1 Synaphobranchus kaupii
ACAACCTCACGTAGGTTAAGCATTGTAGCTATTTTACCATCACAGCCTATATCGAGCGACGACTAGCCTACAGTCGTAGCCGATCCAGTTGAATATAGTGAAAGTTAATGGGGAAGAAGCTAACGAGCTGCTAAAGTTGACGCCCAGAGCACAGATAAAATATTTTCCAAACCGTATTAGCCTATAACTTAGAACTAGCCTATATCTTTTTGCTTAAATAGCCTACCGTCTTTCCGCCCACTCCACTCAATCTTTTCAATATCGAGACCCTATCCCGTTATACCTATCCACCACAACCACAGTTTTCTCCCGTTTCATCCGACAGTGTCGCGTTCTCTCTCTCTCTCTCATCCCATTTCCTTCCTTCACATCCCCCATTTTTTTACTCTCGACTGAAACCTCCAAATGTAACCCTAATATGCCGGACAGTAGGCTAGCAGAGGCTTCTGTTGCTTATAAAAGTAGGCTATAAGATAACCGCAAACAATAAACATAGGTTATCTTACCTGAAATAGTCTAGGCTACACCGTGAAAGTTTAGACCAAACTTTGAGGTGAATTCTCAATGCAACTTAATACAGCTAACCTAGTACAATTTATTGAGATCGCTGTCTCTTCAATGGCTACGCAGCTAACTAATTTATTTACATTCAAAACAATTATCTTGTGATCTCATGTGTGGGTTCGTCTACAAGAAGTTTAATTGGGTCGAAAATAGCGTCGTTTATTTGTTATTATTATTATTTTAATGTATTAATTTAGTCCGTTTCTCTCTGGATAATGTCCCATTGTTTCCATCAGTAGCCTACCACACCCCCACTCCACACAGTCTCCTGTTCCGCCCATGTAAAATCTCGGAACGTTAAGTTAGGCTATTGTGTCTGACAGACAGCGGGTTTCCTTTCGCCTTTTCCCTTTATATGCAGTATAATTTCATTATTTACCGTAAACTATGCCAGTTGTGACCACATTGTAAGTGTCGAGCCTACTCATACATTACATTAGCCTAACTCCCCTTCCTCTGTCAAAAGACTGAGGCTCATAATCTTCGTTTTCCGACAAACCGTGTCGATGTGTTTGTTAATAACATTTGCAGGGGATGGATGGCCATTACTTAATCATTGTTTGGTCTGCGAACGGTCTGTGAGCGCACAGGCTAGCTACATAGGCTATAATCCGATCCAAATGTGGGTCATTCGCTGTTGTTAGTAAACTCACCGAAGTTGCAATTTAAATGTTGGAAAAATTTGATTTAGAACCTCGCGTAATCCTTGATTCGCCGTTACCGTTTTTATACACTGTGAGATGACTTCCAGACTTTTTCATCCTGTCCCGTCTAAGTGTAGCCAACATCCAGCAGCCCCCAACAACTAGCCGATAGAAAATAGGTCGAAAGAATGTTAGGAAAGTAGGCTAATGACTGTAAAGGTCCAATGAATGCGACATACCCACCCTCCACGTCTTCCTGTCTCTTTTCTTCACGGATCCATATTTTTATCGTACTCGAATAAGATGTTGCTCGACTTGTTTGACTTTTTTCAGAAGCAAACGTTTGCCTACTTGGCTTAGCCGACGTTACCAAAAACAAGTGACAGATGGCGCCCAGCGCTTGCAACGGCGTTGCTCAAATCTCCCTTTTTCGGGTGTAGAGGAAGGTTTCCCTCTAGCGGTAATTGTGCATCATTGCCACCAAAATCTCTGGATCACGGGGTCTTTTTGCACCCTGGCCTCAATACAAAGTTCGTATATAGTTCTGTGGTCCATCCCAATACTCGAAAAATGCACCCTCCTTTCCTCCACTACCACCTCCTCTCCTCCGTGCCCCGGAAACGGATCTTTGTGTTTTAATCTAATGTTGCTGATTACATCTTAATTACGTATTAATGGTTACATATTAATGAATGTCTCGACGCAAACCGCAATTTCAGGTACATTTATACTGTAGCCTACTTGCAAATACTTGTACTTGAAACGTTCAGGCAGTGAGTTAGTTTGATTCCTCCAAACGCGGTTTGACAGGTCATGAACACTGCGTAGACTATCAACCAAAGACGTGACGTAAACTTTTAAATTTTTTTTAGTTTGCACTGTTCACCACGTTTATTAATTGTAACACTATTAATTTGGCAGTGTTTGTATGTGTGCACATATACAGGGGGTGGACAAAATATCAGAAACACCTACAAAAACTGAATATCTAGTAACTAATAACGAGTAGGCCCACCCTTTGCCTTCAAAACAGTTTCAATCCTTCTAGGAATGCTGTCATACCATTTCTGAACTGTGTGTAGTGGGATATTGGCCCATTGTTCAAGAAGGACAGTCTCCAGTTCTTTGAGGGATGAAGGAGGTGGAAATCTAGTTTGCACTCTGCGCTCCAGAACTTCCCATAAAGGTTCAATTATGTTCATATCTGGTGATTGTGCAGGCCATGGAAGGCATTTGATGTCATCCTCGTGTTCTTGGAACCATTTCTTTAATGTTTTTAGCAGTGTGTATGGGGGCGTTATCATGTTGGAGTATGGGGACATCATGAGGGAACAGTGTTTGCACCATATGGTGCACCTGGTCTTGTTTCATATTGTTTGTCTGTTACACAACCATGGAGAGCAATCATTGGACCCAATGAGTCCCATGAAATGGTTGCCCATACCAGTACAGAATCACCACCATACTTAACAGTTGGCAACAGACATTGTGGATTGAATGCCTCCTTAGGCTTTCTCCAAACATAAATCCTACAAGATGTATTAAAAAGAGTAAAAGATGACTCATCAGACCATATCACTTTTCTCCATTGCTCAGGGGTCCAGGTTTTGTGTTCCTTACACCATGTTATGCGTTTTTGTGCGCACACATAGGCCTCCACACACATAGGCCTACACACACACACTCAACAATCTCCACACACATAGGCCTACACACACTCAACAACCTCCACACACAGAGGCCTATATACACACACTCAACAATCTCCACACACATAGGCCTACACACACACACACACTCAACAACCTCCACATACATAGGCCTATACACATACTCAACAACCTCCATACACATAGGCCTACACACACACTCAACAACCTCCACACACATAGGCCTATACACACACTCAACAACCTCCACACACATAGGCCTACACACACACTCAACAACCTCCATACACATTGGCCTATACACACACTCAACAACCTCCATACACATAGGCCTACACACACACTCAACAACCTCCACACACAGAGGCCTATACACACACTCAACAACCTCCACACACATAGGCCTATACACACACTCAACAACCTCCATACACAGAGGCCTATACACACACACTCAACAACCTCCATACACATAGGCCTATACACACACTCAACAACCTCCACACACATAGGCCTATACACACACTCAACAACCTCCACACACAGAGGCCTATAAACACACTCAACAACCTCCACACACATAGGCCTATACACACACTCAACAACCTCCACACACACAGGCCTACACACACACTCAACAACCTCCACACACACAGGCCTATACACACACTCAACAACCTCCATACACATAGGCCTATACACACACTCAACAACCTCCATACACATAGGCCTACAACCTGCCACTCCCTCCTATAATCACTTGATCGTCCTGCCACTTCACCTCACGTCTTTCATTAAGAAATAATGGATAATTCGGTCTCTCTCTCTCTCTCTCTCTCCCAGCATTTGGGTCTATATTTATTTCTGGAGTGCCCAGCATGCACACGCACACACACACACACACACACACACACACACACACACACACACACACACACACACACACACACACACACACACACACACACATACACACACTATACAGACCTGCTCACACTTTATGAGCAACAGAATACACACAAAACACTTGTTTTTACATTTTGACTCCTATGTTTTTTAATATTAAATTAGCAAAGATCACACTTGAAAGGTTACAATAATATTTGTTTTAATAGTTTGGTCCAGAGCAGTAGTCTGTCCTTCAAACCATAACTGATTTGTACTTTTTATGTATGTATGTATGTATTTATTGGAAGGATAAGGTATGCGTTTGGTTCATACTGAGAGAAGGGACTCACACCTCTTTTCTGTGGGGCAAGCGATGCACAATAATGCACATTTGTGTGTCCTTTTAAATGACTCTAAGTTTCCAGTTTGGACACATAACAGTTGTGACTTCAGTTTTGCCATTAGATTGTTAGCGTACAAATGACATTAGGCGCTTTATTAGTTGGAGACCTGGGCTGGCATTCGGGCTGCAAGATCACATGTCTGGACAAACAGAGAGAAAAAGAGAAAGAGAGAGAGAGGGGAAAACTATCTGACCAGCCGGAGAACAACTAAATCTTTCAGTATAGTACATTTACAACAAGATAGAGAGACGGCGAAAGAGAGAGTGCGAGAGAACGAAACCTTAATGAAAAAAACGTCTTAAAATATGATGAGAAATCACAGATAAGCAAATATCTACATAAACAAAACAAAAAAAGGATTTTAGAAATTAAAGTGAAAATAAATAGGAAGTGTTTAGAGGAGAACTCTGGCACCAGCTCCTGTGCAGAAGACAGTCATGGCTGGTACTCTCAGCTGCCTCGTTCTCCTGTGTTGCGTCCCGTCCGTCGGTAAGTAGCCTTCCGATACTGACGGTATTCCTGCACGAATGGCGTTCCCGTTATTCCCCAAGGCATCCCTGCGCCTTTTTACGCGTCTCGGTATGCGCGGGATCCAGACTCGGGAGTACGGGTCGCCGTGACCCGCGGTTCTGTTCAGTACCCCTTGGGAACCCCCCCCCCCTCCCTCCCCCAGCACAACAAACCCCTTCTTTGTGTGTTTTGATGGCGTCTCATTTAAATTTCAGTTCAGTTCAGTACAATGGGGCTTTACTGGCGGGAGAGACAGAGCGTTAACCCCAGTTATATTAACGTCTCTCTGAGCAGCGTTCTTGCCCTAATTACAAATGCAAAATAACACTTTTTTTCTCACATTTTGAGCCTCTCTCTCTCTCCTCTCTTTCCTTCTCTCTGCTCTCCTCTCTTTCCTTCTCTCTTCTCTCTCTCATATTGAAAATGCAGGGTAAATATTGTAAATGCAGGGTAAATATTGTGGTTGTAAATGGTGAATAATCTTCTCTCTGCAGTAGTCACCCTGACTTGTTACACCTGCCTGTTTCCCGCAATTTCTCCCCTGGATTGCCTGAAATTCCCCCAGCAGTGCCCCCCAGACCAGCGCTGTCTGTCCAGCACGGCCGTCGGCATGCGCAGTAAGTGGGGGGTAAGCCCTTAGTAAATGTAGAGTAAGATCAGAGTAAAATGAGCCTAAGTTCAGATTTACGCTCGTTAGATTTACGCGCAAGGTTAGACTGAAGATTGAACTTGGTCTTTATGAAGATGTGCATGAAAAAGTAGACGTGAAATAAACTATATTAGCCTATATTAACGTTGTCTAAATGTTTGAGTGAATAGCACGGGGCATTTACAATAGAGCATCAGAGAGAGGGGGTTGCAACAAAATATCAGTGAACAGGTGTGGGATAGAAAATTTACTGTAATGTTGGCCAAAATGTTTGAGTGAAAACCATGTATCTGACCTTGCACTATAACTTTAAAAAAGTCTTAAATGTAGATTAGCATGTGCAGTGTTAGCAATATTCTGGCTGAGCACAATTCTTGCTCCTGAGAGTGGTTTTATTATGATGATTATTATTATTCTTATTGTTAATATTACAACCAATATTATTGTTATTATAATATTATTATTAAGTTGTAAAATTATTGAATAGGTAGGCCAACTGAGATTTTTAATTTTGTTTTGCATTGATGACAGTGATGGACAATCAAGGGATGGGGAAATGGATTATGGGATTATGTAGCCAATCGGATGTAAGGGTGAGGGGGAGGGGGTAGCCAATCAGGTGTAAGGGTGGGGGGGAGGGTAGCCAATCAGATGTAAGGTGTGTGTGGGGGGGGGGGGGGTAGCCAATCAGATGTAAGGGTGGGTGGGGGGATAGCCAATCAGATGTAAGGCTAGGGGGGTGTCGGTGGTGTAGCGTGTAGCCCACATGCTCATTGTGTGCCTCGACGTCGGCATTTCAAATCCGATGTGGGTGCAGGTTTTTACTTTATCTCATTCAGCTAATTAAGTGATCATGGTTTTCAATCAAGACCTTGATAAGTAGAGTCATGTGTCTTAGTGCTGGGCTAAAAGAAAGCCTGCACCTGGACTCGCCCATTGGATACCCCTGGATTAGTTGGTCACGAGCAGAGGTCTTTGGAAAGTACTGGCCACAGCAACCCCAGTCTAATGCAGGGGTGCACAACTCTACGTGCTGGATTTTGTTCCAACCAACTACCTTAGTTTAAGTTTTTCCGACGGCTTCTATAAACTACGTTGTTCAATCCTGTACTTGAGCTCAGTGAAATCTATAGGATACACTTGCAGTCTGTGGCTGTAGCTGGTGCTTAATACAAATGTCAGATCAAGATGTGATTGAGCTAATTAAATAATTAAGAGCTGAACCTGGCAGAAAACCTGAAACGGATCGACCCCTCGTGCACCCCTGAGGATGAGGAGTGCAGAGGCCAGCTAATTTGATAAATAACATAATAATGTAAAGGCATTTAATTGGAGCTGGTCGGGAGCAATTACATGGAATCAGATGATCTGTAATATAACACATCCTGAACGTCCCCAATATGAAAATCTATTTCACATGCAGGTAAATTAATGTCACAGGGTCTTTATGCTACCATTTCACTCGAGCAATCTATGGGTATCGGCCATTCTACAGAAGTCGTGCAAATTGAGGGGTTGGGGAAAAGTGTAAATTTGTATTCTTTTTGCAAAATTCTTTTATAATATATGTGTTACACTTTATCTGAGATACACAAATATACTAGATGGTACAGTGCAATCTCACTGTATTTCAATTGAATACAGGCCAAAAAGGACTCGCAAATCATTGCTTTCTGTTTTTATTTACATTTTACACACAGTTCCAACTTTTTTGGAATTGAGGTTTGTACATGTGCATTGATTGTCTCACTATTTATTGTTTTTAATAAGAATTTACGAACAAGTGTCACCAACCGAAACAGGCCTGTCACTACTAAAACAATACCATTTGTTTCAGTAGTGACTGTTTCGGTTGTGACAATTTTGCTTAATTGTGGCCACGAAACAGAAGATTTAGCACTTTTCTGTGCAGATGCACCTTCCTTTTATTCAAATCTAGTATGAAATCAACTTTTTTTCTCTAATATGAAAACTTTTTGGCTGTTTGGGTGTGACGTCTCTTAAAACCAGAGACTAATTTTCAGACTTTGAAGGACAATTATATCAAAACGCTAAAACCTAGCTACTCACCATGTGGTCTTGATTCATATGAAGGCAGTCTAATTTCCTGGTTTAAAAAAGGGGGGTGTGGCTACAAGCAGGTTCACTGCACAGACTCAGGTTGTGACAATAAAAATTGGGGACAGCATTTTTTCATAGGTTTTTTTAAATTATTAAATTTATTACAAAATAGATTGTATTATTTCAACTTATATTTGATAAAAATGTACATGCTTTATTGAATGAGACAAGTCAAAAAATTGGCAAAAATATTTTGGGCATTATTTCTTATTGCGGGCGGCACGGTGGTGCAGTGGGTTAGCACTGTCGCCTCACAGCAAGAAGGTACAGAGTTCGAATCCCGGCTGAGGACCTTCTGTGTGGAGTTTGCATGTTCTCCCCGTGAGTGAATGGTGTGTGTGCCCTGCGATAGATTGGCAGCCTGTCCAGGGTGTATTCCTGCCTCTCGCCCAATGCATGCTGGGATAGGGATAATGGATAGTTAGATAATGGATGAATGGATGGATGGATGGATTTCTTAATGCCAGTTTAAGGGTTGATAGTGGGGACAGCCATCTCCCAATAGGAATTTATACTCCCAAGAGTATAATTGTTGATTTTGGATAAATTTAACCATTATTACTGCAATTTATATCTTGGATTATGTTAAAACATAACATGATCTAATGAATTATATAGCGTTGAAAGATTTTATTGGTCAATTTCTTACTTTTATCAGAGAGGGACAGCAATTTGCATGACTTCTATAGAATGGCTCATGTACTGTATTAACCCTCTCTCTCAGTGCGGTTAATGTACTGTAGTGTACAGTCAGTCAGTGTGTATATACTGTATTAACCCTCTCTCTCAGTGCAGTGTTAATGTACTGTAGTGTGCAGTCAGTCAGTGTGTATATACTGTATTAACCCTCTCTCTCAGTGCAGTGTTTAATGTACTGTAGTGTGCAGTCAGTGTGTATATACTGTATTAACCCCCTCTCTCAGTGCGGTTAATGTACTGTAGTGTACAGTCAGTCAGTGTGTATATACTGTATTAACCCTCTCTCTCAGTGCAGTGTTAATGTACTGTAGTGTGCAGTCAGTCAGTGTGTATATACTGTATTAACCCTCTCTCTCAGTGCAGTGTTAATGTACTGTAGTGTGCAGTCAGTCAGTGTGTATATACTGTATTAACCCTCTCTCTCAGTGCAGTGTTAATGTATGTACTGTAGTATCCAGTCAGTCAGTCTATATACTGTATTAATATTATGTATTATGTTCTCTTGGTAACAGGAGACTCGTACCCTGTGGTGTTGTATGAGAAAAGCTGTGCTGTGGCCTCCCAGTGTGGCCTGAGAGGCCAGAAATATACCATGGGCCTCAACTTCACCTACGCCAACGAGTGCTGTGACACTGATCTGTGCAACGCTGCCCCCTACAGGCCTGGCCCTATGCTCTGCCTCCTCCTGCCTCTCCCCTGGTCCTCACTCTCTGGTGATTTGCTCCTGGAGTCGGCCATCTCCAAACCAGCGGCTGTGTCCCAACCAATGCCCTTCTACACTATTGAGTATGCTAGTTGAGAAAGTTGTTAAGTAGGCGAAATGTAGTGTACTTAAAATCCCAGAATGTACTTATTTCTGGGTTTTCGCTGATAGTATGGAGGACATTTTTCCCATACCGCATGTCTCTAAACAGAGTGCAGGAAGCAGTACAGTATGCTAGTATGCAGTATGCCACAGCCCGTGGAAGTGTCTGAATCAGAACCCTATATACTGTGTCCTGCGTAGTAGCAGACTGTGTACTGCTGACTGCATATTAACTAGTATGTGACATGCAGTATGCTAATATTTAAGTAAAATACTAACATGATTTTCTCACATTCCTTTTAACAGTAACTTTTATAAGGCAAACAATCTCCAGTATTGTTCTAACCCGAGAGAACGCTTTTAATGCAACATTTTACCATTGTGCGGTCTATAAAACAATTGGTAAGGAAAAATAAAATGATCTCTGACCAATAATGTTTTATTGAATCCTCTTGATCAGGGTTGAACAGATTGACATTTTTAAACCAGGTTTCGCTTTTAACAAACCCACAAAGCAGAAATAATAAAAAACGACAGCAGTTTTCAACTGCCACCAAAGCGGACAAAAATGGCTGCAGAAGGATTTGATGCCGAGAAAATAATAATTTGGCTATTATATAACTCATAAAGGTAATATTTGTTATAGTTCTTAAAATGATCCACGGTGAAATAGAATTAGCAGCAAATGTTCTGCTTGTTGAACACAAGTCAGGTATGACAAGACAATCGACTAATTGATCATGGTCTGACAATCTTAAATGCAAATCAGTCTACGACTTCATTCAAACGGGATAAGAAAAACAAAGAATATGTAGTCGGGGAAAAAAAGAATATGCATGGTTAGGGTTAGGGTATAGCTATGCGAAAAATTTAACATAATAAACTGACTTTAAAAAACTGTTAAAATTACAAGGACCTGTGGAATCTGTGAAAACCAAAAAGTGAAAAGAAAGAGTTCAGGGAGAAAACAGAAGGGGAAACCCAAAATGAGGGAGGAGTTCCCTGTCAGGAGATCTCGCATTAGACATGATTAGACATCACGTGACCCAGTTATTAGACATGATTAGACATCACGTGACCCAGTTATTAGACATGATTAGACATCACGTGACCCAGTTCTGAATGAACTGCACCCTACGCAAAATACTTTCATATAAACTCCACGTTTAATTAAAAATACTCATTTTAAACGTTTGGACGGTTTTTTAAATGCCACTGTAAAGGGCACCCTAGATGTTTCCTCTAGGGTGAAAAAAAAATTAATCGAATTTAGGGAAAAAAAGAGGAAACAAAAATGTGTTGCAACTTCTTCCTTTCACAGTAAAAAAAAATAAAAAATAAAAATCAACCACAAGTGTAAGAACACTCTTATGCGTTATACCCTGTACACTTCAACATAAATACAACTTAAACAATCACATCTTAAATAACTGCCAGTTCCTGCATTGAAATGAAAAAGACTCTAATTTATAATCCTCCCCACTGATGTTTTCGCAGAATGGACTGTCTGCTTTCTCAAATGTTACTGAGGGCTGAGGCAGCTCCATTTCAGTAATGGGGCCAAACTGGGGCCTACATCACGCCCCCATGTACTGCCAGATGGGGACCCCAAACTGGGCCTACAAGAACCCCAAGGGAGAGGGTATTATTAGAAAACTGGTAAAATAAAACCAAAAAAAATTTAAGAAGGGTTTTCTTCATTTGAGCAAACTGATAAGTCACAGCTAAAATAACCCGCCCATTGCTGTGTTAAGGTGGTGTGGGGGGGGGGGCACAGTGTGGTCGGCCATTTTAGAATGGCCCCCTGTATAAAGGTTGGGAATGGGAGAGAGACTATAAACACAGATTCTATAAACTCAGATAAACCAGATACTCCTCTTCTGTGTTGCTTCTATCCTCTCTGCTTCCTGACTACAGGAGGTGGAACATCCGTTTCCATGGCAATACACCTGGCACACCCCCTTAAAGAATACTCTTATGGTACAACAAGCTGGAACATCCCTGCCTCAAACGGCACGAAGGCCAAACTCAGCAGCGTTAGGAGCACAGAGCGGAGTGTGTAGGAGTTGTAAAAACTGTGTGGTACAGTCACACCTACCCCAGCATCACTGTGAGTGTAGAAGGGAGGAGAGGAAGATAGAGCATGACAAGGCTGTCTCAGAACTATACAACACATCACCTTTCTTTCACCTGGAGATACATTAATCTGCTCGCACATTTTACTGTGGGAAGGTTCCTTGTGTGTGTGTCTGTGTGTGTGTGTGTGTGTGTTGTGGTGTGTGTGTGTGTGTGTGTGTGTGTGTGTTTCCCTATTTGAGAGCCTTGGCCACGGAGGGCGTAGGCCATGTTGATTTCGCTGTCATTGGGACAGGGTGGAGGAGAACTCCTCTCGAGGACTCCGCAGCGTCCAGGTACCGCCACAACGAGGTGAGCAAACGAGGGATGGAGAAACTGCGGTACTTCTGACACACCACCTGAGAGGGAGGGGAAGAGAGTGTGTGATAAAGACAAACAGGGGAGAGGAGAGGTCAGAGCAACACTCCAAACTGACATTTAATGTTTGCAGAACAGAGAGAGGGAGAGAGAGAGAGAGAGAGAGAGAGAGAGGGAGGGAGAGATCAGCACCTTGACAATGTGCAGTTTTGGAAGCAGGTTGCAGTCAGCCAGTGTAAGTTCCTGCCCAATCGAGGAAGGGGCGGGAAGAGGAAGTGACATCATCGGCACTGGTTTCATCAATCTCTTCAGGAAGTGGTGTGCTGAGGTAGTGGTCCAGCTTTTTCAGAGCTTTCAACAAGCCCTTCTCCAGATCTGCCAGAAAAAACAAGTTATAGTACTGGCGCACACACACACACACACACACACACACACACTCTCTCTCTCTCTCTCTCTCTCTCTCACACACACACACACACACACACACACACACAGACATACACACTCTCTCTCTCTCTCTCTCTCTCTCACAACACACACACACACACATACACACTCTCTCTCTCTCTCACACACACACACACACAGACATACACACACTCTCTCTCTCTCTCTCTCTCTCTCTCACACACACACACACACATACACACTCTCTCTCTCTCTCTCTCTCACACACACACACACACACACACAAAACTTGGTGCACGCATACAAGGACATCATTAACATACACACACACACACACACACATACAAGGACATCATTAACATACACACACACACACACACACACACACACACACACACACATACAAGGACATCATTAACATACACACACACACACACACACACACACACACACACACACACACACACACACATACAAGGACATCATTAACATACACACACACACATACAAGGACATCATTAACATACACACACACACACACATACAAGGACATCATTAACATACACACACACACACACACATACAAGGACATAATTAACATACACACACACACACACACACACACACACACAACACACATACAAGGACAATCATTAACATACACACACACACACACACACATACAAGGACATCATTAACATACACACACACACACACACACACACACATACAAGGACATCATTAACATACACACACACACACACACACACATACAAGGACATCATTAACATACACACATACACACACACACACACACACACACATACAAGGACATCATTAACATACACACACACACACACACACACACACACATACAAGGACATCATTAACATACACACACACACACACACACACACACACACACACACATACAAGGACATCATTAACATACACACACACACACACACACACATACAAGGACATCATTAACATACACACACACACACACACACACACCACACACACACACACACATACAAGGACATCATTAACATACACACACACACACACACACACATACAAGGACATCATTAACATACACACACACACACACACACACACTCATACAAGGACATCATTAACATACACACACACACACACACACACACACACACACACACACACATACACACACACATACAAGGACATCATTAACATACACAAAAGGAATGAAATAAATAAATGACTAATAGGGCAGTAGATGGTTGAAGAGCTTTCTCCCCCCAGTCTCTTACTGTCGTTAAGCTGTGGGTTCGAGTTCTTGATGTAGGCAGAGAACTTGGAGAAGACATCCAGCCCTGCCGTGTTGGACTCCGGATTGTGGGCGGCTAGCCGGGGATACCTGGGTAAAGAAGCACGGAAGCCTTGGGAATGTGAAGGAGCACACTCATCTGCAGAACGGTCACAGAGAGAGGGGAGGGTCTCTGGAATTGTGCACTCATCCGACAATTTCAGCAAGTAACCCGGAAGTAAAAACGTAAAAGACGTAGAGCGTATATGCATATCTATGGTACAAGAGCGGGTCATATTACGAACTACTCTTTTTTCATTTTTGTTAATTCTATCTTCATTCATAATCTACACTTTGTAACAATCGTCATATGCTAACTGATTGATATTCTCAATTTAAAAAAATTATTATATTACAAACTACTCCCTAGTTTGGAAACTTTTTACAGGATTTCCTTTGCACACTGCTTGCAAAATGAGGGGGACAGGGCACATAGTAGACAGCGGTCTGAGTGGACAGGGGACAGTGGACGGGTACAGGGGGTCTGAGTGGACAGGGGACACTGGACAGGGTACAGGGGTCTGAGTGGACAGGGGACACTGGACAGGGTACAGGGGTCTGAGTGGACAGGGCACAGGGAACAGGGGTCTGAGTGGACAGGGCACAGGGTACAGGGGGTCTGAGTGGACAGGGTCAGGGCACAGGGGTACAGGGGTCTGAGTGGACAGGGGTCAGGGCACAGGTACAGGGGTCTGAGTGGACAGGGGTCAGGGCACAGGGTACAGGGGTCTGAGTGGACAGGGGACAGGGCACAGGGAACAGGGGTCTGAATGGACAGGGCACAGGGTACAGGGGTCTGAGTGGACAGGGCACAGGGAACAGGGGTCTGAGTGGACAGGGCACAGGGTACAGGGGTCTGAGTGGACAGGGGTCAGGGCACAGGGTACAGGGGTCTGAGTGGACAGAGGGTCAGGGCACAGGGTACAGGGGTCTGAGTGGACAGGGGACAGGGCACAGGGAACAGGGGTCTGAATGGACAGGGCACAGGGTACAGGGGTCTGAGTGGACAGGGGACAGGGCACAGGGAACAGGGGTCTGAATGGACAGGGCACAGGGAACAGGGGTCTGAATGGACAGGGCACAGGGTACAGGGGTCTGAGTGGACAGGGGGACAGGGCACAGGGAACAGGGGTCTTGAATGGACAGGGCACAGGGTACAGGGGTCTGAGTGGACAGGGCACAGGGAACAGGGGTCTGAATGGACAGGGCACAGGGAATAAGGGTCTGAGGGGACAGGGGCGGTATTCGGACACAAGCCATAGACTGTGTGATGCAAAGGAAAAAAGAGAGAAAGCGAGTAAAGGGGGTGCATCTTACTTTGGGGGACACAGATTCTCCTCCAGAAACTCCTCAATCTTGTTGGTGTCAGTTTTAACCTCTGTCCCGTACAGCAGGAAGGGAGGTTGAGCGCCTGGGGCCAGATCTTTTCAGGATGTCAGGCTTTCTACAAGGACGAGAGAGAGAGAGGGAGAGAAACACAGGGTGGTGAGGGAGAGAGAGAGAGGGGGGGGGGGGGGGGGGGGGTAAGAGGGAGAGAGAGGGGGAGAGAGGAGAAAAAGAGGAAAGAGGGAAAAATTCAGTGCTAAATTCAGTGCCTATCTGGCCCTAAAAAGAAAATCATGGCTTCCTATTGAGAGGAAGGCTGTGCCAGCACTGCTCTCTGAGGGAGGTGGAGACAGAGCTGCACTTCACAACCAAATGTGACAAATATAAAGACATCAGAGAAATGTACTTCCCTAAATTAATCAGTCTATGCCCCTTTTTTCAATGATGTTCCTAAAAATTATATTTTTTAGGTCTTTTCAGCGTTATTGGACAGCACAGTGTAGAGAGACGGAGAATGCGAGAGAGAGGGAGAGACATTCACACAGCTGATACTGCGTGTGGAGCATGTGGAAGGTGTTCTTACAGGCTACGCCACCTGGAAACCCTTCTATGACCTCCCTGACCTACATGAACTACACTTACGCAGAGTATTGCTGCCTGCCACAGAGCGGGACAGTGAGTGACGGAACACAACCACAACACAACCATTTCTCTCATCCAACAAGCTTTGGCAATACAATTGTACAATTTTGTCTTGCCACTAAAGCATATTGAATTGAATTTAATTAAGAGGGAGAGATGACACACACACTTAACACACACATACAAATGCAAACACACCAGCAGACACACATACACAGGGACCAGAAACATGTACGCAGGCGCACACACATACACGCACAATGTGAAAGAAAGATTACCTCTTCATGTCAACAGTTGTGACGTTGAAGGTGACCCCTTTTAGCCACAGCACCATGAAGAGCCGCTGGGAGAAAGGGCAGTTCCAATGCTCTGCCCGTCACTACCTGCCTGAGAGACAGATACAGCCAATGAAACCTACCGTCACTACCTGCCTGAGAGACAGATACAGCCAATAAAACCTACCGTCACTACCTGCCTGAGAGACAGATACAGCCAATAGAAACCTACCGTCACTACCTGCCTGAGAGACAGAAACAGCCAATGAAACCTTCATTACACAGCCAATGAAACTTACTCTTACACAGCCAATGAAACCTTCCATTACACACCAATGAAACCTTCCATTACACAGCCAATGAAACCTACTCTTACACAGCCAATAGACGCTTCCATTACACAGGCAATGTTACCTTCGGTAACATTTTAGTATCACCCTGTGAGATAACTCACAAGCAATCTATCAATCCTTACGGCTGTCATATGAGAGACGAAGTCCATTTTACATAGCCATAGTTTCTTTGCGTTAGCTGGGCTTCAGAAAGCATAAACACCGCAATATGGCTTAATAGGTACTATGAACGTGGTTATCAACTTGCTAAGTGAACACGGGCTTTATTAATCAAGCTCTGTGCACGTTCCCATAAAAAGGGCGTTGTCTGCAACAACGAGCCAATAGCGACATAATTTCTCTCCTGTGGGGAAAAAAAGACTGATAGGACAGATATAATAGAGTACTCAGGTGAGTTCGTCAGTCGTGGGCGGAGTCTGGTTTCGGAAGTAAATTCCCTATGGAAGAATATAATGGGCTTCAGAGACTATCGACTATTTCTTGAAAATCTGATTTATAGAATGAGCCGAAACGTTCCTGGATTAGCCTGTGTGGTACAAGGATATAAACCATATATCGCATGTTCCAATTTTTATTTTTTAAAGTAATGCATTAATCATTGTAGTCCACTTTAACGGACTGCATATCCAGTACTGCAATGCACAGGTGGTTCTTGACCAATAAGATATCATCATCTCGTCTGTCTGGACATTCTTGGGCAGATGGGAGTACTGAAGCTGAAGATGAGCTAACGTTAGCTTGCTAAGTAGAGAAGCCCGCCCGACAAGGTCAGAAACTGCGCTACAGTTAACCACATAAAGCAATTCTAGCTTTTAGTCCTTCAAGCTAGCTAGCTAACGTTAGAAAAAAAGTGTTTAAAAACGGAGCTGTGTGCTACTGCTGGCTAACGTTATATGACAAATAAAGCAATTCTAGCTTTTAGTCCTTCAAGCTAGCTAGCTAACGTTAGAAAAAAAGTGTTTAAAAACGGAGCTGTGTGCTACTGCTGGCTAACGTTATATGACAACGTCTGGAGACTAGGCTGCACGTTCCTAGGGAATTATGGGACATCGAGTTTTTAAACAGTTTCAGCGCTGATATAATCACAAGAAAATACTGAAACGTAAAATATACTCGAAGCTGGTCCAGAAAAACGACAGAGTTTGCGAACGGGCGTTATATTGAACAATCCGGGAAATTGACGGTAAGATATAATCAGTAGAAATTGTTTAAGTGTAAGCTTTAGTTAAAGTCTATGCTCTAAATGAATGGGGAATTTACTTCCGAAACCAGCGTGACGTAGTCACTTGAGTACTCTATGGACGGATAAGAACATATGAAACAATCATATGAGCAAAAAACAACACCGTTGCCTCCAACAAAGCCAGGAAGGAGCTTTTGCGATAAAAAATAAAATAAAATGCTCATCGTGTAGGTTAAATTCGCTAGGCTATAGTTAGGCCTAATAGCCTACCTTATTCACCTTACCACTCGTAACAAATAAATCTATACTCTCAGTACATTGTCATACAGTTTATTTATAATATGACAACTGCACTACTACATTCTAGAGCTGCTAAACTTTCAACTTGATACAGCATGTTTAAAATATTGCTGAAGCAATCACATCAACGTTTTTTCATTAAAAAAAGTCTCAACCATTTCCCGAAACTCAGAATCTTTTGCGGAACTTAATCTCGCCCTGCGAAGAGATTCACTCAGTATCTGCACATATCTCCACGAGATCCTTTGGAATGGAGACGCCTTTTTCCAAAGCCAATGAGTTTATTGGTCAAAGGGCGGTGCTTTTATATGTTTTAATCTGTTATCCTGAACATAACCTGCCCCAGAGCAGGTTAGCCGTGCAGACTAAATTGCCGTGGTAATATACACTGCCTGGCCAAAAAAAAAGTCGCACACTCTAATATTTCGTTGGACTGCATTCAGCTTTGATTACAGCGCGCATTCGCCGTGGCATTGTTTCGATAACCTTATGCAACGTCACAACATTTATTTCCGTCCAGAGTTGCATTAATTTTTTGGCCGAGATCTTGTATTGGCGACGGGAGAGTCGAACCACTCCGTAAAGTCTTCTCCAGCACATCCCAAAGACTTTCAATGGGGTTAAGGTCAGGACTCTGGTGGCCAATCCATGTGTGAAAATGATTCCTCATGCTCCCTGAACAACTCTTTCACAATTTGAGCCCGATGAATCTTGGCATTGTCGTCCTGGAATATGCCCATTGGTGGGATAACCTGGTCAATCAGTACATTCAGGTACTCAGCTGACTTCATTTTATTGCTGCATAACGTTGCTGAGCCTAGACCTGACCAATTGAAGCAACCCCAGATCATAACACTGCCTCCAGAGGCTTGTACAGTGGGCACTATGCATGACGGGTGCAACGGCGACTTTTTTTTTGTGGCCAGGCAGTGTAGGCTACCCAAATTAAAAGTGAGTCGGCTTCGTGATACAGAAAACCCAGGGTTTGAAGCTTAATTTAGCTCGCTATCACCTTTATCTCGCTTCGTCGTACAGCCCTCAGGACAGCATCACTACAGCCTTACTTACCATTTCGGGAATAAGTAAAACAATATCAAATTCTTAAAAATGGCCGAAATATCCATTGAATATACTAGCATTGGGTATCCAAGGAGAGATCAGATTCAAGGGTCACTCCATGGTTTTTGACTATAGGCTTTGAGGTAGGCTATAACTGTACAGCCATCTATTTTAGGGTTAGATTGGAAAATAAGGATTTTACAAAAATATTTTATCTTATTATTATTACTTTGTCCAGTGCTAGACAACGCCTAAATTACAAGTAGGCTACACGCAACTCTGTTATATCCACCATGGTTACGCCTGCACAAAACAGGAACTTGCGCATGCCGCGCGCACACTCGTTCTTTTGGGCATTCTCTCAGAAATAATTACGAACATGGATAATAAGTAGATCTATGTGCCAATAATAATGTGGCAATTTCGACATGATGATTCGACAGGGGCTCGTAGCCTCTCTCGGCTAGCCTATCTCCAGCTTTCTCTTCCGCCACTCGGGCGTCAGCAAGTTGTTTGAATGGCGAGGCAATGGACAGGAAATCAAAAAAAGTTTCGAAATTCACAACGGCATCTTTCACACTAGGCTACAAGAAAAAAAGAGGGGTAGGCCTACGTGTATTTAATTTCCCACAAACAGAACCAACAGCCTAACTAATTCGGAATCACGGCGTGCGGGGAGAGTAGCCTATTTAGATAGCTACTTAGCTTGTCGGGTAAGCAAATGTAGGCTATTGCATGTTCTTTTTCTGTTTTCTTAACGTCAACGCCCTTGACTCACAGCGCAACTAAAAATAGCCCTACTTATTGTTCAAACTTGTTTCGGCATGAAACGAATGTGAAACACCGGATAAAGTAGGCTACATTTCTAAAAGACACTGGGCACAATGACAGCAAGGCGACGACGTGTAGGCTAGCTATGAATAATGAACCATCCTCAGTACAACCTCAGCTAAATAAACGACGTGGTTGTTATTTAGAAGTGTCCTTTCGGCCTTCAGAAGAATGAGTGTTTGAACAGTGGGCATGCAGCTGATAAAAGTTGTTGATATTTCAGTTTAAGCAGTTTCAACTACGCCTGCTAAAATGTATAATAGGTAATTTATTCAGTTTTGTGTGTGCGTATATGGGCTATAGTGCATATATATATATATATATATATACACACTTTTTTCATATTTCAATATGTTCATTCTTAATATCGTATAATCCACACAAGGACTCATTTTAAATTATAATGTTTTCTGAAGAACTTACCTTCACAAAAAGTTCAACTTCAGGTCGATTTTCGTCACTCATGTTCTCCTCAATACTGTCATTGTTCAGGGGAAAAAACGGTTTATTATTTTTAAATGAAAAATGTACAATCTAGCCTAGAAACAGCGAGTGTAGGCTACTACAGATTAAATCCAATACATTTACAAGCCAAATAGTAGGCTACATCTTGGCTATTGTAGCTACAAGTGACAGATAAACAAAAAAAAACTGCTGAGCCTCACCTTAACAGACGTGGTAAAGAGACAACCAATGTTTTACCTTCCGCTCTGCAGCTAACAACTTTTGTGTTTCTTTTAATAATGCCCTTGGAAATAATAGTTATCGGCTAATAATCGTCGTCTTACTTAGCTAAAGCGCCTGATAGGCTAAGTGTTTATTATGATGGATGGATATGACTACATAAACTTTGAATATGATAACTCTTGTCTAATATTCAACAAAATTATTCACAGGTCTCTGTGGACAGCAGTTTACAGAAACTCGTAGCATAGCCTACGCCTACCCCCATTTCCCCGCCCTCGCGGGTAGGCTACTGACTCTCTCCTCGTTTCCTGGTTATGAAAATCGCTCACGTGTAACAAACGAGTAAATATGTTATTAAAATATAATAAATGTAGCCTATTGGTTTAAAAATCCAACAATAAAACACAAGAGGTGGGTACTAAAAGAAGGAAGCTTGAAGAACTGTTAATGTAGGCTAAGTTCTGAAAAGAAAAAAGGCTGGGAGGCACGAGGAGGGTGATGAGTCTGAATAATTGCACTCTGTTCATCCGTGAAATCAATCAGCTTCTGTAACCGTTAACCGCTCCATGAACGGAAAAGTTAAATATCCTATAGGCTATACCGATAAAATGTAAAAATATAATCATAATCTAGCCAATGGTCCTGCAAATTATAACATATAGACATTTAACTTATTAGATTGGCTATGTAATGAAAATGTGTCATAAAACATGCACTCTGAATCTGCAGTAGGATAGGCTGACGTGTGGCCCAACAGAGTTTAGAGACGCGGGTTAGCACAAAACGTCAGGGTACCTTGTAGAAGCATTAAGATTAGTTCATATTGTTGGGGACCATCAACATCATGACCGTCACAGGTGCGACATCTGGTGGATTTTTTCTCTCTCGTTAGAATCAACGCAGTCTGTTGTGTTTATAGCAGCCTATTCTGTTCCTAAAGTGTTCAGGCCCCGTTCCGACTGGATGACCACTGGCAACGTTCGTCAACGCCGTCTTGTAGACAGCACATCAGAAACCGTTTGTAAAACTGACAAACACAAACAAATGTGTATTTCAATATTTTTTTTAATTGACACAATTAGTAATTTGCGAATACGCCAAGTCTTTATTGGTAAAACAGGGGTTATTCACAGGTTTTATGCATTATAGTAAGTTAAAAAACTAAAGAAATCAAATCAAAGGATTTCAACATGACAGTGTAATAAATTACTGCATTGCTTAATTTACAAGTCGCAGCAAAAGCATTAATATAAATTACTGAAGTTGACAGAGTTTATAAAGGCACTTTGGTTAAGAGTGCTTACATAGTAGCCTGGATAAATATTCACATCAAATATAGTTGGAAAAAAAAGCTTCAACAATTCAGTGTTGTCAACTAAACACTACACGGTTCAACTTCCAAGTCACAGTAAAAGCATGAATTTAAGGGTTAGTGTTTATAAAGGCGCTTTGGTTAAAAGTGCCAACATTCACTACAGGTGTGCCGCAGTGATCAGAGCTATGGAAAGTGACCCTAACAACTGTAAAGAGTGGAGTAGAGCCTCTACAGAGGGAGTACAAGTGTGTGTGTAAGACCCTGTAAGAGGGAAGCACTGGCTCCATGATTGTCAACATCAAAATCCAAAATTTAACCTTGAAGAGGAAGCAAAGTAGACTTTATGCATACTGAGGGATGAAGGGTTTGTGGGTTTTAATGTCATGTGTGGTCTGAAAAAGAGTCAAACCGGTTCCGTCTGAAAAAGAGTCAAACTGGTTCCGTCTCGCGCGTGTGCGTGTCTTTTTAAATCAGTTCATAATGAGATCAAGATGGACTTGTTGACAGGCTGGTTCAGCAGGGGTGACCTCGGTCTTGCTGTGCACCGCAGTGTCTAGTATTGCCAGCTGCTCCACACACAGGCCACCAGGGCGGCGCTAGTAGCAGCGGTCAGGGACAGCTGGACAGAACCAGCCCCGCTCACCACTGGGTTGCACCTGTCTGTAGCGCAGCAGGTGATTTTGACTGTGTACAGAGCGCCCAAGATGGTGCCGTTGGTAGTTCTGTTGCAGGAGGCGGAGTCAATGCAGCCCTGAGTGTTGAAGCCCAGGAAACTGGAGACAGTGGGGAACTCTGTGGGGGTGGGCAGGGGAAGTGGTCAGTAGTGTCACAGCGATGTCACTTCCTGCCGAAGTGTTTCTCATTGCTAAATTTTTATTTCTTTAGGTTAAATTGTAATTGTAACAATTTAAATCAAGGAATAATATTTACAGTGCATTAAATCTTACTGTTGGATAGTGTTAAATATTAACTTTAAATCCACAAATGATAAATATTCACTTGAAATTTGTATGATGATTAGGGACTGAATTGCTAAAAAAAAATATCCAGGTGTATGAATGGGTTGTACCTGATAAGTATGCTTTGTAAAATAAAAGTTGCTCAATACCTAAATTGTGTGTGTGTGTGTGTGTGTGTGTGTGTGTGTGTGGGGAGGCGTGTCTCTACCCGCTTTTCCAGTGAAGCAATTGGGCTTGGAGGCAGCGCAGTCCACAGAGTCAGGGATCAGACATGTTCCAAAAAGCCCCACACTGCACTGGTTGCAGGTCAAAGCTGAGAGAGGGGAGATGGAAGGATTTTAATGAGTGACTACAAACACCAAGCTACAGCACCATCTCCTCACAGCTAAGCTACAACACCATCTCCTCACAGCTAAGCTACACCATCATCTCCTCACAGCTAAGCTACAGCACCATCTCCTCACAGCTAAGCTACAGCACCATCATCTCCTCACAGCTAAGCTACAGCACCATCTCCTCACAGCTAAGCTACAGCACCATCATCTCCTCACAGCTAAGCTACAGCACCATCATCTCCTCACAGCTAAGCTACAGCACCATCATCTCCTCACAGCTAAGCTACAGCACCATCATCTCCTCACAGCTAAGCTACAGCACCATCATCTCCTCACAGCTAAGCTACAGCACCATCATCTCCTCACAGCTAAGCTACAGCACCATCATCTCTTCAACACAACACTATCAAAAAATAAATGGACGCAAGGCAGTAATCGTGTGAACACAGAAACCAATACAAATAAAATAAAATACTCACTGGTTGATGAATTGTTAAAAGAAGCTGCAGATTCTGAAAAGGACAGAGTGGAATTGAGAATTTATTAAACCTAATTGGGGAGGGGAGGGGGTAAATCTACAGGTAAATCTACTCTGTACAGAACAAAAGCGGCAGGAAAATCCATTTTGCAGGGTGTGCCCCGAGACTGATCCCCTAAAATAAACTTTACCGGCCATTATGGTGCCCAACCAGCACATTGGGGTCAGTTAGAGGTGCTGTAGGCAAGATTTTTTCTATATAAATTTTGGCAAAATTACTAAATTTGCTCATTACATTCCAGCGAATGAAGTGTTCTGAGAAAAAAAAATCCAGTTTCTGTGTCCTGGGCCCTGTACTAGGCTGTCAAATAAATCTCAAGTTGGTCTTCCAAAACCCAACCAATCAGGGCTAGCTATGTTGCTACCAATCAGAGCAGCTACAAGCAAAATCTCCTCCCCGTAGAATAAACCCCTCCCTGTCTGCCCATCTCCACGCGTGCATTGGAGCATCATTTGGTGGGAGGGGCTTAGGATAGAGATAGGAGGGAGGGGGGGGGGGAAGTAGTTTTGCCTTGTATATTTTCAAACTTGCCTACTGCAGCTTTAACAAATATCAGTTCTATTCTATAATACACCAAATACCAGCTGTACTCCTAAATGGTAAGTGGGTGTTTTAACATCCCAATGCTCGACAGAAGTGGAAAAGGAGCAGTTTATTGAGCCATGTGACAACAATATCAGCATTTATTTAAATTAATAAATGTCCTTACAGAAACAGCTGATGGCCTTATTTCTCACTTTTAATAGCTTACTTTATATTATGAGTAGAGCATACTGAAGTGACTGTAAATAGTGGACATAAAAGCAATAAATTGGAAAGTGATGTAATTTTACAAGTCAGGAAAAGGATTTGGATCGGCCTAATTGTAGCGATAGGGTAGCTGTGAAAGGTCACAAATTCAGATGTAGAAATGTTTTGGAAGATTTCACTCAAAACTTAACTTACTAGCTTTGGCTGCAGAGAAAAGAGAAACAAAAGTTATTAAAACATTTAAAGAAGTTTTAACCATTATACACCATTATAGAGGACACTGTATACAAATGAGACTCAAACATGCTGGGGATTCTGGGGGATTCTGTTGCGCTTTCAAAAAGGATGGTGATCAATGTCCCCTTGCCCAGACAGACCAAAACATTTACAGTTAAATCTATGGGTGCTATGCAATTAATATGCAACCAGCAACATTAGATTAGGACACAAAGATTGGTTTCATGGGGCACAGAGGAGATGAGGAGGTAGTGGAGGAAAGGAGGATTAATTTTTGAGTATTTGGAAGCACCCTAGGTGCTGTACAGTACAAGCGACAGGTAAACCTATATTGCAGGGCGTGTCACAAGACTGATCCCCTGAAATAAACTGTTACCAACCACTATAGGGCCCCACCAGCACATTGGAGCTGCCAACAGTCAGTTAACAAACAACAGTTCTGATCGAAAATGCACAAAACCCAGCTGTACCCATAAATGTTAAGTGGATGTCTTAATATCCCAACATCAGACAGAAGTAGAAAAGGAGTAGCTTTTTGAGCCATGTGACTACAATATCAGCATTTATTTAAATTAATAAATGTCTTACATGACCTGCTGATGACTAGACCATGCTGAAGTGACTAAATTGGCAACATAAAAGCAAAAAAATGGAAAGTGACAGCTTTACAAGGAAGGAAATGGATCTGGATAGGCCTAATTTTAGTGATAGGAATTTCATCCTCTTACAGCTACCCTAAGTAGAAATGATTTTTAGATTTAGACTTTACTAGAAATAGTTAACTTACGTTTTTTGCCTGTGGACAGAAAAAGAAAGCGAAACAAATGTTACATTAAAACATTTAAAGAAGTTACACCATTATAGAGGACACTGTATACAAATGAGACGCAAACATGCTGGGGATTCTGTTGCGCTTTAAAAAAGGATGGTGATCAATGTCACCTTGCCCAGACAGACCAAAACATTTACAGCTAAATCTATGGGTGCTATGCAATTAATATGCAACCAGCAACATTAGATTAGGACACAAAGATTGGTTTCATGGGGCACAGAGGAGATGAGGAGGTAGTGGAGGAAAGGAGGATTAATTTTTGAGTATTTGGAAGCACCCTAGGTGCTGTACAGAACAAGCAACAGGCAAACCTATTTTGCAGGGCGTGCCACAAGACTGATCCCCTGAAATAAACTATTACCAGCCACTATAGGACCCCACCAGCACATTGGAGCTGCCAACAGTCAGTTAACAAACAACAGTTCTGATCGAAAATGCACAAAACCCAGCTGTACTCCTAAATGGTAAGTGGGTGTTTTAACATCCCAATGCTCGACAGAAGTGGAAAAGGAGCAGTTTATTGAGCCATGTGACAACAATATCAGCATTTATTTAAATTAATAAATGTCCTTTCAGAAACAGCTGATGGCCTTATTTCTCACTGTTAATAGCTTACTTTATATTATGAGTAGAGCATACTGAAGTGACTGTAAATTGTGGACATAAAAGCAATAAATTGGAAAGTGATGTAATTTTACAAGTCAGGAAAAGGATTTGGATCTGCCTAATTGTAGCGATAGGGTAGCTGTGAAAGGTCACAAATTCAGAAGTAAAAATGTTTTGGAAGATTTCACTCAAAACGGTTAACTTACCATATCCGCCTGTGTAGAGGAAAAAAAGATAAATAAATGTTACATTCAAACGTTTAAAGAAGTTACACCATTATAGAGGACACTACAAAAATATCAGGCCTGAAACACCATATTGGGCAGCGTTGCTCAGCGATTAGATCTGAAGCAGTGGCTTGTCGGTATTTCTATTTCTAACGCAAGTCAAATGATATAGGCTAGCCCCTAATGAATTCCGTCCAAAACAGGGCAAGAGGTTTTTGGTGGGGCAAGACACACCAATAAAAATAAAAACAGGTTAAAAAATAATACAGGTAAAATCCAGTAGCGAACTGTGTGAGTAGAACTAAGCCCTCAAATCGTAGGCCTACCTTTAAACGGATGACCACTCACATTCTGTTTCCGTTTACTTTGCCCGATTGTAAATCAAACAATTGTTTAGCTCAATAACCAAAGCCAATAAGTAAATTATTAGGCTACAAATTTATTTTGAGATAGCATTATTGTTCTGTGTATCCATAAACTTGCGTAGGCTAGCATTGTTATATATATCCAAATGTATGATGACGTGTTATCATACAAAGACTTTTAAATGCTCCATGATTAGCCTAAATGTTCAGGAGGCTATATTTTCGAAAATTTGTTTTTTATAGCCTAAATAATGCTTTGCGTTCAACCGTTCGATATACTTAATAAAAGGCTGTCCTCTTTAAATTTATGCTTTCTAATGTTTAAATCGCTTTGACCAATTTGAGTGCCGTCTTGAAATTAATTACATTGTTTAACGCATTCAGAGTATTGCCTGACCCTTGTTAAACAATCTCAAATTGTAATTATCCCTTTGTTATCATTCATTAATCATTATAGGCGACATATTGGTCTTGATTATTTAGCAAATTAATTGCTTGATTGTTAGGCTACTCAAGCTAAATAAACGGAAAAAGGTAATTCTGTAGACCTACTAGGGTTCATTCCAATCGCTTATTTTCACTCCTTGCATCCTTTCCTTGCTCCTTAGCTCCGCCCAACAGAGGATGCGAGGAAAGGATGCAAGGATCAGATACGAGGACGGAGGAATCGAGGCAACATGCATTCGCCAAATGTAACATCCTTGCTCAATCAAGCGTCAGCGTCATGTTATTATTTTTCATGGATAAACGCAGTTATAGGCTAAAGAATGAGTGTCATTATGGATTGGCGCTTTATAGCCTAATACACGGACATTTCGGTAAAATTGAATTTGTGAAGTGGTGCGTCTGCGACGTGACAGATGTGGAATGGCGGATAATTTATACACGCCACGCATTCCGAGAAAAGGCTTCCGCAAAGGCTACACTTGTGTTTCCTCACTGAAGCATCCTCTGTGAGCCTCCTCGTTCCCCACTCCTGGCTCCTCCGAGGAGCATTTAGCGGTTCGGAATGTCCTTAAAGGTAGCCTTTGAACCTTGATCGGTTTCCGGGTCGGACGAGGACCGAGGAGAAGAGGACGGATACAATAAGCGATTGGAATGAACTCATTACCAACACCCCGCGTTTTCCGTCGCGCCGGCCGTCACTAGCCTATATTTAACACATTTTATGACGCAAAGAAAAAATGCTAGCACAGAAAAACTTCCTATATTCATTGATATTTGTTATTCAGTTAATTGTCTGATTGATAGCCTAATTAAGAACTATAAATGGAAACAGGTTGAGAGTTAATATAGGCTAGTAATAAAGGTAAGGTTAGAAGGCCTATTCTAAAGCCGACGGTATACGCCACTGGTAAAATCGGATAGGGGCTTCCAACGGCCGAGTCACAAACAACTCCACGACTACAATTTTACTCCTCACCCGATGAGTAGGCCTACTATCTCGAACACATGCTCCAAAATAATTTTAAGCGCCTGGAAGCCAAAGCAAGAACTCGTCGATCATAATAGAGATTCTAGAAAATTAAACTTACCGGATACCAGGCAGGCAGCCACCGCAAAGATCACAAACAGACGGACGTTCATCTCTGAATACTGCCTTGCTGACACAAGATATTTTCTCTCTCTCAAAAGTCTTCAAACCGTTCGCTCAAAGAAATAACTGCTTGTCTTTTGAAGGTGTGGAGGTGACCAAAGTTTGATGGGGTGACACACACGGGCCGCGGGCCACAGTTTTATATGCTGCAGGTGTATGTGGGGAGGGTCAGGGGTGTTGTGGGGTGTGGCAGATATTGATTGATGCGATGGATTCACTGGTTAGGGGAGTTTAACTGGTTTCAATGGTATCAATTGCTGGGAGGGCACATTCCGAATTCTCCCAGGACATGAGAATTGGTGTGTGTCTCATAAAAAAACTTTATTCCGCCAACCTTTATAGCTCGCACTTAAAAATATATAATTGTATACTTTGAACAGAGGAATCAATGTGTCCAAAACATTAACTTTCATTTCATTTTGATGGCAAAATTTTACATCCACGAAAGTAAATTCTGTAAATCAGACCCACTATGCCCTACTTTCTTTGAGAAATCAGAAGCCTCTTGAATTCTGTAAATGTTTTGGAAAAAAAACAAAACACTTTTCCCACCTCTAATGGGCTTGACCTTAATTATTATTATTTTTAATTTCTTATTCTCTCGTTTTAAACTTATTTATATATGTTGTAATTTAACCAATTATCTTAAATGTAGTCATCTTATTTAATATGTGTTTACATAACCTGATATTGCCTGCCATGACTTCCTCTTGTCTGTGACCATCAACATCAACAGATTCTTGATATCTTATTTTCTGGTGCTCTTACAAGTGCTACTAAAACTTCTCAGCATTTGAATGGATCTCTATGGGGATTGGGGGGGGGGGTCTCTAACCATCACTCTGCTGCCAGATGTACAGTAGATATGCAGTAGATGTGCAGTAGATGTGCAGTAGATGTGCAGTAGATATGCAGTAGATGTGCAGTAGATATGCAGTAGATGTGCAGTAGATGTGCAGTAGATATGCAGTAGATATGCAGTAGATGTGCAGTAGATATGCAGTAGATGTGCAGTAGATGTGCAGTAGATATGCAGTAGATGTGCAGTAGATGTGCAGTAGATATGCAGTAGATATGCAGTAGATGTGCAGTAGATATGCAGTAGATGTGCAGTAGATATGCAGTAGATGTGCAGTAGATATGCAGTAGATGTGCAGTAGATATGCAGTAGATGTGCAGTAGATGTGCAGTAGATGTGCAGTAGATGTGCAGTAGATATGCAGTAGATGTGCAGTAGATATGCAGGGTTAGTACATCTACTGCACATCTACTGCATATCTACTGCACATCTACTGCACATCTACTGCATATCTACTGCACATCTACTGCATATCTGGCAGCAGAGTGATGGTTTCATGCTTGTTTGATACCTCAGACCCTTAATGACTTAGAGCCATTTAGCCAACTATGGGTTCCATACTATTCCAGTGTAATTTACAGCTTAATCTAGTCCCACCCCCCAATTCCCATAGAGATCCATTCATATGCAGAGAGGTTATAGCATCGCTTGTAAGAGTACCTAAAAATAAGATATCAAAAGGGCTACTCCAATGTGCTGGAGTACAGATCCAAAACAACAAAAATGTGTCGCTGTCCAAGTAATATTGTACTGCACTGTATTTATTTATTTAATTGAATTATTCTTTTTTCTTATACTTTGTAGGCTTATGATCTGTTTGACTGTTTATACAACATAAATACCTGCCTGTTATTTGTCTATTGATTGTAAAATAAATAAATAAAGGTTTTTAACATTTTTTGCTAACAAGCAATGTATTAAGTTTAAGTGCATTAAATGAATATACTGTAAACAGGATGAACAATTTTGAGCCTCCGTGTATGTGGCTTTCCTCTGTGAGGTTCATATTTTTGGATTGAAAAAGGGAAACATGATTTACCTCTGGGGGTAACTGCACTTTCAGAAGTCTCAGGTGACTCTCTCCCCCTGAAGCCCCCACTGTTCCAGGTTCCTCTTCAATCTTTTTTTTATTTTTTATTTTTTATTATCTTGCAACAAAAAATATTCACAAAAAATAGATGCTGGTGATTTGTCAGTGTTGTATAATGTTGAGGAAACAGATAGATGCTGGAGATTTGGCTGTGTGGTATAATGATGTGGACAGATAGATGCTGGAGATTTGGCTGTGTGGTATAATGATGTGGACACAGATAGATGCTGGAGATTTGGCTGTGTGGTATAATGATGTGGACAGATAGATGCTGGAGATTTGGCTGTGTGGTATAATGATGTGGACAGATAGATGCTGGAGATTTGGCTGTGTGGTATAATGATGTGGACACAGATAGATGCTGGAGATTTGGCCATGTTGTATAATGATGTGGACACAGATAGATGCTGGTGATTTGGCAGTGTTGTATAATGATGTGGACACAGATAGATGCTGGTGATTTGTCAGTGTTGTATAATGATGTGGA
>CM056396.1:23642349-23660059 GCA_029718625.1 Synaphobranchus kaupii
CATATGGAAGAAAATTAATCTTACCATCAGCCAGTAAAAAACAGACGGCGACCGTGAAGATCCCACACAGAATTCTGTTCATGGTTTCCTTTTTGTTTTTATATATGTTTTTACCAGGGGCGGAAAATATCCACAGATATGAATGACAGATGGAGCAATGCCAACCTAGCCGTTCGATAGGGAGGTGTCACTGTGTAAATGAACAGAGATATTACAGGCTGTACGTTATATACTCCTGGTAGGAGGGTGGAGTAAATCTGTGGTATGAAAGAGGTTAGCTGCACTTGGAAAATTACAAGAATGGGGAACAGTCTTCCGGAACTGTGAATCTGCGCCCCCACCCCCACCCAAACCAATTTTGCCATCACGTTTGACCTTCTGATGTTGGTACGACTTTGCATCCTGTACTTGAAAAACAATTGTTAAGGTACTGGATTTAAGTAGGATAATTATGATGTAAACTAGATAGTACAGCCAATATATACAGTATATAGCCTAGAATTACAGCATAAATATGAGCTGATGAGGTCATGTCAACAAGATGCTGTCACATTACTGAGAATAGGAAGTCATAGATAAAATAAGTCATCAACCTATATATCTTGTGTTTAAAAGAATAAAGGTACATACTGTGTGCTACAACCACATTTAATAGTATATTTATGTAAGCATTATACTGACCGATGTATTGTGTGTGTGTGTGTGTGTGTTGGGGTGGGGGGGCAGGGGTTGCAGTGACTTTCCTGGAAGGATGTGCGGAGAAAAAGACATGGAATGTCGTGTTGCAGTATTTCTCATGGTGACGTCTTCATTCCAGTCAGGTGGTGATATCAATATATCTCTCGGTGAGATTACAACCACCAAAAATAAACAGTATTACTCTGGCATTTTACTGATTTTTTGTTCTGTTTATGAACGGATTATTTGTTTCACCAGCATTTTATTGTTCTCCCAATTTAAAATAGAAGCACGCACGTACAGTAGGTCTTCCCAAGCCGACGAGACAGGTGTGGTCAGTGATTGGATTCTACATTTTTGGTTGTATTCTCCCAATTTAAAATACAAGCACACATACGCAGACACACTGACATACATACAGGCACAATCCATCCAGAATTATGTACCAAAAAATGCCCAAATATTTGAAAGTTAAAGACAGACACACAAGGTGAACGAGTATGTCCTAATGAAGGGGGGGGCAGGAATGTCAATAATTGGAAGGATGTGACCACACTGAACAGTTTGTGAAATGACCGTTTATTCAGTGCTGTTGGCTTGTGTTTGTCGTCTTTGCCGTTTGCACTGTGTATGGTTGGGGGAAATGTGTGTGTGTGAGCACATCTGTCCATGTGGTTGCGAGTGTGGGCAGGCTTTTGTATGTGTGCATGCATCTAGGTATGTGTGTGTTTGTACAGACATACATGCAGATGCGCGTGTGCACGTGTGCCAACTCGGCAAACCAGGATGAATCAAATTGCTGTACGGTTCTACCAATGTATGAAAATACATCTGGCTTGTTTTTCTGTCCTACCCAAACCTTTGGAAAGGCTTGATGTGGTTTCAGCCCAACAACAATGGCACCCATAATCCAACAACAACGCCACCCATAATCCAAGAATGTGTTTTCGAAATAAATCCATTACTCATCGTCGTGTTGTCAAGCAAAAGACCAGCGGAACCTGAAACTCCTGCTTTTTAGTGGAACTGGGCGGGGCAAGCATTATGACATCACAGGCACAAACACAGCACTCAGACATTTACACCTTTATTGAATCATTTAAGCACCCAGTTTAAGACTCAACGCATTAAAATATACACATTTGCCATTTTCAAAAGGTTCTTAAGGAATTTAAAAAGCAAAAGTTGTACAAAATCAGTCCTGCCTTTGCAAACCTAGGCTGCGAACATCACTTTCAGTACAAGTCCTTTGGGAGATAGTGCACTTTTTGGAGTTTTTCCACACCTTTTCAGTTTTATGTTTGACGGGCCCAGACAGTGTTTTGTGTGCGATGAAGGATATTTTAGATACGTAGAGGCTTCTGACCTTCCAGCTCTACAGTGGCTAGAAAAATGGCAACTGTGGACTTTCAAGCAAAACAAATAACTCCGAATGAACTTGTACAGTGATGCCAGAGTAAAATTTATTTTCTTTTAAAACTCCAGAAAAGGGAACTATCCCTCCAAATGCTGAGCTTTTTTGTTTCGTTAAAACAGTATAGAAAATCCCAGTTAGTTAAATATTCAAGAAAGCCCCTTTAAGACATAAAGATTGATTCCTCTGATCCTCTGAAATATAAATACAAGCATTTTGGAGCACAGGGGAACAATCATGTAATTTGTGACACCACCAAACAAAAAAACAAAAAGCATTTTAAGGGGGGGGGGGGGGGGGTGTTAAACCATGTGATTTTCAGGGGAAATGACTCAACAGAACCCAGTAAAGGACACGATCCGTGTTCCCACTGAGTGATGGTCTTAGAGTCCGGGCCTGGTTTAGGCCCAGTGTTGGTGAGGTTCTGGGTGAGTCCGGTCTGCGGGGAGGGGAGAATGGTGACACACCTATTGCACTGTGGCTAGGTGCATAACACCCCCACCCAAATAAAATAAAAATAAAACCTAGAAAATTGCTTTGTAAAGGTTGGAAAGAGTAGTGTAGGTGTGTAGGTGTGTGTGTGTGTGTGTGTGTGTGTGTGTGTGTGTGTGTGTGTGTGTGTGTGTGTGTGTGTGTGTGTGTGTGTGTGTGTGTGTGCGTGGTATAGTAATGGGACTGCGTTTTACCTAGGGAGAATTATGGAGGGGGCTCAGTGCATGGACATGGGGGGAAGTGGAAGGGCCAGCTCAGACCAGTGTTCTGGACATTAGCAGAGAGGCTGAGAGGGTTGCCATGGTGAGGGGGAGGAGGACGGGAGCGGGCAGGTTGGGGGCGGAGTTACACAGGTCCTCCGAGCAGCAGGTCTTTTCAATGGTGTAAATGGTGGCGTTGTCAATTAACGGCAGGTCCGTCACCTTGTTGCACTCCGCAATAGGCAGGCAACCCTTCGTCTTGATCGGCACAACATGAGCTGTGGAGGCAAGGAGAGGGGCGGCCATGTTTAAGTCACTTTGCAAAAAGAGAGGGAGGAGTGGGGGAGCAGAGGAGGGAGAGAGAAGAGTTGGGGGGGAGGGTTTTTTGGGGGGTCCTTACCCGCTTTTCCTTCACCACTGTAGCACTGCTCTCCTTCTTTGCACGTTTCTTTGGTAGTGATGCACAAACTCCCAATTCCAAAATCACATTTATAACACTGCAGGGCCTGGCCTGAGGAGAGAGAGATAGAGAGATAGAGAGAGAGGGGGAATGCAAGAGAGGGGAGAAAGGATTAATAATACGTAAGGCATGTAAGTTTACTGCCATGTGAAAAGCACACCATAGTTTACCTGTGAAAAGCAAATGCATTTCCACTCCAGTCTCAAAACCGGTATAAAATGTCCACCTGGCGATGCCTTTGTGGTGTGTCAGAGACAGACCTACGTTCACAAGTCTGCCTTTTGACCCAAGTCAAACACACAAGTCAAAAGGCAGACCTTCTGAAAGGGATTCGTTGAGTAAATAGTCTCATACATCTCAGAAGGTCACAGGTTTTCAGCTTTTCTGTCAAAGCTAGCAGTGGTACTCGAATCTACATGCCCAACCGATACTCAACTTCATGATTATTACCACTGAATATTCTGCCACTCTACAATTGCAGCAGAAAGAAAAAATAAAGATTTCAAGCATCAAATTGATGGCAGTGGACTTTCTCTAGTCGGCAGTATAGCACTGGGAACTCCTGTTACCAACCACAGACTGCTGCAGTTTGGAAATAACTATAGGAGCCAACCATGTGGTTAATCTATGGAATCTGTGGCTAACCACACCCCTCCCCCGCCGTGTGCAATCCCTGGGGAAACATACTGTAATAGGCTAATGTACAAAACCAAAAAGCCTGTCCAACCAGTCCGGCGGGAGGCTTTGTTCATGTCTCAGGCACGTCAGACAGAGGGGCGCGGGACAGGCCCTTGGCCCTGGTACGGAGCTTTTAGAATGTTCTTGAACACAACATTCTAACACGGATGTAACAGTCAGTGCTGGTACCTGAAAGCAATGGAGTTCTAGAACACTGGCTTAGAATTTTGAAAAGAATTCTGTTAAACATGTCAAGATCAAGGAATAGGCATCGCAGCAATCAGGGCCTGTCGCTATATCAGTTAATTAGCTTCTTTTTTTTTGTAAAATAAGTGGGAAACTTCTTGGCTTGTTGCTGGTAAATATTTGAATGCATTAATTTAAAACGTGAACGCACACCAGTCTTGAGAATGACACAACGATCTGCAAGCTGCAGATTTATCGGCTTTTGCGTAAACAGATTTGAACAGACTGATGACCATACAATCACTAGCACTATGAGTTTAAAAAAATAAATAAAATAATAATAATCCATAGATCTCAAAATGACATTTTGCACTTGCTACTGACAATCTTGATAAGCGGTAGTAGAGTGGGTAAGATAAGGCCCATTAGAACTACACACAGGTGTGACTATTGGCCCATTAGAACTACACACAGGTGTGACTATTGCAGGGGAACTCCCAATGCTTCAACCATTTTAGCCTGTTGCAGTCACACAATGCACCCCAGCTCAGGTGCATTCCCCCAAGCACACACCTGGCAGGAGGAAACAGGAGATTCCATTCGCTGACCCCATCCAATCCGCAGCCTGGGGAACGAGCGTTCAAATGAAACCTCACAAGCGGTCAGGCCACCTATGTGGGCGGAGCCTCACCCTGCAGTTTCGGTCACACCCACCAATGAAGTGACAGCAAGCATCCGCCCAAAAGCCCACAATTCACACCACGTAAACCTGTCCTGGGCTACTGCCACTTTATTTAACCTTTATTTAATACAGGGCAGTTGATTAAGCATGCATGCTTTAATACAGGGCAGGTTGATTAAGCATAAGCATGTTCTTGCAGCAACGCCCTGCATGTCTTTGGTTACTTTCAAGGTTACCAGCTTTTTAAGACAAATTTAAAAAGTTATTTTTTCCTGCGGAACTACTCTATGAAAATGGCTGGTCTCCAAATGGGAACCATTTTTAGTTCTTCATGGAACCCTCCAATGGAACCATTTTGCCCCAACAAAGAACCCTTCCTCTGCAAGCGGATCACTCTGCCCTGAATCATGGGGTCGAAATGCAAACTGCTATTTATTTATTTATTTATTCCCCCCCCCCCCCCCCCTCTTCATTTTGATTTTGTTTGAGTTGGGGAGGCAGCGGACTGTTGGGGGGCGAGGCGGGAGGCTGGAGGCTGTTGGGGGGCGAGGCGGGAGGCTGGAGGCTGTTGGGGGCGAGGCGGGAGGCTGGAGGCTGTTGGGGACGAGGCGGGAGGCTGGAGGCTGTTGGGGGCGAGGCGGGAGGCTGGAGGCTGTTGGGGGCGAGGCGGGAGGCTGGAGGCTGTTGGGGGCGAGGCGGGAGAGGCTGGAGGCTGTTGGGGGCGAGGCGGGAGGCTGGAGGCTGTTGGGGGCGAGGCGGGAGGCTGGAGGCTGGGAGGCTGTTGGGGGCGAGGCGGGAGGCTGGAGGCTGTTGGGGCGAGGCGGGAGGCTGGAGGCTGTTGGGGGCGAGGCGGAGGCTGGAGGCTGTTGGGGGCGAGGCGGGAGGCTGGAGGCTGTTGGGGGCGAGGCGGGAGGCTGGAGGCTGTTGGGGGCGAGGCGGGAGGCTGGAGGCTGTTGGGGGCGAGGCGGGAGGCTGGAGGCTGTTGGGGGCGAGGCGGGAGGCTGGAGGCTGTTGGGGGCGAGGCGGGAGGCTGGAGGCTGTTGGGGGCGAGGCGGGCGGCTGTTGAAAACGGCCCCCTGTGGTGTTTTGACATGCAACACGGTGTGCCCGCCCGATTAAGGCCGACCAAATTCCTGCCCTGGATTTAGCGCCTTAGCGGGTCAGCCGCAGCTATAAGCGAAGCGTTTCTCAGGCCCTGGAATTACAGCCTCTCACAGAATGTTGCATTTTTCAATTGTCTTCTTTTCTGTCTGGGAGGGGAGGGGAGCCTCCGTCTGTTAATCTGTAATCTGTACATCTCTCAGATGCCTGCAGTCCACCCGAGGGGTATATAAAGTTTGCATGCCAGAAATGCTATGTAGCCTAGTATTTGAAAATCTAGCTCTGCTACATTTTGTCAGAGATAGCTATGCATGCCACGGAGACAATAAATGTCCCATGTTCACATTGTGCTATATTGCAAAGAAATTACATAGACATTTTTTAAATGATGAAATGAGACTGATTTTAATCAATAGGCTCCTAATTGGTGAATGTCTGTGGACACATGGCCACTAAAACGAAGTTTCGTTGATAATTAAGAATTAAAAGAAAGTAAATTATAATGAGCCAACCTACAAATCTACATTAGATTTAAGGAAAAAACTGAGAGAGCTTAAACGTGTTCAACAAACGTGATTGAGCAAGGAATTGACTGTAACAATAACCAGCATACACTAATCTCAGAACCACTGACGTCAGGGAAGGGAACCCGGATCCCAGCCGGCGGAATCCGTTTCAAGCCAACTTCTGTTGCCACCAAACTACTCTAGTGAAGCAAGCTCTAAACCAGTTAACTCAGTAATCCTACTTTGTGGAAGAGACCCCCCTGGTCTGGCAATCAGCGTGTGCGAGTAAGGGCGAGCCAAGAGCAGAAACCAAAAAAAGTGGGGAATTTGGTTTACTTTCGTCCCCTTGTGTCTAAACTCTGCTACTGCAACCGAGAGCCCGTCCGTCGTGTTGGTTTATTGCAGCGGTGCCCAATCATGTGCCGTGGAGGGCCGAGAGGATGCAGCTTTTAATTCCAACCAATCACTACACATCTGCTGATTTCACTAATTTAGCATGCAAGAGGGGAGGGAACCAATTAGTGAAATCAGCAGGTGTAGTGATTGGTTGGAATGAAAACCTGCATACTCTCGGCCCTCCATGGCACATGATTGGGCACCACTGGTTTATTGGGATGGGGCTGTTGCCGCCAATAAGCAATAATCGGGATATTTATAGAACAACCTCGGAAGACACCAACGTTGAATAATTCGAGGAGCCCTATAGGAAACGTAGGCTACAATTTAATGTAGGCTACATCACGGTCTCTCAACCGATGTTCCGTGGGCCTACTGTGTGCGCTGGCTTTTGCTTCCAATCTCTTCTCTTGATGAGTTAGCTAAGTTTGTAGAAAACTTTTTAAATTTCATAATGGTGGTTCGGCGGCTGGTTTGCCTTATCGGTTTAGTGACAAGGACTAGATGTTTTAAAATTAAAAAAAAAAAAAAGCACCAGACGTTCACACTTAGGACCCCTCTGGTGTCACCTGTCAATCTTAAACTTCTTAAAGTTAAAGGAATCGTGTCCATAAAGCACATTATACAATGATGAATTATACAAAATGAAAGCGTTAGTTGACTGATTAGGTTTACTGGGATGTGAATATTTATTATTCATTCTTCATAGCACGTAGGCCAACAGCTATTCCTGACTTGTGAATGCGGCCTTAAGAAGGTAAATCTTAACACATTAAAAGTGTCTAATTAAGAATAACAAACAGCTGGTTTCAATTATGCTTAAAACGAAAACCCACAGTGCGTGCCCGCGGCCCAAACTCCTGAGGTAATGCTGAGCAATAGCCCGACTGACCACAAGGGGGCGCCATTAACCAGCGGAAGACAACGGCTATTCTTGGTCTGGAGAGGGCCTGGTTAGCTGCTGAGCATTGAAAAGGGCATGTGGACCCCTTCTTTTTCTTAATACAAACCAATGTTTTTTCTTAACGCACATGGCATAGGAAACGATAGTTACATTTGCATTTTAGCTGACGCTCTTATGCAGAGCGACTTACAATTAGTGCGCAAAGAAAAAGGCCTAGTTTTGTAAATCACCAACATTCCAAGTAACAATTAATGAGAGTAATGGTCAGGCCATAACACACCCGCGATAGGTAATCCTTTATCACAAGATTTAACATGTGAAGAGAAGGTAGAGTTTTTTTTTTCAAATAGGATAGAGAGAAGATGTGGAAGAGGGCAATGGGAATCAGGGTAGAGAAGGGGTATTTCCTGAATAGATGGGTCTTCAGGTTACGATGGAAGGTAGGGAGGGACTCTGCTGTCCTGACTGAGATGGGCCGGTCATTCCACCATCGGCGGGCCAGCAGGGAGAAGAGTTGAGGTCTGGAGGAGCGATGACCAGGATGTTGCAGGGAGGGGGGTGGCATGGGAAAATTGAAAACCAGGCGGGCTGTGGCGTTCTAGTATTTATTTTTTAAATTTTAATCACTTGCACTGTTCTGACTCATAGCCTTCAGAAACATTGCACATTGCTCTATGGTGGACAATTTTCACGACCAAAGACTGACAGGCTTTGCTGCCCTCACGTTTAAAGGTGCGCTATGCAGGATTTTTAGCCTTGCTGTAGTCCTGCATTTACAATTAAAGAGGTCTCCTCCTCCGTCCTAAACCCCGCCCACTCAAGGTACCTGATTTCGGCCATCTGGCGACCTAACGGAGCTAGCTGGATAGCTAGAGGTACAGTTGCTTACCTGTCCAACAGGAAACACGCCAACTCCGCGTCGCTTTTCATCCCCTTGCTAAACTTCAACTGTCGCCATCGAGGGAAGGCGAATCCTAGGTTGACTCTGCTTATTGAACACGCCCTGTCGGCTTGTTTGGCTTCGCTGTACTTGCGTTTCTTCACCTCCGCCATTGCAGCAGCTAGCCAACACTCCTCTGAAACCTGATCCCGCCCCACAGGCTCTGTAGCCACACCCACCCCTCCCCACACAGAAAAGAGCGCCACGCCCAGAAACGTCCCAAACACATCTTAGAATAAAAAATACAGGCAGAGGAGCATGGATTCAGATTGCCAGTGTATCATAGATATGGCGGAGTATGATTATTTTATATTTAAGGTAAAAATCCTGCATAATGAAACTTTAAAATGTCTTCTTTGACAAAGCACAGATTATTTTGAGTTTGACTTTATATATTAATGAAGTTTCAGTCCATAAAATTTACCACATTTCCTTGATTACAATATTGCTCTCTGTCTGACTGCAAACAATAGACAGTGCAACTTAATCCCCAAGTATGCAGCTATTAATATCCTTGGAATTTTAGATATAATCAAATCATCTTCTAGTGCCACTACAACAGGAGCCATAAGCTTAGTACCTGTTATATTGTTACATAGTTTGTTCACATGTATAATTTTAATTAATGACTAAATCCATATCTGCTAGCCTACAAGGTAGGAAGTGTACCACCAATTAAAAGAAAATGAATTGGTAACAGTACTTGTTTAGATGTACTTAACTTTGTACTTCTCTCAGCAAAGAGGTCTTACAGCGCGCACGCACACACACACACACACACACACACACACACACACACACACACACACACACACACACACACACACACACACACACACACACACACACACACACACACACACACACACACACACAGGCTTTCAACCAATACTGTGATTAGAACCAACAGACATTACTTTTTGGGGGTTGATTTTTTATTAATGTCACTATGTATTTTTTCCAACATATTTTGTCCTACAAATTAGACTTATTTAAATTAGAATTTGTATTTGAGAGACAGTCACCACATACGCGTGTGTGTGTGTGTGTGTGTGTGTGTGTGTGTGTAATAAATAATAATTGAAATTAGAAATAAATATTTTCCTAAAATAAATCAGATGACCTCAATTAAAAAACCTACCGGATATCCAAAAACTCCCCGTCCCCTTTAAGAGGTCTTATACTAATTATGCATGCACGCGCGCGCGTCCCCTTTGGAGAGGACCGGGTCGCACAATACAGAGCTGTCTGCCACCATCTTACGGACAGTGAGTGACATGGATCAGGGAATATATATATATATATATTTATTTATTTATTTATTTTTTAAATGTACTTTACTTATACGGTTATATTTGACGTTATCATCATCATTACGATTGATTATTTATTTCATTGTATTCATTTATTATTTTCCATAATCAGAGGAAAGTTCTCGTGTTACTGTTCATTAGTCTTTGATGTTATATGTATGTATTGCAGTGTTAGATGTATGCCCTTGTTTTGTTTAACACTGTATTGCTTTGGCAATACAAATGTAGTGTTTCTCATGCCAATAAAGCAAACTGAGTGAGTGAGTGAGTGAGTTTCACCTATACATCGACGCATAAAATGACTATACAAGCATTGAAAACGATTTGTTACTCCCGCAATAGTTCACAGATATTTCTCAGAATTATCAAACTATTAGGCCACACTGGTTTAGTCAAATTCCACACATCTACAGTGCACATATGTAAGACCTGCATTCATTAATTATGAGATCCGAGATTTACCAAAGCCACTACCCTTGGGATTCGAACCCGTTTCTCGCCACATGCCCCTTTTCCCGGCCAGTAGGCTACGCACTACGTTAATTTGGAGTTTCTGGCTCAAATTGTTCCGTGCAATCTACCCCCGTTTTAATGTAACCGTTAATGCACACATGCTGGCTTTTAGCGCTAGCCTACTGCAGGGCAGAGCGAGCGCCGTGTTTCTAAGCGGGTTGTAGCGTAATATCGCGGAATTTAACAAGCCTTAACTTGAGTAACAATAAGACGGAATGCTATGTTAAACACTGCCTACAGCCCGCAGACGAACCGTAAATATATTTTGCAGACAAGAGTGATTACCGAATGAAGCCCGTAGATAATAACACGGATGCCATTTTTAACTGGACTCCAGGGCGCTCAAAAGCACACCGTAGGCTTACAGCAAGTGCAATCCGAAGGGCGGCAACGTGCAACTTCTCTACACTCATTCAAACAGATCGGTTCAGTAGCTACACAATGTAAAAAAAAAAAAAAAAAAAAATCAGAAGGGGTTCAGAGGAGTGTAGCCTACTAGACTCCGGGTTAATGCCAGTTTTCTCACACACAGCAAAGCCAAGAAATGATAGGAACCAGTTCCACTGGATTTTGTGCGGTGAGGGGAAGAGCCACTTTGTAAAAAAAAGTCACAGCTAACGGAGAAGTAGGCTACAGTCTGTCGTTGGAACAAATGAGCTTGGTCAGACTGTCAGAAAAAAGACCCTCTACTGCGTTATTTATTATTTATTTTTAGTTAGTGACAGTCAGTGAATTCATAATGGTGACAAGGTCTGACGTCGACAATTTAGCTCGATGGTGACTCACAATAAATCATGAGTTCAGGACAGGGTCGTCGGCTTCGAAGCAGTAGCCTAGGCTACCAAGAATGACATGTTAATTTTGATGAGAAACTAACGGTAGGCTACTGCCTATAGATAATCACCCGTTCCTAAGAAATTTAAGGCAAGTTATGGTTATAGTTATATAGCTAATTAGTTTAATTCTAACTTGCTTTTAAAAGTTACCAACTCACCAGATGTTATCAATTGTCGACAGGGAATAAGTTTATGACTTACACCTAATTATTGTTACTTTATGAGTGTAATATATATATATATATATATATATATATATATAGCCTACATAAAATTATATATATATATATAAAAATAGCTAATAAAAAAAAATATTTTAAAGTAATAATAATAACGTTTTTTTCTCACAACTTACCAACTGCAAAGAGTAACCCAACTGCAAAGATTCCGAGAATAATTCTGCTCATTTTGAGATGAGGAGTGTCGCTGGAGGTGTCCAGAAAACTTTATGGAATCAACGGGAAAAGCTGTGGAAACTTTGTCAGACAGTTAAAACACTGGAAAACAAACTGGGTGGGGGTAAGCCGCTATTTATAATCCTCCACCCATCACAAAACGTCACCGCTATCCAATAGAAGACGGAAGCGTGTGGAAAGGCTAGCCACGAACGCCTAATTTACCTTGTGGTAATTACTGCAACGGTATTAAACAAATTTAAACCTAGCAGAGAGAGATAAATTTACTTCGACACGAATTGCATTTTTGAAAAGCTACAGCCAACGCTGAATTTGGAACCCCAGACCTAAGATGTAAAAACCTTTTGTCAATATTCTATTCTCGGCGTTTATTAAAGGGTATTCTTATACATTTTGGTTTCACCATGTAGAAATTACAGCACTTAGCCCCCATTTCAGAGCACCATAATGTTTGCGACAAATGCCTTCACAGGTGTTTCTAATTAGCCAGGTGTGTTCAATTGCTTCCTTAGTGCAGGTATAAGAGAGCTTTCAGTATCTAGTCTTGATTCTAGGCTTTTGATTGTCTTTGGGGTCTGTTACTGACATTTGTCAACATGAGGACCAGAGTTGTGCCAACTGGGGGTTAATAAACACCCTTAAATAAAAATTAAATAAAACCAAGAATACGCAATTTAACCACATGTGAATTGTTTGATGGAAATTGTGGAGTACAGAGCCAAATCAAGAAAAAATATGTCTTATATGTCCCAAACATTATGGAGGGCACTGTTTGTCCTTATGGGCATGCTACTGCACTGGCTGCATAAAGATACTTTTATTTTTAAATGTTTTGGGATATTTTATTTTTAAGCTCTCCTGGGTGCTTCATTTCCCAAATGTTTTTGCCGCTTTTTTTGTTCTTTTCACCGCACTTCTTTTTTTCTTTTTTTAAAATTGATTTTTCTATTTTTTATATTATTGTTTTATAGCTTATAGTAAACATATACATTTTTGACTTTTATATTTATATGCACGGTCAAGGATCGTCACTCAATTTCGTTGTAATCTGTGCAATGAAAATAAAGGTATTCAATTCAATTCAGTAGAGGAATATATTCCAATAGGCTACAATAGAGAAATATATTCCAATAGGCTACAAAAGAGGAATATATTCCAATAGGCTGCAATAGAGGAATATATTCCAATAGGCTGCAATAGATAAATATATTCCAATAGGCTGCAATAGAGGAATATATTCCAATAGGCTGCAATAGAGGAATATATTCCAATAGGCTGCAATAGAGGAATATATTCCAATAGGCTGCAATAGAGGAATATATTCCAATGCTGCAATAGAGGAATATATTCCAATAGGCTACAATAAAGAAATATATTCCAATAGGCTGCAATAGAGGAATATATTCCAATAGGCTGCAATAGAGGAATATATTCCAATAGGCTACAATAGAGAAATATATTCAATAGGCTGCAATAGAGGAATATATTCCAATAGGCTATAATAGAGGAATATATTCCAATAGGCTGCAATAGAGAAAAATAGGCTGCAATAGAGGAATATATTCCAATAGGCTGCAATAGAGGAATATATTCCAATAGGCTGCAATAGAGGAATATATTCCAATAGGCTACAATAGAGGAATATATTCCAATAGGCTGCAATAGAGGAATATATTCCAATAGGCTGCAATAGAGGAATATATTCCAATAGGCTGCAATAGAGGAATATATTCCAATAGGCTGCAATAGAGGAATATATTCCAATAGGCTGCAATAGAGGAATATATTCCAATAGGCTGCAATAGAGGAATATATTCCCAATAGGCTACAATAGAGGAATATATTCCAATAGGCTGCAATAGAGGAATATATTCCAATAGGCTGCAATAGAGGAATATATTCAATAGGCTGCAATAGAGGAATATATTCCAATAGGCTGCAATAGAGGAATATATTCCAATAGGCTGGTTTTTCCACCCTCACAGGTCATTCAAATTAAGGGACCATGTTATTTCCATGATGCAGCTAATTTGGCAGACGGGGGGAAGGGTTTATATCCGGGGAATCGAACCTGCAGTTCCTTAACCATTACTCTCACACTGGCACTGTGTTCAATGCAGAGAAATGCCATCAATGCAGACTTACCTGCCCCCCAGAAATCTTCCATTAAGTCTGCGAGTCCACGAGTTCAGGGGGCTCAGTTTGGGATTCTGCCAATATCCACCCTCCACACACTGCTGGAGTTGGTTGGGTTAAACGTGAAAGGTGAAAGGTAATCTGTACTGAAAATACATCTGTCATTCATCTGTCATCATTTTTATATTATTGTGTTGGAAAACTGTTGTAATACAGTGCCTTGCGAAAGTATTCACCCCCCTTGGCATTTTTCCTATTTTGTTGCATTACAACCTGTAATTTAAATTGATTTTTATTTGGATTTTATGTAATGGCCTTACACAAAATAGTCCAAATAGGTGAAGTGAAATGAAAAAAAAAACTTGCTTTAAAAAATAAAATAAAAATAAAAAACTGAAAAGTGGTACGTGCATATGTATTCACCCCCTTTGCTTTAATGTATTTTTAAAAGTATCATATTTAATATTTGGTCGCATATCCTTTGCATGCTGTTACTTCCTGAAGTCTGTGACCCATCAACATCAAAAGACTCTCGATATCTTATTTTCAGGTACTGTTACAAGCGATACTATAACCTCTCTGCATTTGAATGGATCTCTATGGGAATTGGGGGGTGAGACTAGATTCAGATGTAAATTACGCTGGTACAGTATGGAACACATGACTGGCTAAATGGCAGTAAGTCATCAAGGGTCTAAGGTATCAAACGAGCCCCAAACCATCAACTCTGCGGCCACATATGGAGTAGATGTGGATGGATCACTTTAAGGGTTTCTTCTCCTGACTTTTTTCCCCATAGAGTTTTATAGGAAAATGAGTCAGGAGAAATAACCCTTGATTTTTAAATTGATAAAATTGCCATTTTTGCCCATCAATCTACACAATAACCCATAATGACAAAATGAAAACATGTTTTTAGAAATTTTTGCAAATGTATTAAAAATCTAAAACTGAAATCTCATGTGCATAAGTATTCATACCCTTTTGCTTTAATGTATTTTTAAAGTATCATATTTCATATGTTTGCATGCTGTTACTTCCTGAAGTCTGTGACCCATTAACATCAAAATCTTATTTTCAGGTACTGTTACAAGCGATACTATAACCTCTCTGCATTTGAATGTATCTCTATGGGAATTGGGGGAGACTAGATTCAGCTGTAAATTATGCTGGTACAGTATGGAACAAATGGCTGTAAGTCATCAAGGGTCAAAGGTATCAAATGGGCCCCAAACCATCACTCTACGGCCAGATATGGAGTAGATGTGGATGGATCACTTTAAGGGTTTCTTCTGACTTTTTTCCCCCATAGAGTTCTATAATGAGTCAGGAGAAATAACCCTTGCAGTGATCCATCCACATCTTCTCCATATCTGGCAACAAAGTGATGGTTTGGGGCTTGTTCGATAGCTCAGACCCTTGATAACCCATTTAGCCAGCCATGTGTTCCATACTGTACCAGTGTAATTTACAGCTGAATCTAGTCTCACCCCCCCCAATTCCCATAGAGAGGTTATAGTATCGCTTGTAACAGTACCTGAAAATAAGATATCGAGTGTCTTTTGATATTGATCGGTCTTCAGGAAGTACAGCATGCAAAGGATATGCTACCAAATATTAAATATGATACTTTAAAAATACATGTGTGTGTGCATGTGTTTGTATGTGAATCTGTATGTGTGTGTGTGTGTGTGTGTGTGTGTGTGTGTGTGTGTGTGTGGTGGGTGGGGTAGCCGTGTGTGTGTGAGCCTAGGGTGTGAGCCTCAGTTTGCATGAAGACCGTTATGAAATGTCTGAGTCAGAGTCATCACTCCAAATTCCAAAATAAGTAGGTGTGTGTCACCACCACAGAATACCGCCTTTGTGTTGCACTCAAACACAAAATCTGATTGCACAACACAGGCCACTGACTCACCAATGTCCTCAGTGACAGAGCTGCAAGGATTCATTTTTACACATTTGTTTATTGACACTCAAGACCCATTTTATTTTTTCTAAAAAAACACTTTCGAGACTCATTTTTTAAAAATGTTATATAAATTGTCATCGTAAGTAATATTAAGCAAGCAGTTAAGCAGGACTTTAAGCTCTGTTTAGATCTCTAGTCCACAGAACTGCACAACCCTGTATGTATGTGAGACAAAGAACTGGAAAACCCTGTATATCTGTGAGAAAAGGAACTGCAGAACCCTGTAGGTCTGTCAGATCAGGAACTGCAGAACCCTGTAGGTCTGTCAGATCAGGAACTGCAGAACCCTGTAGGTCTGTCAGATCAGGAACTGCAGAACCCTGTAGGTCTGTCAGATCAGGAACTGCAGAACCCTGTAGGTCTGTCAGATCAGGAACTGCAGAACCCTGTAGGTCTGTCAGATCAGGAACAGCTGCCCAGTTTTAAATCACTTCTGTGGTCATAAAACTGAGATTTGAACACCTGCTATTTGATTTCATTAAAACCCCATTCTATTTCCATGTATAATTAAAATTATTATTGTGAATAATATTGTTAGTTTTGTCATTGCTGTCATTATTCACGTTTCATTATTTGCTACATAAAGCTATAAGTACGTGAAACATAAGTAATAAAACATAACATAAATGATCTGTAAGTAATCTGTAAACATTACACTACTGTGTGATTATTAGCCTGCTCCTGTTTGAACCATAGAGTTTGCTGGTTTGAACGCACTGTATTTCTGTCCATGTCGGCAATATTTCCAATAAAGCACTTTGAATTTGAACTTGAATGAGACTTTGGGGAAACAGAGATAATGTAAGTAAATAAGGGTGGAGACAGAGGAGCAGAAAAAAAAGGGGGGGGGGGGGGGGGGTAGGGAGAGAAAAAAAGAGAGAGGGAGTGAGAGAGAGGGAGTGAGAGAGAGGGAGTGAGAGAGAGGGGAAAAGAGATCCAGACCCACAATACGAACAAGCCACAAATAACAGTAACCCAGGCAAGAAAGAAAAACATAGGACCAGTAAACCAAATTATGAATTTGTAATCCGATGCCAAAAAAGGCTATATTACACCTGGGCGAATACCATACATTCTCTGGCAGAGGCACAAAGCAGAGACAGGCTAACTATGCACAGGTCCAATGGCCACACCCTTGCAGATACAAACAGATGTGGCTGAAAAGAGAGAGAAAGGAGAGAGCGCTCAGGAGTATGGTTCTGTTATTCTCTTATCTCCAGGCTTAACATTTATATATATTTGTATGTTGATTTGGTTTGATTTTATTTATTATACAAATTCTTAAAATACATAAAACAACATATTACCATTAAAATAATTGTCAAGAATTACAATAATTGTAAACACTTACATTGTGTTCCTTGCAGCAGCAGTGGGCGGTGACAGCAATGACATATATTAATAATGATATAATATACTAATTATAATTTATATATATATATATATATATATATATATATATATATATATATTTACTTATATATATATATTATATGGTATATACAACTCTCAGTAATCTACATATGACTGTGCAATGAAATGATTTTCATCAATATTATGATTATTATATTATTATATGTTATAATTATTATTCTGATTGTTGATTGGACTGTTTTTGTATGCTTTGGCCACACACTGCCTTGTTTACATTTAAAATTTAACTTCATAGAGAAAGGAGAGAGAGAGACAGAGAGATAGAGATAGAGAGTACTTCTTTTAATTTTTGTTTTTGATTATTATTATTATTTATTGATTTGTTATTATTATTTTTATTTATTAACTTTATCCACTTATATAATGCTGTAATTAATATAAGAACCACATATCATCACTCAATGTACCATATGTATATATTAATGAATTTATTATTATTTTCTATAAATATGTGTT
>CM056396.1:23660559-23733059 GCA_029718625.1 Synaphobranchus kaupii
ATGCAACATGACAACATACAGCCAATGTGCACAGCTGCTGGGCACCACTGTGACGCAATTACAGTTCTGTTATCGCTGAATATCGGCACTGGTGGAACGCGCCTCAGCCAATCATATTACTCGGTCGGATCTCACTGTTGTATAAATATATATATATATATATATATATATATATATATATAGTTATATTTTTATTGGACTCCTCATGTAGTAACAGCACTATGTTGTCCATTTTATACACTGTTAAGGGTGCATTATGGGTAATGTAGTCCCTGTTCCCCAGGATCCAGAAAAAGGACCGGTCCCTGCATTCCTGCCCTTTCAAAGGAGCGTCTCCACCGATGAGGAGATCCCAGAGGTACATCTCTCTCTGTGCCCATTGGCTAGTCTCATCAGCTGACTTGTGCATCTCTTTCACACATGAAAGAGGAAAATAAAAGAGATATGAATCTTAGTACTCCCAATGCACAGCAGTCAGGAAGCTTGCCACTGTGTTAATGTAGGTGGGTTCCAATAGGTGGACTCATGTGCTTGTAGTAAGACCTGGATTGACTCAAAGCGCCTTGCACTGGGAGTATTATTTATATCCTTGCTCTTAGAGCGTTTACCCATAATGCTCGGCGTGCCTTAATGTCCTCTTGCTTCACTTTCAGTCTGGAAAACGGGCCCACAGGAAGTCTCTCTATGAGAGGTGAGCATGAAAATATCCAGCAAGTCTTTTGAAAATGTAGAATAGATTATTTTGTATATATGTATATATGTGTGTGTGCTTGCGCATGTGTGTGTGTGTGTACTTGTGTGTGTGTGTGTGTGTGTGTGTGTGCTTGCGTGTCTGTGTGCATGCGTGCCTGTATGTGTGTTTGCTTGCATGTGTATGTGCGTGTCTGTGTGTGTGTGCGTGTGTCTGTATGTGTGTGTGTGTGTGTGTATGTATGTGTGTGTTTGGATGTGTATGTGCGTGTCTGTGTGTGTGTGCGTGTGTCTGTATGTGTGTGTGTGTGTGTGTTTGGATGTGTATGTGCGTGTGCGTGTGCGTGTGCGTGTGTGTGTGTGTGCTTGCTTTATTAACAATGTAACCCCCGCCCCCAAAGCTTTGTCACTCCAGGAGACCGTTCTCGTGACGACGAGGATGGGGGCGGGTCTTCCTCCATCCGGGACGTGGAGAGGGATCACGACCGGGACCGCGAGTCTGAGAGGGAGAGGGACCGTGAGCGGGATCGAGATCGGGACCGGGAGAGGGAGAGGGACCGTGACCGAGACAGGGGAAGAGAGCGTGACCGGGACCGCGATCGTGATCGGGAGCGGGACCGCGAGAGGAGCCGGGATCGAGACCGCGACCGCGACAGAGAGAGGGAACGGGACAGGGAACGGGATGCCCCATTTCGCAGTGCGTGTGCCCTCTCTTTCATCCCTCTCTCCACTGTCCTGCAGTGTTCACCATACTGAGAAAAGCTCTTTCATCCCTCTCTCCACTGTCCTGCAGTGTTCACCATACTGAGAAAAGCTCTTTCATCCCTCTCTCCACTGTCCTGCAGTGTTCACCATACTGAGAAAAGCTCTTTCATCCCTCTCTCCACTGTCCTGCAGTGTTCACCATACTGAGAAAAGTTACGGAGATTATAATCCTATTTGGAGTCGGAGGAACCCTGTGACACATGTGTGTGTGTGTCTGCGCGTGTGTGTGTGTGTGTGTCTGCGCGCGTGTGTGTGTGTGTGTGTGTCTGCGTGTGTGTGTGTGTGTGTGTGTGTCTGCGTGTGTGTGTGTGTGTGTGCGTGTGTGTCTGCGCGTGTGTGTGTGTGTCTGCGCGCGTGTGTGCGTGTGTGCGTGTGTGTGTGTCTGCGCGTGTGTGTCTGCGCGTGTGTGTGTGTCTGCGCGCGTGTGTGTGTGTGTGTGTGTGTGTCTGCGCGTGTGTGTCTGCGCGTGTGTGTGTCTGCGCGTGTGTGTGTGTGTGTGTGTGTCTGCGCGTGTGTCTGCGCGTGTGTGCGCGTGTGCGTGTGTGTGTGTGTGTGTGTGTGTGTGTGTGTGTGTGTGTCTGCGCGTGTGTGTCTGCGCGCGTGTGCGTGTGTGCGCGCGTGTGTGTGTGTGTGTGCGTGTGTGTGTGTGTGTGTGCGTGTGTGTGTGTGTGTGTGTGTGTGTGTGTGTGTGTGTGTGTGTGTGTGTGTGTGTGTGTGTGTTCTTATGTGCTGTGCTACAGGGTCAGACTCATACCCAGAGCGAAGGGGGGTGAGGAAAGGGAACACGGTTTATGTGTATGGCGCCGCCTTGGTGGAGGACAACCTGCGTACGGCCTTCTCCCAGCATGGAAACATCATCGACTTGTCCATGGACTCCCCGCGCAAGTAACCATCAGCATCACGCCTGACTGCACTCTGTGTCACCCGCTACTGCACTGTTACCCGCTAGTACAGATTAGTACAGACTCACTGCACTGTTACCCGCTAGCACAGATTAGTACAGACTCACTGCACTGTTACCCGCTAGTACAGATTAGTACAGACTCACTGCACTGTTACCCGCTAGTACAGATTAGTACAGACTCACTGCACTGTTACCCGCTAGCACAGATTAGTACAGACTCACTGCACTGTTACCCACTAGTACAGATTAGTACAGACTCACTGCACTGTTACCCGCTAGCACAGATTAGTACAGACTCACTGCACTGTTACCCGCTAGCACAGATTAGTACAGGCTCACTGCACTGTTACCCACTAGCACAGATTAGTACAGGCTCACTGCACTGTTACCCACTAGCACAGATTAGTACAGACTCACTGCACTGTTACCCGCTAGTACAGATTAGTACAGACTCACTGCACTGTTACCCGCTAGCACAGATTAGTACAGACTCACTGCACTGTTACCCCGCTAGTACAGATTAGTACAGACTCACTGCACTGTTACCCGCTAGCACAGATTAGTATAGACTCACTGCACTGTTACCCGCTAGCACAGATTAGTACAGACTCACTGCACTGTTACCCGCTAGTACAGATTAGTACAGACTCACTGCACTGTTACCCGCTAGTACAGATTAGTACAGACTCACTGCACTGTTACCCGCTAGCACAGATTAGTACAGACTCACTGCACTGTTACCCGCTAGCACAGATTAGTACAGACTCACTGCACTGTTACCCGCTAGCACAGATTAGTACAGACTCACTGCACTGTTACCCTCTAGCACAGATTAGTACAGACTCACTGCGCTGTTACCCGCTAGTACAGATTAGTACAGGCTCACTGCACTGTTACCCGCTGGATTAGTACAGGCTCACTGCACTGTTACCCGCTAGTACAGATTAGTACAGACTCACTGCACTGTTACCCGCTAGTACAGATTAGTACAGACTCACTGCACTGTTACCCGCTAGCACAGATTAGTACAGGCTCACTGCACTGTTACCCGCTAGCACAGATTAGTACAGGCTCACTGCACTGTTACCCGCTAGTACAGATTAGTACAGACTCACTGCACTGTTACCCGCTAGTACAGATTAGTACAGACTCACTGCACTGTTACCCGCTAGCACAGATTAGTACAGGCTCACTGCACTGTTACCCGCTAGATTAGTACAGGCTCACTGCACTGTTACCCGCTAGATTAGTACAGGCTCACTGCACTGTTACCCGCTAGATTAGTACAGGCTCACTGCACTGTTACCCGCTAGATTAGTACATTCTCACTGCACTGTTACCCGCTAGTACAGATTAGTACAGACTCACTGCACTGTTACCCGCTAGATTAGTACAGGCTCACTGCACTGTTACCCGCTAGTACAGATTAGTACAGGCTCACTGCACTGTTACCCGCTAGATTAGTACAGGCTCACTGCACTGTTACCCGCTAGTACAGATTAGTACAGACTCACTGCACTGTTACCCCGCTAGTACAGATTAGTACAGACTCACTGCACTTTTACCCGCTAGTACAGATTAGTACAGACTCACTGCACTGTTACCCGCTAGTACAGATTAGTACAGACTCACTGCACTGTTACCCGCTAGTACAGATTAGTACAGGCACACTGCACAGTTACCCGCTAGTACAGATTAGTACAGGCACACTGCACAGTTACCCGCTAGTACAGATTAGTAGACTCAGCCGTAATAACCTGCCCCAGCCTATGGGGGCGGAAGTTTCTTTCGGGTTTTCTCTCACCCAATGTGTTTCTGTGCTGTTCCTGTCACCCCCCCCCCCCCCCCACAGTTGTGCTTTCATTACCTTTGAGAAGATGGAGTCAGCTGACCAGGCCGTTACAGAGGTCAGTACTGCCCCCTGTTGCTCGTGTGGGTAGTATTCAATCAAATTAAATTGTATTTGTATAGTGAACACGAACACGCTGTACAGAGAAACAAAAGGACACAGACTCTTTCATCCTGCCAGTAATGGCAGTAATTGCAGTAATGGCTGTAATTGCGGTAATGGCGGTAATTGCGGTAATGGCGGTAATTGCAGTAATGGCAGTAATGGCAGTAATTGCAGTAATGTAAATGTGATGGCCTTGCAGTGTAGGGGCAGGCAGTCGTCATGGAAACTCACTCTCTCCTGCTCTGACCCCCCCCAGCTGAATGGCACCACGGTGGGGGATGTTGCAGTGAAAGTCAGCATTGCTAGGAAACAGCCCATGCTGGAGGCTGCCACCGGGAAGTCCCTCTGGGCCTCGCTGGGTGAGTTAAAGAGCAAAGCATGCTGGGTATCTGGGGACGTTTATATAGACCCACCAGATACACACCTCCTGTGTTCCTTCCATCCCTTATATTTCTGGTACTACATTACAGTACAGAGCATCCACTGCCTCAGTGTTGTCCTCGGCCACGCCCCCTTAATGAATATTCAAGTTGGAGTTTATTGGCTCCAATGGTAGGGCGGTCAAAGTTTCAACGTTAAGAGCACGGAGGTGTATTATCTCGTGCCAGAGTGGCCAACCCTGGTCCTGGAGAGCCACAGGGTCTGCTGGGGTCCCCAACCCTGGTCCTGGAGAGCCACAGGGTCTGCTGGGGTCCCCAACCCTGGTCCTGGAGAGCCACAGGGTCTGCTGGTTTTTGTTTTCACCTTAAAAACCAACCACTAGACATCAGGCGCTTTAGACCAAAGAAACGCATGTACTCTGTCCTCATTTCAATGTCTTGTGATTTCCTTTTTGTTTTGTAAACTTCTCCTTTTTGTATGTTATGTAATTTATCGTCGTGTTATGAATGTTGCATGTTAATTTTTAGAAATTAAAAAGGGAGGGGAAATAAACCCCCCCCCCCCCCCCCCTGACAAAATATGTTTTTAAAACTGTGAAATGAAAAGTTTGAAAATGTAATAAAGTGTAATTAAATGGTTTTACTGTAAAATGACTTTTAAAACCAATAAAAGACAATTTAGACCAAAGAAACCAGGTGAGGTGAGTTAACAGTGTAATCGACCGCTTTAATCGATCAATTAAGGGACGAGTAAAAACGAAAACCAGCGGAACCTGCGTTTCTCCAGGACCTGGGCTGGCCACCTGTGATCTAGTGCGCCTAAAGATTCTGTGGTAAATGTTACAAAAATGCTAGATACAAAGAATACTGGATATCTTTACTCATCCTCCTCTCTCTCTCTGTCCCTCTCTCTCTCTCTCTCTCCCAGCTGTACAGAACAGTGTAAAAGGCTCATACAGGGACAAGCGGAACCAGGTGGTATACAATGAAGACATATTCTGATGAGCAGAGGGAAAAACAGAAAGTTTACAGAAACTAGAAAGTGTTAACAATGGAACTTTTTTTCTTTTTAATTTTGCCACCATTTAAGACTTAATGCACTGTGTAATGGCCTGTGTGGTTGGGTCGGTTGCACTGTGTAGGTGGGTCAGTTAGTTCAGGTTGGAGCTGAAATCGCTACACAGCTGAAACGGCTGGTCTCCTTTAATGTTTGCCTGCGCTTTATTTCAGTGAAAAAATGATAATAAACAAAAAAAGGTTGATCCCATGTTTACGCGTGCTGTTGCTCTATACGAAGGCGGCGAGAGAGAAGCAGCGTACTCCGTACTGTGACGTTTTTTCCACAGACACCCAGAATCACCCGCCAACATTTTGATAGGATTGAGGTCTTTGACTTAGCCATTCGATAACCCTCCATTTTTTCTTTCTGAGCCATTTTGTAGTAGTCTTGTATGTGTAGGATTATTATCCTGTTGGAGGATCCAGGACCTTTTCAGCTTCAGCATCTGAGCTGATGGCCTCACGTTCTCCTCAGGAATGGTCTGGCATAAAGTTGAATTCATGGTTGAATCTATTACGGTAAGTTTACCAGGCCCTGAGGCAGCAAAGCAGCCCCAAACTATAACACCCCCTCCACCATGTTTCACTATAACACCGCCTCCACCATGTTTCACTATAACACCCCCTCCACCCTGTTTCACTATAACACCCCCTCCACCATGTTTCACTATAACACCGCCTCCACCATGTTTCACTATAACACCCCCTCCACCATGTTTCACTATAACACCGCCTCCACCATGTTTCACTATAACACCCCCTCCACCATGTTTCACTATAACACCGCCTCCACCATGTTTCACTGTTGGATTGAGGTGCTTCTGCTGAAAGGCAGTGTTGCATCTTCTCCAAACATGACGTTTTGCATTGTGCCCAAACAACTCCAACATTGATTCATCAGTCCAGAGGTACATTTTCCCAGTAGTTCTGAACTTTATCCAGATGTTAAAGGGTAAGTTCGCTATTTTGGACCTTGGACCCTATTTGCGGTCCGTCTTCCATGAACCTGACCCATGAAGTCCATTTTTTCGCTGATCGGTCCAGTATTGAGTTCGGTACAGATTTCCTGTAGGCTCTCACTGGGCTACAATGGAAGTGAACGGGGCAATCAGAAATGTTCGATAAATGTGCTTTCATGTACAATAAATGAGACGGGAAGCTCAGGGTGTATTGTTACCGGTCTCAGTATGCTCTCCTGTGAAATGTATCTCAATCCGAGCATTTTTACGTGCTTGGCATGGCTTGGAAGTAAGCATTTCTCTGTTGCTTGTTTGCGCTGCACTCGCGGAGTACTATGTGTCGGGGGTAGGGGAGCGGGAAGGTGTGCCGGCCGTTTACGAAACTATCTAGCTGAGCAGTCTGCGTTTGTTTACCTGCAGCAACGTAGGCTACAATTTCCACAAAAAAACTTGGATGATGGATGACTATAATGATTACGAAGACGAAGAATTCGATTTTGACTTTGACGTTACTGGCTACAGATTTGAGCCAGAATACACGGACACGGAACTACAAGAGATGGATGATAAGAGAGCAAGAGAAGAGAGAGAGGCTGAAGTTGCGCAGGTAATGTTATCCGAAGTCGCTGCCGAGGCTAGACCAAGAATTTCGGGGGACTTTTGGTGTTCTTGCAAGAGGTGCAAGCAGATGCCCAGAGAGGAAGAAAGTTTGTGTTGTAGGGAGTGGGATCTGTTGCTACCGAATGCCATTGAAAACCTGGATGTATCCGTGGATGACACTGGATCATCTCCATTGATTACCATTACACTATGACTGCCAACAGATATGTGATAGATGAGAACTTTGGACAGGACACCATGCGTCAAGCATTTGTAAATAAAACATTATAGAATTGTAAAAAGTTATAGTTGATGAACGTTTCCGACAGTTTTGTTACAAGAAAACAACTTATGTCAAGGTCGGATTTTGTTAGTTGGTATTGAGTGCTGGGTCAGAGGACGCGCTCAAAAAAAATAAAAATGTTAGTAACGTTATAGCTAAATATAACTTACCTCCGCTCCGGTGCTTGATAGTGCTGCAGGTCCGACACGAGGAACAGCTGTGTTCTTTAGAAACCAGTGTTTTGCTTCTGATTTGCGGTTACAGAATTCAGTAGCGTCGAAATGCGCTCCACAAACTCGCGAGTCTGCCAAACGGAGTTGATTGACTGGAGTGTTTATGTCGATCCGTAAGACAACCAGCCAAAGTCTCAATCTTTCTGGGTCAGAGAACGGGAGCCTGTGAAAACTGGTATTTGAGCGTCCAGACATTTTATTCCCACAACCGGGGACTGCACATTCGCGCACCATTGCTGTGATGAATTATTACAAATGATGATTACAAAAACTGCGTTACAAATATTTCTGCTGTAGGCTACTAGCTAGTAAACTCCAACGGGAGGTCAGGATTTGTGATCAACTGCTTTTCAAGCGCCCCCCTCCCCTCCCCTCCCCTCCCCTCTCCTCTCCTCCCCTCTCCTCTCTCTCTACAACGTAGCTAGACTGCGGAAGTTTACAGTGCGAGGTAGTGCAGTCGGAGAAATAGTTCTGTTTCAAATGGAACTGTTGTTTCAACGTTCGGTTTGCGTTTGCGATAGCCTACATTTCACAGGAGAGCATACTGAGACCGTAAGAATACACACTGAGCTATAAAAGCACATTTATCGTTGTTTTTCCATAACATTTCTGATTGCCCCGTTCACTTCCATTGTAGCCCAGTGAGAGCCTACAGGAAATCTGTACCGAACTCAATACTGGACCGATCAGCGAAAAAATGGACTTCATGGGTCAGGTTCATGGAAGACGGACCGCAAATAGGGTCCAAGGTCCAAAATAGCGAACTTACCCTTTAAGTTCAGTCGTCCAAACCAGACCCAAGTGTGATTCCAGTCTACTTTTTTAGCATCATTTGTTAGCATGAATTAGTTTACATTAATCAACATAGTTGAAATTAAAATAAAATAAACGTGTCCAGATATGTAAAAAAAAAAAAAAACTGACTTCCGTTTGAGGGTGTACTTACTTTTTAACATGACTGTATATGTATTCCACCCTGAAACCCAGCTTCCTGTAACAGCTCTTATATTGTGATTTGCGGTCATGTGAGAAGTATGGCAGTGAGTCCAATAACCAACACAGACTAGCAAAGTCACCATCACTTTATTGGTTGTCCAGGGAGTAACGGCTGATATGGAAGGGCTTGCTCTCAATCAGAGAGAGAGAGCGCTCTCAACTGTACTTAGATTGCCCTTACCCTTGGTCTATCACGGGGTCTACTGGCCCCAGAGTACCGCGGGGTCTACTGGCCCCAGAGTACCGCGGGGTCTACTGGCTCCAGAGTACCGCGGGGTCTACTGGCTCCAGAGTACCGCGGGGTCTACTGGCCCCAGAGTACCGCGGGGTCTACTGGCCCCAGAGTACCGCGGGGTCTACTGGTCCCAGAGTACTGCGGGGTCTACTGTTTTTCTTTTCTCCTTAAAACCAGCAACCGATTTAGACCCAAAGAACCAAATGAGGTGAGTCGACTATGTAATCGACTACTTTAATCATCGGTCCAGTTCTGAGAAAGAGCTAAAATCAGCAGACCCTGCGGCTCAGGATTTGGAGACCCCCCTGCAACTACACACCCCCCTCCACCCACCCACCCACTCCCACCTCAACCTCTCTGCTTCACCCGACTAACAACCCCCCCCACAGCCCCCTGTCCCTGTTTCTTCTTGGCAGTACTAAAATCAACGCTCTAAAAGAGAGAACTTCACATCAGAGGTCTCATGTCACTTCCTCTGTCAGGTCACTCTCTCCCCACCGCCCTCAGACGCCTCCTCCCTCTCTCTCTCCGTCCCTCTCCCTCTCTCCTCCACCCCCCACAGCTCAGACGCCCCCTCCCTCTCTCTCTCCCTCTCTCTCACTCTCCCTCTCCCTCTCCCTCTGGGCCTCCAGGCAGTTCTGGGCGGTGGTTTTTGCGTGCTGCTCCTTCAGGTGGCGGCGTAGGGCGGGCTTGTGGGCGAAGCGCACGTGGCAATAGGAGCAGCGGTGGGGGCGCTCGCCGCTGTGCAAGTTCATGTGGTCGCACAGCGTGGACTTCTGGGTAAAAGTCTTGTGGCAGAGCGGGCAGCGGTGGGAGCGGCCGCCGCGGTGCGTGCTCATGTGGCGGTTGAGGTGGTAGGCGTGGCTGAAGTGCTTACCGCAGCGCGGGCAGACGAACAGCAGCGCCTGGTGGGCGGAGCTTGCGTGCAGCGCCAGCGACTCGGCCGTGGGGAACGGCAGGCCGCAGTGCTCGCAGGTGACCGGCCCGCCGCCCACCCCCACCCCGCAGGAAGTGGACCCCACCACCGCCACCGACTCCGACTCCTCCCTTTCGCCTGACCCCACCCCCTCCCCCAGCCCAAAGTCCAGGCCCTGCGCCTCGCCCATCCCGTAGCCCACCCTCAGGGGCCTGTCGGCCTCCGCCTGGTGGGGGCCGCGGAGAGAGGGGTCGTACCCCCCCGGTGCCGCGGGGCCCTCCCCCTCCTGGCCGAAGTCCGGGTGGACCAGTCCGAAGCTCCCCATTATTTCCTCTGGTGTTGGAATGCGCCATTCCTCCTGCGGGGGGATGCCCATAAGCCTCCGATCTCGATTGGCGCGTCGTCTGCCTAAGAACCCCCTGCCCCTCCCCATCTCCCATGGTCTCCGCCTCAACATTCTGTACCCCTCCCTTCCCACCAAAGCTGCTGCCCCTCCTCCTCCACCCCCAGCCATGTGAGCCCCGAAGTGGCCCTCGTCACCGTCGCCTTGGTTACCATCCAGCGCCACCACCACCTCCCCTCTGCCCTCCTCTTCCTCCTCGCCCTCTCCTCCGTCCCTCTTCTGCTCCATCCCTTCATCCTCGTCCTGGATGCACACCTGGAAGACCTCAAAGTCCTCCCTCTCCTCCTCCTCTCCCTGGAACTCTCCGGAAGGGCCCGCTGTGTTCACCTGGAGAGGGGAGGGACAGGTACAGCACAGTTCAGTGACTGCGCACAACACCTCACACTTCAAGCTGTTATGAGCTGCAGCAGTAGTGCGCTCATATCCACACCAGAACAATATCTCAATATCTGCAGACAGAAAGGGCTGGAGGGAGCGGGGTGACTGCCCTAGGCCCCGCCACGCTCAGCTGGTTTCTTATTTTAACCTGCCTTCACGTTTGGTCAACAATTTGCTACTTGGTTGCCAAAATAATATTTCTGTATTGGGCCCTGCGAAGGTGATTCTGCCCCAAGCCCCGCCCCACTACTGAGACACTCTGGGATGGAGATTACTACAAACCCCTGTCCAGGCATCATTGAAACAACAAAAACATTTTTCAGCATGTGAAAGTGTGAACACGTAACGGCCAATAATCTCCAAATCTACCTTGAGCTCAGAAATGTCTTGTGCGGCACCGAGGTCAGACTGCCTGTCTGTGCAGGCCTGGGAATTTCTGTGAGGCTGCAGTGAGCTCCCCTTTCCAGCAGGGGGAGATCTGATCCGTACAGGATGTTGGTCGCCACAGTCAAAAGCTAGCAAAGACTCGCTCTCCTCTGATTTGATGGTCTGAAACATGAAAAGAGGCAGAGAAGGGGTCAGCTGGGACAAAATTTCTATTTCAAAATTCCTGAACAAAATATTTACAATCCTTTACTGATACAAATCTAACTACATAAATCCAATAAAATGAATCACAGCAAGAACATCACACCATTTTAGACAGGCCCTGCCTCTTGGCTCAAAACGTCATTCGCATCTCAAAGACATGCCTTTCAACAAAGCCGCTGTAATGTAAATGTAATGTAAAGCAGAATGTAAATGTAATGTAAACAAAGCAGCTGTTTTGATTGGACAAGGTCAGTTAAGGTGTCAAGCCAATCAGAAGCTCCAGTAACGCCGCCTAAGATCCACGTTGGCGGCAAACGCCAGTTCCAGAACTTACTGACAGGAAAGTGCGCCTTTGTGATCTCCAAAATGGGTGGAGCTACTGTGCAAAGCAATAATAAATGTACACAGTAAAAATGTATGTCGAACCATAAATGTGTTATTCCATGTTTTGCAGTCTGGCTTTCAATATACGGCGATATATTTTCATAGCGAAAGGGTGGAGGAGGAATGTCCTAAAATGGCCACCGTACCCCTGGGGGGCTGGGATTTCTGGGCTGAAGGTACTGGCTTAAGGCTCCCCTGCATTTCTCCACCACGTGCTCCATCTGCAGGTAGCTGGCGGCCGTCAGGTAGTTGACGATCTCCTTGGGGCTGAACTGCAGTATGCCGGTGTAGCATGACTGCAGCAGCTCACAGACCACGCTGGAGCTGTGCAACAGTGACACCTGATGGACAGGGAGAGTCATGGCAGCATGTAAACACACAGGAGATTAGTTACTTTGCAGCCCAAAAAGGGGCTCGCATTTTACTGCCACTGTTCAAGAGCAACAAATGAGGCCAGTGAGTTTGCACCAGTACCTATACTGTGCTATGAATATTGGACTTCAGCTATAGAGGAAAATCAATCAATTTCATCAATACAGTCTACTGGTGAGGTGGACTGTCTACCATGGATATTCAAATCTGGACCTCGAATCTAAATGGGGCCCTGGTTTCCTGTCTCCCAGGTAATTAGCTGAATAATGAGTGCTACTGAATGGCCAGGTAAAAGGAGGGTGGAAAACCAGCAGTTGTAGGACATCGAGGACCGTGATTTGCATAACGGGTCTAGATTCCAGGTAACTGGAGGAGATGTATCTCTGACATCAATATGCCCTTGTAGTGAACAGAAATTAATTTCTGGTGAGTGGCCAAATTTTGGTTGAGGCCTCGGGTCACGGCATACCATTATCAGTGAAATACCCCCATGTTCGTATCGGTATGTGTTACCGTTGCAGTGTGGTGTTCAAATGTCACTAGGTTTTGTAATTATGAGGTGGCAGATTAAATTCCTTGGTCCTTTTGTAACCTTAAGCAATGGCCTTGAGCAGAATTGTTTCTGCAGTTGCATCTGACAGAGTAAGTTAAATTAAATGGTGAGGTGTCTGATAAGAAAGTAAACAATAATGTTACATGTTGCACTGTAGGAAATTGGATTTAATTAATGCAAAAGTGCAACAATACAAAAAAATGTAATAGGTGTAAAATCCAGGTTCAGGAAGTAAAATTCCTCCCCAGTATTTTGTTCCAATCACCTGGATTTGTTCATTAGCACAATTCTTCAGCCAGGAGGTAGAACCTGAGTTCATGGGTGGAAGAAAAACATGGCAGTACTTTTTCTTTCTGACCACTGGACTTTACACCTCTGGTTCTGTGCTGGGTATGAGGTTGACCGTGTAAGTTCAGCTGAATTTGTCCGTGCACCTTGAGTTCGGAGGAAGGGTTCAGTAGAAACTGGTCCCTCAGAAACGGTGAGCAGGCAGCCAGCACCACTTTGTGCCCCCGGAACGCTTGCCGGTCGCTGGCGACGATGGTGACGTCGCAGAAGTGTTGCCGCGACCGCAGGCTGTTCATGTTCCGCAGGGTGGCGTCACCGTGGCCAGGTAACCGGAAACACAGAACCTCCATGTCGACGCTGCAAACACGGGCATAGAACGGAGAGCGCGTGACCTCTGGCTGCTAACAATAATACTAGCAGAACATCACACAAGGCAGTCAATCACAGTCGTCTGTGCAGTACGGATCACAGATTGTGCAATAAGGTGTATATTTGTCTATAAACGTACATCATGCTTGCTCGGGGTGGTTTTAAGTAGCCCCACACACTAGTAGCTAGTCAAACGCCTTGGGATTTCACGAGCCTCGTGAGTTTCTTTGGTAATGAGTCTTTTACTCAGATTTCCTGGTCTTTACGTTATGCAATGACACAATCGTTTTTCATAAATCAATTATATGCATTCGTTCAAGTTCTTGTGGAGAAAAAAAGTTGCACGAAATGGAAATAAAATCGGTGCAGCAACAGTCAGTTTGCTCAGCCAGCTGATAACATACGATGGTTGGAAGGCAGCGTTACTACTGCGCAGGTACAGTGAAGTCAGACACAAAAGACGGTATAGATCTTTAGCGCAGAAACGCTCAAAAATCACATTAATGTAAAGTTACTTAGTAACCTCGCCAGCTAGTTGGGCATCTATATTAACATTTAGTCAACCTGTGTGATATGGATGAATGTGCTGCGGATGCTAACCAGCATTATTTAGCAACACATCTGCGTAAATGCACCTACCTCTAATGCCGTACTGTACTCGAATTGCTCTTGTTGTCTGGCCAATGCCGTTTAGCACTATGTGGGCTAGCAGGCTAGGCTAAGTTAGCTATCGCTAGACACAGGAGAAAAATAAGAGTTTCCAGACCGTGGCCGACGCAAGGCAACGTTGCTGTGTAGGCTAACTAGCCTGCTTTGTCCAATTCAAACACATAGCTAGCTGCTACAAACTAATTCAACTGTGGCTGTTATTAGTAATTCGGTTAGTTGTATGTGTGAAAAGTTAGCTCACTGGCTAATCGGATAAATACTTATTTCCCATCAAACCTCACTAACGTTAGCGAGCAAATGTTAGCTACTTTTTCCACAAATACCATACGTTAGCTATCAATTAACTTCCAAGTTATGTCAACCAGTTTGGTTTATTGGTTATTATAGAGTTACAATCGTATACGATTTGTTGATCTGTTGAAGTTTAACGACGATTGGCTGTAGTCCGGGTAATTTTATGTACTTTCGCCTTTTTTTTGTCGTTTTCTTTGGTAGCTAGCGCTAGCTAAACGCGACTTCCCCATGAACTGTGAGGGCAGTAGTAATGGTAGCTCGCTAGCCATATCTTAAAGGGGCAGGCGTCCGGGGTATGGATGACTATCGATGTTTCTTATCGGCCCTGCTTAATTTCTCTCTTAGAAACTTGTTTTACTTAGGGGGGAAATAATGCGGGTAATCATTAAATAGCACCTAGGAATGGAACAACAAATATAACTTATGTATGGATCTACATGTAAATCTACATTTAGACTAGGCTATAGTAGGTGTTAGTAGTCAAAAAGAGACAGAGGTTCTAGGATTACACTTGATATTACATGCAATAAAGCAGACTTCCAAGGATTCCAAACAGTTTATTTCATGAGGATATAACTCACCATTGCTGAGATATCACATTTTTCACAATCACAATGATAGCCTTTTTTTATTTTTATTAAAGATGGCACCAGAATGACCAAAATGGACACTAAGTTTTGACATGTTTAGTCCATATCTTTTGATAGGGTAGTGCTACAAATTTTTCAAGGACGGTGTATTACAGGGAGCATGTATGGGCTACAGGTTTCCAATTTACCTAGCACTAAGCTCCTCCGCATGCCAGAAATAGCTTATTTTGACGAGGCCCTGTTTTCAAGCCCTGTTTTCTCCACCATCTTTTGGATTTGGGGGGGGGGGGGGGGGGGGCTATGTGTAAAAAATTGCTACACGACGGTTCACCGATATGGATATAAAAACCTTCAAATTAAAGCTGAGTCTGCACTTTAACCTCATAGTCACTGTTCCATTTAAAATCCAATGTGCTGGAGTACAGAGCCAAAACAACAAAAATGGTGTCATTGTCAAATACTATGGGACTGCACTGTATATTATTAAAGGCTATAAATGAGGTGTGTGTGTGTGTGCGTGCGAGTGTGAGAGAGAGAGAGAGAGAGAGCCTTCTTTATATTTGTCACATCCTGCAATTTTTTTTCTTAAAATCTGGTGGGCCCATTTTATTTTTCTTCCTGTCCTACTACATTACATTACATTATAGGCATTTAGCAGACGCTCTTATCCAGAGCGACTTACACAACTTCTTATTACATTTATCCATTTATACAGCTGGATATATACTGAAGCAATTCAGGTTAAGTACCTTGCTCAAGGGTACAACGGCAGTGTCCTACCTGGGAATCGAACCTGCAACCTTTTGGTTACAAGTCCAGTTCCTTAGCCATTATACTACACTGCCGTCTACTACTACTAACATTGTTGGAGAAACTACTCTGAAGGCGTGGTTGTACAAACTACCAATTTCTTCACATTGAAAGTTGTTGAACTACAGCCAAGCTCCCCTAAAGAGAAATGTAGCTTGCAAAACTACAATTGTAGTCCAAAATGTATTTCAAATGACTAAAAATAAACATTTTTGAAAAAATTATCATTATCATGTTCCACAGACAGGACAGGATAGCATGCAGATAGGATGCAGTGGATAGCACTGTCGCCTCACAAGAAGGTCCTGGGTTCAAATCCAGGCCAGGGGCCTGTGGCGTTTGCATGTTCTCCCCATGTCTGTATGGGTTTCCTCCGGGTATTTAAGAGTCTCCCAATTAGCAGATTAGGCTAATTGAGACGCTACATTACCCATAGGTATGAGTGTGTGAGTGAATGGTATGTGTGCCCTGTGATGAATTGGCGACCTGTCCAGGGTGCATGTTCCTGTCTCTCGCCCAATGCATGCTGATATATGCGTATATGCAATGTGTGGCAATTGGCAATTGACCGTTGGCAACTATAGTAGAGCAGAGTGCTCACTAATGAGGATGTGGTATTTGGTCAAAGGGGTTTCGGAAAAATAGTTTAGGGCCAAAAGTACTTGGTAATTCCAACTACACCTCAAAATGATAAAAAAAGTAATTAACAATATTGTGTTAAGCGTTGCCGTTTTAAAACCTGACGAATGTCTTCGCAATATAATTTATGTTTCCTTCGATTTTATGCAGGCTCTCAGTCCGTTACAGCAAGGCAGCACCACTCGGTCGGCTGCGCTGATCATGGAGGCGTGGTCATTGTTTTTTTCCCCCGGGAAACCAGCCTAAGGTGCAATTGGTATTGTTTCCCAGTGCTGATTCTGGATCAGCCATATTCATTTTTGTACAGTGGAAATTGACCGAACTGAGCAATGATGTGCTGTTCATGAATCAGTGCATGGGGCACTTTATGGACAGAGAGAACTGACGTCATACGTAATCACAGATCCAGATGCAATCATTGGACGAAGGGAGGAGGACGTACGCTGACGCAGAGCACGTCAGCCTGTAGCGATTGCTTTTTTTGTGGAACCCGGGGAGAACATGTCGACGTCGGAACTGGCAGTCGAGGTAGGGAAATAATTCCAAACAATGGTTGCAAAAGATCGCTAAAGGTAAATATAAACGCAAGTACGTGTCTTGTTAATTCGAATATTGGCCGATTCCTGTTTCATATTTTCAAAATGCATTTCAAGTGCAGGCAGTATAGTGCAGAAGATGTAAGCTTGCAACATAGTGTAAACTACTAGGTTTGCTGAGCTAGCTGACCAACAGGGCTAGCAATAAGATAGCAATTCTTTAGCTCGCTGAATTGGCTAACTGTCTAGTTACCCACCCTGTCAGCTATCAGCTGTCTTCTTTGTTCGCATCACTTTATAAAGCGAGCGCTTTGTGTAAAACGGGTTATATCTGAGAGATGTGCAACTTGCAGCTATAAGCTTGCTAGCTTTCTTTTCGCGCATTGTCTCTGGCACCGGTGGTAATATCGCACACTTGACAGTGTCAGTTACAAGAGCGAGGTGGCTAGCTGATCAGTTCTCCCCATCTAAGGCTAAGCACTCTCAGTATTGCTTGCAAGCTAGCTCATTGGCTACATCTGAAAACTTTTCCGGCACTGGCTTATTTCGTATCATTTAACGTTACGTTTGCTAACTAAGTAACACAAGCAAGGGGCATTTTTGTGGTCTTGTTGCTGCAAGTTCTCAGGAAATTGCAGACTAGATTAGTTACCAATCGTAAACCCAGTAAATTAGTGTTAGAGACATGTGTCACAATATCTGCAGGTGTTCTTCGATTTTCGAGCATTTGATCTGGGAAAGAAACTGGCGTATTGGAGATCACCTTCGTCTGGTGGTTTTATTCAATTTTTCTGTCTGTTACGCTTTCCCCCCCCTTGAATCTATTAGGTGGCTCCCAAAGGGGCACGGGCCATCCGAGGATAAGGGCGAAGGAGCTGAATCGGACGCGAGACGTGATCCTAACCAATCAGATGCAGGCAAGAACGGACAGTGGTCATCTATCAACATCCAGTCGCACATAAGCGTTTGTCGAAAACATCCACACCACTTTGCCTATAGTTTGTTTATAGTTGTCTCTTACCTTTGGCATTCCCCTAATGAGTATTACGGTACAATATTTACTAAATGTTACGTTCAAAAACTGGGTAAACTGTTGGATTTAAATTCTCCCTCATAAGAGAATGTGAGATATTCATATTAACAGTCGCCGGGGCAACGTGGTGTAGACTCAACTAGCTAGCTGTCTAGTTACCCACCCTGTCAGCTATCAGCTGTCTTCTTTGTTCGCATCACTTTATAACGCGAACTGCCCCTGTTCCCCTCCGTAGGTGAGTTGTGCGGCCGCCACGGCGGACCGTTTCCTCGGGAGAAGGAGCCCATGGGGGGCGTGATGTCACTGCTAAAAGAGGCGACGAAGGGCGGCGAGGATGACGAAAAGCCGGGTACTAACTCTGGTTCTGCTAGCGGTAAAAGGTCTCAGCGGTAAATATGCCCGGGCCGAGTCTCCACTGCTGATTTCGTCTCGTCTCTCGTTCTGTTCAGTGAAATTCTGCTTTACTGGTGGGACACATAGGGCCTGATTTACGAAGGACTTTAGCGTGTGCAAAAACCTTTCAGCATGCACAAAAATGATCCAAAACCTTTTAGCACACGCAAAACCAATAACATGACCAATTGGCCGTGGTATTTGTTTTGCACCGGTCATTGGTCGTGTTATTAGTTTTGCACATACCAAAGGTCTTAGTAAATCAGGCCCATAGTGCCAAAAGCAGTGTTGCCAAATCAGTTATGTACAGTTTTGCAGTTGTGCTACAAAAATATGAAGTAGTCAAAAATCTAGAATATGTACATGTGGATATGTGTAAAAGGGAAAAAGTCTGCTAACATGATTACATATGTGTATATACAGTATATTTATATTAATCTTAGTCAGTCTCTCTCTCTCTCTCTCTCTCCTCCTACTCTCTCTCTTCTCTCGTCTCTCTCTCTCTCTCTCTCACACAGGCCATGCAGCGAAGACCCTCCCCGCCTCTTCCGCCTCCTCTTCCTCTACTTCCGGCAGAGCAAAAATGAGTGTTTCGGGTCCCGGGAACAAACCTTTCCCCTCCTCTTCCTCATCTTCTTCCTCCTCACCTGCCCCAACAGCTGCTCCCCCCGCTGCCTAAAATCCACCGTGCCCGCAAGACCATGAACAGACCCCCTCCAACTCAGGTGAGTCTCCGTCTCTGCTGTCAGCCATTATTTTTTTCACTTGGGATGGCTCTCACCCCCCCCCCCCCCCCCCCCCCCCAGTTCAGTGAGCAAATAGCCACATATGTACACACTCTATAGGGCAATAGTATCCGGGACACCCCTTGGTCTGGGGCTGTTTTTCATGGTTCGGGCTAGGCTCCTTATTTCTAGTGAAGGTAAATCTTAACACTACAGTCTACAATGACATTGTGCTTTCCAACTTTGTGGCAACCATTTGGGGAAGACCCTTTCCTGTTTCAGAATGACCCTTTCCTGTTTCAGAATGGCAATGCCCTGTGCGCAAAGCGAGGTAGATGCAGAAATGGTTTGTAGGGATCGGTGTGGAAGAACTCGACTGGCCTGCGCAGAGCCCTGACCTCAACCCTATCAAACACCTTTGGGATAATTTTTAAAGCCGACTGCGAGCCAGGCCACGCCCAACATCAGCGCCCGACCTCACTAATGCTCTTCTGACTGAAAGGAAGCAAATCCCTGCAGCCATGTTCCAGCATCTAGTAGAAAGATTTCCTGGGAGAGTGGAGGCTGTTATAACAGTAAAGGGGGGGGGATCAACTCCATATTAATGCGAGATGTTGAGATGTTGACTGCACAGGTGACTGCACACCTGTGTAAGCAAGCGTGCCTCATATTTGTGTTTTTTCTCCCAGGTGAGGTGTTTAGAGTCACCTATTGTACCTGTTCAGCCCACAGAACCCTTTACCTGTCCCACGTCAGAGACCAGTGCAGGTGAGGCTGTGATTGGGGGGAGGAAAAAAAAACAAAAAAACAGGAGACATCATGACTGTCTATGTAGTCCTAAAACATTTGTGTATTTGTAGTTATTTTTGAGAATGCTCTATTTTTCTTTTGGTTAGAGTTGCGTTTGCGGGTGCGTCTGCGCATTTTGATTATTACCTATTATTATTATTATTATTATTATTATTATTATGACATGTTAAAATCTCAGGAATCTGCAGCAGGAGTGAGATTTTATCAAAATGTAAAGCATTGAAGCGTTTTAAAGTGCCTAGTCTGAGTTAGTCTGAAGGCTAATTCATAGTCGCCAAAAAAAGTACGCATCCAGATGTCCGCAGGGTTTGTGTGGCCATGAATGACATCATAGCAGATCCAAAACGGACCCTGACCGGGCATTGCGCTGCGCAGTCGTTTTTTGTGTCCGGCACGGACCTGTCATTTCACCTAGAAGTATACCTTTTGCATACTGTAATCATCTTCTTCCATGAAGGACACCATTGTTCTTTGCAATTTATGCGCAAAAATGATGGGAAATGTAGTCTACAAAGGGGGGTTGGTACGTTTCGACTATGAAAGGCAAAAGTTGTTCGTCCGCATACGTGTCTGCTCCCTGTTTTAAACGCTCTGTAACCACCGTGACACTTCTGTTCTATCTCAGCTACAGCGAAGAGGAGAAAGGTGGGATCTGAACTGGACTCCACAGCACCTCCTACAGGGAATGCAGAGAACTGCTCTGTAGCTGATAAAGAGTTAAGGGTAAGTGCTCTTGCTGTGACCGCAGCATGTTTATTTTTAGGTTTGTGGGTCGGTTTAGTGTGTGCCCTGCTATGGTTGGTGACCTGTGCAGGGGGTATTCCTGCGTCTCGCCAAATGCATGCTGGGGAAAGGGTCCAGCCCCCTCGCGACCCTGACCAGGAATAAGTGGGTTTAATTTTTTGGATTGTGAAACCTCATCACTAGTTGTACAGCACCTTGTTTTCTTTCAAGGTTTTTGAAAAAAACTTTTCTTTTAATATTAATGCTTGAATATGTAGTTTTCTGGGGGGGGGGGGGGGTAAAAGGGGTGAGGGTGGTAGAGGAAGCATGGGGATTTGTGACCATGTTGTCACGTCTCCATTTGACAGCCTGTCCAAGAAACTCCCCGGACGGAAGGGGCGGGGCCAACGGCTGAACGCCGCTGTGATTGGATAGAGGACTGGGAGGAGGACGTGGAAGACGAGGAGTTCCGCCTCTTTCTACAACGACTTCACAACGGATGAGAGAGGGACTCGGAGAGCAAGGTCAATTCCTCCCAAAAAAGAAAGAAAAAAAAAAAAGACAGTACTAGCAGGGGTACACTTCAAACACAGCACACTTCATTTCCTCTGTATGTGGTAAATAACCATCCTGGAAAAATTCAGTGCATGTTTAAACTGTGCTTTTCTTTACTAATAACATCTACATTATGTTACGTTACAATCATTTGGCAGACACTCTTCCAGAGTGATGCATTGTTGCTGTTTCTCTGTTTGTTGTGTCTTACACACCTCTTACCCCTCCACCTATTTTTCTATCGTTCAGTCTGGCGATGGAGGGATGGAGGAGCGACCCAGTGAAGGAGAAGGGGAGTCTGGGAATCTCTCTGACCGCGTGAGTCTGTCTGTCTGCCTGCTACATCTGTACGTCTGTCTGCCTGTTTCTCTGTCTGCTACATCTGCACCTATGTCTGTCTGTTTCTCTGTCTGTCTGCTACATCTGCACGTCTGTCTGCCTGTTTCTCTGCCTGCTACATGTGCACGTCTGTCTGTCTGTTTCTCTGTCTGCTACATCTGCACGTCTGTCTGTTTCTCTGTCTGCCTGCTACATCTGCACGTATGTCTGTCTGTTTCTCTGCCTGCTACATCTGTACGTATGTCAGTCTGTTTCTCTGTCTGCTAAATCTGCACGTATGTCTGTCTGTTTCTCTGCCTGTCTGCTATATCTGCACGTATGTCTGTCTGCTGCATCTGCATGTCTGTCTGTCTGTCTGTTTCTCTGTGTGCGTCTACATTTCTGTTTGCCTCTGCGTCCGTGTGTCTGTCTGCGTCTGCGTCCACTCGTCCGTCACTATCTCGGTCTCCTTGTCCGTCTCTCTCCCAGAGCTCAGGATCTGACCAGCAGATGAGGGGAGGACTGAAGCTGAAGGGGAGGAGCGAGTCGCCATGGATACAGTCCGGGCGGAGGAGGCGGCGGAGAGAGAGGGGGAGGGACGCGGAGATGGAAACGCAGGGAGGTGAGAGGGAGAGAGGGAGTTTACGGGGTTAAGTGCAGCAGGTGACTGCAGGTGGGAAGTGCAGTAGTGAATTTGAATTTCTCAGTGTTGTTTCTGTGTTGTTGTTTGGTGTTGTTCAGTGTTGTTTTTCAGCCTTGTTTCTCAGTGCTGTTGTTCAGTGTTGTTCTCTGGCGTTGTTTCTCAGTGTTGTTCTCTGGTGTTGTTCATCAGTGTTGTTCTCTGGTGTTGTTTCTCAGTGTTGTTCTCTGGTGTTGTTCCTCAGTGTTGCTCTCTGGTGTTGTTTCTCAGGAGTATCGGAGATGGTGGCAGTAGAGGGGGGCTGCAGTGAATACACGGAGGTTCCGCTGGGGTCTCTGGACATCGCTGCAGCCGACAGCCTCACACACTCCCCCCAGGAAGGTCAGAGCTGTGTGTGTTTGTGTTTTCTCTTCATCTCCCACTCCTCACTCCATCCTCCCTCCTCTTTTCTCCTCTTTCCTCCATGCCCCTCTATCTCTTTCCCTCTCTCCCCCGTTCCCCCTCTATCTCCATCTCTTCCCCTGATCTGTTGCTTTTCCCTGTCTCTCTCTCTCTCTGTAGGGGACAGTGAGACTGGGGAGACTGACCGGTTGTTCTCTCTCTCTCTCTGTAGGGGACAGTGAGAGTGGGGAGACTGACGGTTGTTCTCTCTCTCTGTAGGGGACAGTGAGAGTGGGGAGACTGACCGGTTGTTCTCTCTCTGTAGGGGACAGTGAGAGTGGGGAGACTGACCGGTTGTTCTCTCTCTCTGTAGGGGACAGTGAGAGTGGGGAGACTGACCGTTTTGTTCTCTCTCTGTAGGGAACAGTGAGAGTGGGGAGACTGACCGGTTGTTCTCTCTCTGTAGGGGACAGTGAGAGTGGGGAGACTGACCGGTTGTTCTCTCTCTGTAGGGGACAGTGAGAGTGGGGAGACTGACCGGTTGTTCTCTCTCTCTGTAGGGGACAGTGAGAGTGGGGAGACTGACCGGTTGTTCTCCTCTCTCTGTAGGGGACAGTGAGAGTGGGGAGACTGACCGTTTGTTCTCTCTCTGTAGGGAACAGTGAGAGTGGGGGAGACTGACCGGTTGTTCTCTCTCTGTAGGGGACAGTGAGAGTGGGGAGACTGACCGGTTGTTCTCTCTCTGTAGGGGACAGTGAGAGTGGGGAGACTGACCGGTTGTTCTCTCTCTCTGTAGGGGACAGTGAGAGTGGGGAGACTGATCGGTTGTTCTCTCTCTGTAGGGGACAGTGAGAGTGGGGAGACTGACCGGTTGTTCTCTCTCTGTAGGGGACAGTGAGAGTGGGGAGACTGACCGGTTGTTCTCTCTCTCTGTAGGGGACAGTGAGAGTGGGGAGACTGACCGGTTGTTCTCTCTCTGTAGGGGACAGTGAGAGTGGGGAGACTGACCGGTTGTTCTCTCTCTCTCTCTGTAGGGGACAGTGAGAGTGGGGAGGCTGCCCGGTTGTTCTCTCTCTCTCTATGTAGGGGGACAGTGAGAGTGGGGAGACTGACCGGTTGTTCTCTCTCTGTAGGGGACAGTGAGAGTGGGGAGACTGACCGGTTGTTCTCTCTCTCTGTAGGGAACAGTGAGAGTGGGGAGACTGACCGGTTGTTCTCTCTCTGTAGGGGACAGTGAGAGTGGGGAGACTGACCGGTTGTTCTCTCTCTGTAGGGGACAGTGAGAGTGGGGAGACTGAACGGTTGTTCTCTCTCTCTGTAGGGGACAGTGAGAGTGGGGAGACTGACCGGTTGTTCTCTCTCTGTAGGGGACAGTGAGAGTGGGGGAGACTGACCGGTTGTTCTCTCTCTCTCTCTGTAGGGGACAGTGAGAGTGGGGAGGCTGCCCGGTTGTTCTCTCTCTCTGTAGGGGACAGTGAGAGTGGGGAGACTGGTCGGTTGTTCTCTCTCTCTATGTAGGGGACAGTGAGAGTGGGGAGACTGGTCGGTTGTTCTCTCTCTCTGTAGGGGACAGTGAGAGTGGGGAGATTGACCGGTTGTTCTCTCTCTCTGTAGGGGACAGTGAGAGTGGGGAGATTGACCGGTTGTTCTCTCTCTCTGTAGGGGACAGTGAGAGTGGGGAGATTGACCGGTTGTTCTCTCTCTCTGTAGGGGACAGTGAGAGTGGGGAGACTGGTCGGTTGTTCTCTCTCTCTGTAGGGGACAGTGAGAGTGGGGAGACTGGTCGGTTGTTCTCTCTCTCTGTAGGGGACAGTGAGAGTGGGGAGACTGGTCGGTTGTTCTCTCTCTCTGTAGGGAACAGTGAGAGTGGGGAGACTGACCGGTTGTTCTCTCTCTGTAGGGGACAGTGAGAGTGGGGAGGCTGACCGGTTGTTCTCTCTCTGTAGGGGACAGTGAGAGTGGGGAGACTGAACGGTTGTTCTCTCTCTCTGTAGGGGACAGTGAGAGTGGGGAGACTGACCGGTTGTTCTCTCTCTGTAGGGGACAGTGAGAGTGGGGAGACTGACCGGTTGTTCTCTCTCTCTCTCTGTAGGGGACAGTGAGAGTGGGGGAGGCTGCCCGGTTGTTCTCTCTCTCTGTAGGGGACAGTGAGAGTGGGGAGACTGGTCGGTTGTTCTCTCTCTCTATGTAGGGGACAGTGAGAGTGGGGAGACTGGTCGGTTGTTCTCTCTCTCTGTAGGGGACAGTGAGAGTGGGGAGATTGACCGGTTGTTCTCTCTCTCTGTAGGGGACAGTAAGAGTGGAGAGACTGGTCAGTTGTTCTCTCTCTGTAGGGGACAGTGAGAGTGGGGAGATTGACCGGTTGTTCTCTCTCTCTGTAGGGGACAGTGAGAGTGGGGAGACTGGTCGGTTGTTCTCTCTCTCTATGTAGGGGACAGTGAGAGTGGGGAGACTGGTCGGTTTGTTCTCTCTCTCTGTAGGGGACAGTGAGAGTGGGGAGATTGACCGGTTGTTCTCTCTCTCTGTAGGGGACAGTGAGAGTGGGGAGACTGACCGGTTGTTCTCTCTCTCTGTAGGGGACAGTGAGAGTGGGGAGATTGACTGGTTGTTCTCTCTCTCTGTAGGGGACAGTGAGAGTGGGGAGACTGGTCGGTTGTTCTCTCTCTCTGTAGGGGACAGTGAGAGTGGGGAGACTGACCGGTTGTTCTCTCTCTCTGTAGGGGACAGTGAGAGTGGGGAGATTGACCGGTTGTTCTCTCTCTCTCTGTAGGGGACAGTGAGAGTGGGGAGATTGACCGGTTGTTCTCTCTCTCTGTAGGGGACAGTGAGAGTGGGGGAGATTGACCGGTTGTTCTCTCTCTCTGTAGGGGACAGTGAGAGTGGGGAGACTGACCGGTTGTTCTCTCTCTCTGTAGGGGACAGTGAGAGTGGGGAGATTGACCGGTTGTTCTCTCTCTATGTAGGGGACAGTGAGAGTGGGGAGACTGGTCGGTTGTTCTCTCTCTCTGTAGGGGACAGTGAGAGTGGGGAGATTGACCGGTTGTTCTCTCTCTCTGTAGGGGACAGTGAGAGTGGGGAGATTGACCGGTTGTTCTCTCTCTCTGTAGGGGACAGTGAGAGTGGGGAGACTGACCGGTTGTTCTCTCTCTCTGTAGGGGACAGTGAGAGTGGGGAGACTGACCGGTTGTTCTCTCTCTCTGTAGGGGACAGTGAGAGTGGGGAGACTGACCGGTTGTTCTCTCTCTCTGTAGGGGACAGTGAGAGTGGGGAGACTGACCGGTTGTTCTCTCTCTCTGTAGGGGACAGTGAGAGTGGGGAGACTGACCGGTTGTTCTCTCTCTCTGTAGGGGACAGTGAGAGTGGGGAGACTGACCGGTTGTTCTCTCTCTCTGTAGGGGACAGTGAGAGCGGGGAGATGGAGCGGTTGGAGGAGCTGCCTCTCTGTAGTTGCCGGATGGAGGCGCCTCGTGTGGACGGGTTGAGTGGGCGGGCCAACCGGCTGTGTATGGCCACCGAGAGCATCAACGGAGAGGTGTGTGTGTGTGTGTGTGTGTGTGTGTGCCTTGTGAGAGCATGTGTGCGTGTATGAATGCTGTCTCCATTTGTGTCTCCATGCAAGAACACCTGTGTGTGTGTGTGTGTGTGTGTGTGTATAACTGTTCTTTCTCTCAATTGGTGGGCTGTACCAATATGGAAACAAAGGGTGTGTACATGTATTAATTTCTCTTTCTCTCTCACAGTTGGTGGGCTGTACCAACACAATAGTGAAGGGGGAGACGATGCGGCCCTCTAGTAGAGTGTCCCTCATGGTCTTGTGCGAGAGCCATCGTTCACACATGGTCAAACACCACTGCTGCCCCGGCTGTGGCTACTTCTGTATCACGGTGAGGGAAGCAAAAAGCATTGTGTTTGAGTAGGCCATGAGTAGTGTTTGCATAGGCCATGAGTAGTGTTTGAGTAGGCCATGAGTAGTGTTTGGATAGGCCATGAGTAGTGTTTGAGTAGGCCATGAGTAGCGTTTGGATAGGCCATGAGTAGTGTTTGGATAGGCCATGAGTAGTGTTTGGATAGGCCATGAGTAGTGTTTGCATAGGCCATGAGTAGTGTTTGCATAGGCCATGAGTAGTGTTTGCATAGGCCATGAGTAGTGTTTGCGTAGGCCACGAGTAGTGTTTGGATAGGCCGTGAGTAGTGTTTGCATAGGCCGTGAGTAGTGTTTGCATAGGCCGTGAGTAGTGTTTGCATAGGCCGTGAGTAGTGTTTGCATAGGCCGTGAGTAGTGTTTGCATAGGCCATGCGTAGTGTTTGAGTCGACTGAGTTGTGTTTGAGTCGACTGAGTTGTGTTTGAGTCGACTGAGTTGTGTTTGAGTCGGCTTTGAGTTGTGTTTGCGTAGGCTGTGAGTTGTGTTTGCGTAGGCTGTGAGTTGTGTTTGCGTAGGCTGTGAGTTGTGTTTGCGTAGGCCGTGAGTTGTGTTTGTGTAGGCTGTGAGTTGTGTTTGCGTAGGCTGTGAGTTGTGTTTGCGTAGGCTGTGAGTTGTGTTTGCGTAGGCTGTGAGTTGTGTTTGCGTAGGCTGTGAGTTGTGTTTGCGTAGGCTGTGAGTTGTGTTGCGTAGGCTGTGAGTCGTGTTTGAGTAGGCTGTGAGTCATATGTGAGTAGGCTGTGAGTCATATGTGAGTAGGCTGTGAGTAGCGTTTCAGTAGGTTGTGAGTTGTGTTTCAGTAGACCGTGAGTAGTGTTTGAATAGGCTGTGAATAGCGTTTCAGTAGGCTGTAAGTAGAATTTGAGTGGGCTATGAGTAGAGTTTGAGTAGTCTTGAGTATTGTTTGAGTAGGCCATGTGCATACAAGCGCCAATGTTGTAGCGTATTTGTGATTATTCCGTTTTTAAAAAAAATTTTTTTTTTTAAATGTCAGTTTGATTAGGCGAGCCAGTCAGGTGTGAGTCGGTAATGAGTAGCATGTGAGTACACCCATCTCACTCTCTCTCTCTTTCTCTAGGGTACGTTTCTGGAGTGTTGCCCAGACCTGCGTATCGCGCACCGTTTCCACCGTGGCTGCGTTTCGGTGCTTGGCGGTGGCGGTGGGCGGGACCGGGGGCGGGGCTTGGGAGGGGGCCTCCTCTTCTGCCCCCACTGCGGGGAGGATGCCTCTGAGGCCCAGGAAGTCACCGTGCCGACCGCCTCCGCGGCAACTGTGGTCACAGCCTCCGCATCCACCACAACCCCTTCCCTGCCCCCGCCCCTCCCTTCCGCCCTGCCCCTCCCAGCCCCTGCCGGGGCACCCCCCAGGGGACCCAGCAGGTGAGAGGGGAGGGGGAGGGGGAGGGGGAGGGGGGAGGGGGGTGAAGAGATGGACAGAGAGAGGGATGAATGGAAAATAAAATGTGAAGGAATCAAATGTACTGTAATAATAATAATCTTTCATGCAATCACTTTTCTCTCCCCCTCTCCCTCTCTCCCCCTCTCCCTGTATGCCCCTCTCCCCCCTCTCCCTCTCTCCCCCCTCTCCCTGTATGCCCCTCTCTCAGTGCTCGTATGCAGGGCCGTAGGGAGATCCGTAGGGATCCGGAGGAGCAGGTCCAGCAGGCTCCGGGTTCGGGAGGGGGAGTCGAGGACGTGGCTCTCCCAGGGGAGGGGGGTGTGGACAGTGTGGGACCCTCCCTCTGCCTGCCCAATGGGAAACCGGTGTGCCCCAGCGCACTGCCTCCAGGGCCCAGCAGGGCAGCGCTGCAGAAGGCCATTCTTATTCAGGACACTGAGAGGTGGGATGCAGTACTCACTCACACACACGCGCGCACATACACACACCCCTCATCTGACACACTGTTGCTTGGCGGCTGTTTCCGTGGTTGTGCAGGAGGAAGAAGCTGAGGTTCCACCCCCGCCAGCTCTACCCTGCCGCCAAACAAGGGGAGGTCCAGCGCGTTCTGCTCATGCTCAGTATGTACCCGTGTGCGTGTGTGTGTGTGTGTGTGTGTGTGTGTATGTGTACTCGTCTTCTTAACTAACCTGGAGTTACACATCCACAAAGACAGGACCTACATACCAAGTGGTGACATTGTCTAGGTCCCCACTTGGCAAATGCTTTAAAACATGTTAAAATTATGAGTCCCCCCCCCCCCCCCCCCCCCCCCCCCCCCAGGGAAGTTTTATAATGACCAAGAGGGGACCTAATGTGCGTGGTGTAACTCCAGTGCTCAATGCTGCCCCTGTAGGCTGGCGATGGAATTACACTCGCACTCAGACACGTGGTTTTAACACTCCTCCTTTGCTGTTAATGGCTCTGAGCTCCAGGCAGGTATTCAGGCTACAGGGGAGCCATCTTACTGAGGAACCGATGAATACATCTGTCTCTCCGATCTGTTGAGATTTTAATACTAAAAAATTTATATAGTAAAACCTTGACTTCACTGCTATTCAGTAAATATACAGTAAATTGTATTTGTAAAATATGCACAATTAAGCGAAGGTAATTTCTTATGTCTTTAAATTATCATCAGCGATGAAGTCATATTATCATTATTTACAAGAAAATACAACCAAAAATTAGGTTATAAGCATCAAAATAATTTAGGATTGTGAATAATCCCTATGTGAGATGATTGAGATTGTGGACAAATGTTTTTTTTTTTTTTATTAATTTTTAAAAAAAATCATGAACTCATGCATAAATCAAGCACAAATTACTTTTACAATGTGTGGGGATGACACATTCTCTCTCTCGCTCTCTCAGTGGAGGGCATTGACCCCGCCTACCAGTCCGACTCCCAGAATCGCCGCTGTGCTCTGCACGCGGCAGCTCAGAGGGGACTGCTGGAGATCTGCTACCTGCTTGTACAGGTGAGGCCAGCTAATGGTGTATGTTGACCGCTTTGTGATGGGCTCGTATATACACTACTCACAAAAAGTTAGGGATATTTGGCTTTCGGGTGAAATTTATGGAAAATGTAAGTTCACGCTACAGTGATATTATACGTATCATGAAAGTAGGGCATTTAAGTAGAAGCATGCAATGGTGATTTCCTCATCTCAAACAATTTATTGAAACAAAAGCCAACAACAGTGGTGGGTATACCACAACAAAAATGTCAATGTCTCAATAACTTGTCATGTGCCCTTGAGCATCAATTACAGCTTGACAACGACGTCTCATGCTGTTCACAAGTCGACTTATTGTCTGCTGAGGCATGGCATCCCACTCTTCTTGAAGGGCGGCCCTCAGGTCATTGAGGTTCTGGGGTACAGAGTTACGAGCCTCTACACGGTGAGTCAGCTGATCCCATAGGTTTTCTATGGGATTCAGGTCTGGAGAAAGTGCAGGCCACTCCATTTGAGGTACCCCAGTCTCCAGCAGCCTTTCCCTAATGATGCGACCTCGATGAGCTGGAGCATTGTCGTCCATGAAGATGAAATTAGGCCTGTGTTGTTCATGCAGGGGCACAATGACTGGATTAATGATGTTATTCAGGTAGTATGGGCTTGTCACTGTACCATTCACAAAGTGTAGGGCAGTTCTGTATTGACTAGACACACCTGCCCACACTGTAACACCGCCACCACCAAAGGGTCGTCTGGTGACAACAGTGGCTGATGCATAGCGCTCTCCTTGACGTCTCCAACATCGTTGGCGGCCATCATTTCTGCTCAACGTGAATCGACTTTCATCAGAGAACAGCACTGAGGCCCACCGGTCCCTCGTCCAGCGTAAATGCTCCCTGGCCCATGCAAGACGATGACGCCTGTGCCTGGGGGTGTGGTTAGGTACCCTTGCAGGTCGTCTAGCACGCAGACCACGCTGATGTAAACGGTTTCGAATGGTCTGACGTGACACTTGGGTGCCTCTCACCTCCCTTAAATGTGCCTGGAGTTGAGTGGCATTCATCATCCGGTTCCGCAGGGCACTGTTCACAATGAAGCGGTCATCAGTGTGGGATGTGGCCAAAGGACGTCCACTTCTATGCCTTTCTGTGACTCTTCCAGTCTCTGTATCTCTGTTGCAACCTGCTGATGACACTCTGTGACACTCTAAGCTCAGTGGCCACTTCCTTCTGAGAACATCCTGTTTGAAGCCTCGCAATGGCGAGGTACTGTTGATCAATTGTTAGGTGTCGTCTTGGTCTCATGATGTCAAAATGTGAACAGCATGATGAAGAGGACTGTTTAAATACCAATTCTAATTGAACCAGGAAATGTATTGGTCGATTCATGGATCAAACACCTGTTGTGAATTTTGCCGTTCAGCTCCTTGTTAGAGAACAGCAAGTTGTGCAAAAAGTACTGAAACATTGAATAGTTGGACATGTGCATTCAAAAGTTTAGAGAAGGTCAAATTAATTTCACCTGTAAAGGTTATAGTGCATTTTAGGTTCATCCTGAAATTTCACCCGAAAGCCGAATATCCCTAACTTTTTGTGAGTAGTGTATATTGGTCACAAAGGCCTGTGACTTCTCTTATTGTCTCTGTCTTTTTTTATAGTCAGGCGCTAAAGTTGATGCTCAAGACAAGACCCTGAGGACCCCTCTGCTGGAAGCTATTGTCAATAACCACATAGAGGTGGTGAGGTATCTGATACAGAGCGGGGCCTGTGTGTACCACTCCGTGAGTACTGAGCACCTACTCAGCCACTGCTGCACTTCCACATGCCTGCTGCTGGGGGCTCAGGGGCTTCAGGGCTCAGGGGCTTCAGGGCTCAGGGGCTTCAGGGCTTCAGGGGCTTCAGGGCTCAGGGGCTTCAGGGCTCAGGGGCTTCAGGGCTTCAGGGGCTCAGGGGCTTCAGGGCTTCAGGGCTTCAGGGCTTCAGGGCTCAGGGACTCAGGGGCTTCAGGGCTTCAGGGCTCAGGGGCTTCAGGGCTCAGGGGCTTCAGGGCTTCAGGGCTCAAGGGCTTCAGAGCTCAGGGACTCAGGGGCTTCAGGGCTCAGGGACTCAGGGGCTTCAGGGCTCAGGGACTCAGGGGCTTCAGGGACTCAGGGGCTTCAGGGGCTTCAGGGCTCAGGGACTCAGGGGCTTCAGGGACTCAGGGGCTTCAGGGCTCAAGGGCTTCAGGGACTCAGGGGCTTCAGGGCTCAGGGACTCAGGGGCTTCAGGGCTCAGGGACTCAGGGACTCAGGGGCTTCAGGGACTCAGGGGCTTCAGGGACTCAGGGGCTTCAGGGCTCAAGGGCTTCAGGGGCTTCAGGGACTCAGGGGCTTCAGGGGCTTCAGGGCTCAAGGGCTTCAGGGACTCAGGGGCTTCAGGGCTCAGGGACTCAGGGGCTTCAGGGACTCAGGGGCTTCAGGGCTCAAGGGCTTCAGGGGCTTCAGGGACTCAGGGGCTTCAGGGGCTTCAGGGCTCAGGGACTCAGGGGCTTCAGGGACTCAGGTACTCAGGGACTCAGGGGCTTCAGGGGCTTCAGGGCTCAGGGACTCAGGGGCTTCAGGGCTCAAGGGCTTCAGGGCTCAGGGGCTATTGTTTCCTATTTTCTTCTGTATCCTCATTCCCTCCTCTTCCCTTTCTCTCTTGTATCATCCCTCTCTCTCTCGCTCTCTCTCCCTCTCTCTCTCTCTCCACATTTCATTAATTGTTGACTACTGCTGGTATTTCCACATAAAATGCAAAACCTTGATGAAAGAAGTATATAAATATAAATGAGAGATTGTGACTCCCAGGAGGAGGACGGCTCTACAGGACTGCATCACGCCGCCAAGCTCGGCAGCCTGGAGATCGTCACTCTGCTCCTGGGGACAGGCCAGGTAGACATCAACGCACAGGTGAGGACTATACCTGTGTTTGTGTGTGTGTGTGTGTGTGTGTGTGTGTGTGTGTGTGTGTGTGTGTGTGTGTGTGTGTATTAGTGTGCGTACATCTGCGTGTGTGTATTTGTGTGTGTGTGTGTGTGTGTGTGTGTGTGTATTAGTGTGCGTACATCTGCGTGTGTGTATTTGTGTGTGTGTGTGTGTGTGTGTGTGTGTGTGTGTGTGTGTGTGTGTGTGTGTGTGTGTGTGTGTGTGTGCATTAGTATGTGTGCATTTGTGCATTAGGATTAGTATGCATGCGTATTAGTGTGTGTGTATGTGTGTGTATTAGTGTGTGTGTGCGTGCGTATGTGTGTGTGTGTGTGTGTGTGTGTGTGTGTATTAAGTCTTTGTGTGCTGGTATCTCAGGACAGTGGGGGCTGGACCCCCATTATCTGGGCAGCGGAACACAGACACGTCGCTGTGATCAGAGCCCTGCTCAACCGTGGCGCTGATGTCACAATCAAGGACAAGGTGAGCCCCGCCCCTTTGCAGCGTGAGCTCCGCCCATTACGCTGTGCGTGTGCTCCTGATCCCCACTTATTTTCAATGAAGAAAATGACAAACCGAAGCTGCACCATTATATGAAAGACTGAAGATACACTGCCTGGCCAAAAAAAAAGTCGCACACTCTAATATTTCGTTGGACCGCCTTTAGCTTTGATTACGGTACGCATTTGTTGTGGCATTGTTTCAACAACCTTATGCAAAGTCACAATATTTATTTCCGTCTAGAGTTGAATTCATTTTTGGCCGAGATCTTGTATTGACGACAGGAGAGTCGAACCACTCCGTAAAGTCTTCTCCAGCACATCCCAAAGACTTTCAATGGGGTTAAGGTCAGGACTCTGGTGGCCAATTCATGTGTGAAAATGATTCCTCATGCTCCCTGAACCACTCTTGAGCCCGATGAATGAGTCGTCCTGGAATATGCCCATTGATGGGATAACCTGGTCATTCAGTACATTCAGGTACTCAGCTGACTTCATTTTATTGCTGCATAACGTTGCTGAGCCTAGACCTGACCAATTGAAGCAACCCCAGATCATAACACTGCCTCCAGAGGCTTGTACAGTGGGCACTATGCATGACGGGTGCAACGGCGACTTTTTTTTTGGCCAGGCAGTGTAAATTGCATCAATAGATGAGTAGAAAAAAATTTAAACGACTAACAACTCAATATGCAATATATTGCATTGAATGGTACATGGTACTCTCCCTCCCACTTTCTGCCTCTCCCTCAATCTCTCTCTCTCTCTCTCCCTCCCTTTCTCCTCTCTCTCTCTCTCTCTCCCTCCCTTTCTCCTCTCTCTCTCTCTCTCTCTCTCCCAGGAGATGAATGTTTGTTTGCACTGGGCCTCGTTTGCTGGCAGTGTGGAGATTGCTGAGCTGGTTCTTAACGCCGGCTGCCCCCTGTCCTCCGTTAACATGCACGGAGACACGCCCCTCCACATCGCCTCCCGGGAGAGCTACCTGGACTGTGTCACGTGAGTCCCCATCCGTCCAATAAGAACAGTGCAGTCCTGTGCCATCCAATAAGAACGGTGCAGTACCGTCCCATCCAATCACAATAGTGCTGCCCTGTGCCATCCAATCACAATAGTGATGCCCTGAGCCATCCAATCAGAATAATGCAGTCTCGTGCCATGCCATCTAATCAGAATTGTGACTGACTGACTGCTATGCTGTACCATCAAATCTGCTGTCCTGTGCCATCCAATCACAATAGCACTATCCTGTGCTATCCGATCAGAATTTATGCAGCAAAAGGACTGAAAAAAAATATGTGACCTTTACTGCCAGCATTGTGAGATTTGTGCTTAAATTGTACATAATCTAATATCCGACTGTTCACCTCTCTCAGGTTATTCCTGTCTCGGGGGGCAGACATCGACATCATGAACCGAGAAGGAGACACGCCCCTCTCCCTGGCGCGATGCGATTCGCCAGTGTGGGTGTCACTCCAGATCAACAGGAAGCTGCGGAGGGGGATAGCCAATCGTGTCCTTCGCACAGAGAAGATCATCTGCAGGTGTGGCTCTTTTTATTCCCTCTCCAAATTTGTTCATCTTTGGACGTTTCAATCACTGGATTGTAATGTACAGTCAGTCAGTGTTGTTTTTTTGTGTTAACCCTCTCTCACTGCAGTGTTAATAACAGTCAATGTGTATATTCGGTATTGTGATTGGTTCCCCTGTAGTGCTAATCAGTCTGTGTGTATATACTGTATTGTGATTGGTTCCCCTGTAGTGCTAATAAGTCAGTGTGTACATACTCTATTGTGATTGGTTCCTCTGTAGTGCTAATCAGTCTGTGTGTATATACTGTATTGTGATTGGTTCCCTTTTAGTGATGTCGCTCAGGGTTATGAGAATGTCCCGATTCCCTGTGTGAACGGGGTGGACGAGGAAGGCTGCCCCTCCGACTACAAGTACATCTCTGAGAACTGCGAGACCTCCGCCATGAACATAGACCGCAACATTACGCACTTACAGGTACTCTTATAGACCGCAACATTACGCACTTACAGGTACTCTTATAGACCGCAACATTACGCACTTACAGGTACTCTTATAGACCGCAACAGTACGCACTTACAGGTACTCTTATAGACCGCAACATTACGCACTTACAGGTACTCTTATAGACCGCAACATTACGCACTTACAGGTACTCTTATAGACCGCAACATTACGCACTTACAGGTACTCTTATAGACCGCAACATTACACACTTACAGGTACTCTTATAGACCGCAACATTACGCACTTACAGGTACTCTTATAGACCGCAACATTACGCACTTACAGGTACTCTTATAGACCGCAACATTACGCACTTACAGGTACTCTTATAGACCGCAACATTACGCACTTACAGGTACTCTTATAGACCTCAACATTACGCACTTACAGGTAATCTTATAGACCGCAACATTACGCACTTACAGGTACTCTTATAGACCGCAACATTACGCACTTACAGGTACTCTTATAGACCGCAACATTACGCACTTACAGGTACTCTTATAGACCGCAACATTACGCACTTACAGGTACTCTTATAGACCGCAACATTACGCACTTACAGGTACTCTTATAGACCGCAACATTACGCACTTACAGGTACTCTTATAGACCGCAACATTACGCACTTACAGGTACTCTTATAGACCGCAACATTACGCACTTACAGGTACTCTTATAGACCGCAACATTACGCACTTATAGGTACATATTTTAAAATGCATATTGCCAAAGCGTATTGTTTGTGTAACAGAAAACAATGGTAATAATAATCATGAGAACAACAACCACAAATAAATAAAAAATAGCTGGAAATATTTATGGAATATTCATAAGATAATAATACTATGTGTGTAGTTACATGTCACTGCACTCTCTCCCCCTCTCTCTCCCCCTCTCTCTCTCTCTCTCTCTCTCTCTCTCTCATCACCCCTCTCTCTCCCCCTCATCCCCCTCTCTCTCTCTCTCTCTCTCTCTCTCTCTCCTCTCTCTCTCTCTCTCTCTCTCTCTCTCTCTCTCTCTCTCTCTCTAATTCAAATGGCTTTATTGGCATGTATGTAAATCAACCCTTGTTGCCAAGGCAACAACTCTCTCTAAAGATGTGAACAGTGCTATGTATTTTTATAATGAATATTGTTCATTGTATGCATGGCTGTTGGGTTTCCTGGGGATTCCAATGGAACCTGGTGGGTTGTTGTAAAGGGCAGTGGATTGTGGGTGGATGTAGGGGGGTGCTTGTGTTCCGTGTGGATTTGCTTGCAAATAGTTTTAGGTGATATGGGCTATTAAAGGATGTCCAAAAGTCTCACTCTTCTCTCTCTCTCTCAGCACTGTAGCTGCACTGATGACTGTTCTTCCAGTAACTGCCTCTGTGGGCAGCTCAGTATCCGCTGTTGGTATGACAAGGTAACCCCCCCCCCCCCCCTCTCTGCCCACAAATGTCACCAAGATATGATTGAGCTAATTAATTAAGAGCAGGAATTGGCACAAAATCCTGAAACGGATCGGCCCTGCAAACCTGCTGTAGTATGTGCCTCTCTCTGGCATTCTGATTCTCCCACACCAGGGGCCACGTGTCTGATTCTCCCACACCAGGGGCCACATGTCTGATTCTCCCACACCAGGGGCCACATGTCTGATTCTCCCACACCAGGGGCCACATGTCTGATTCTCCCACACCAGGGGCCACATGTCTGATTCTCCCACACCAGGGGCCACATGTCTGATTCTCCCACACCAGGGGCCACATGTCTGATTCTCCCACACCAGGGGCCACATGTCTGATTCTCCCACACCAGGGGCCACATGTCTGATTCTCCCACACCAGGGGCCACATGTCTGATTCTCCCACACCAGGGGCCACATGTCTGATTCTCCCACACCAGGGGCCACGTGTCTGATTCTCCCACACCAGGGGCCACGTGTCTGATTCTCCCACACCAGGGGCCACGTGTCTGATTCTCCCACACCAGGGGCCACGTGTCTGATTCTCCCACACCAGGGGCCACGTGTCTGATTCTCCCACACCAGGGGCCACGTGTCTGATTCTCCCACACCAGGGGCCACGTGTCTGATTCTCCCACACCAGGGGCCACGTGTCTGATTCTCCCACACCAGGGGCCACGTGTCTGATTCTCCCACACCAGGGGCCACGTGTCTGATTCTCCCACACCAGGGGCCACGTGTCTGATTCTCCCACACCAGGGGCCACGTGTCTGATTCTCCCACACCAGGGGCCACATGTATAAAACTCTGAGTAAAAGAATGCGTAAAAGAACGCTCAGGGAGAAAGTCGGAAATCTGCTTATGTTTATACATGTGGCCCCAGGACTTTTCACCGTCTCTTTCCCCCTCTTTGAATTTCAAATATATTCAACACCCCCCCCCCCCCCCCCCCCCCTCTCTCTCTCTCTCACAGGACCGTAGGTTGCTGCAGGAGTTTAATAAGATCGAGCCGCCCCTGATCTTCGAGTGCAACCTGGCCTGCTCCTGCTACCCGCACCTGCAAGAACAGGGTGGTACAAGCTGGCATCAAGTACGTTTCACACCTGTGTGCGTGTGCGTACGCACATAACACTATAGTTACTCTATGCTCATCTCATTTTACCTCCCTCTCCCTCTCTCTCTCTCTCTCTCTCAGGGTACGGCTGCAGCTCTACCGCACAGAGAAGATGGGTTGGGGCGTGCGAGCACTGCAGGACATCCCCCAGGGCAGCTTCATCTGCGAGTCAGTGTCTAATTATCCCCTATATCAGACTATCTATATAAGCAACCCCTATATCAGACTATCTATATAAGCAACCCCTATATCAGACACTGTCTATATGAGCAACCCCTATATCAGACTATCTATATAAGCAACCCCTATATCAGACACTGTCTATATGAGCAACCCCTATATCAGACTATATAAGCAACTGCTATATCAGACTATATAAGCAACTGCTATATCAGACACTGTCTATATAAGCAACTGCTATATCAGACACTGTCTATAAGCAACCGCTATATCAGACACTGTCTATATACGAAACCCCTATATCAGACACTGTTTATATAAGCAACCGCTATATCAGACACTGTCTATAAGCAACCACTATATCAGACACTGTCTATAAGCAACCGCTATTTCAGACTATCTACTGTATATAAGCAACCCCTATATCAGACTACTGTATATAAGCAACCCCTATATCAGACACTGTCTATATGAGCAACCCCTATATCAGACTATATAAGCAACTGCTATATCAGACACTGTCTATATAAGCAACTGCTACATCAGACACTGTCTATATGAGCAACCCCTATATCAGACTATATAAGCAACCCCTATATCAGACACTGTCTATAAGCAACCGCTATTTCAGACTACTGTATATAAGCAACCCCTATATCAGACTACTATATATAAGCAACCCCTATATCAGACATTGTTTATATAAGCAACCCCTATATCAGACACTGTCTATATAAGCAACCCCTATATCAGACACTGTCTATATAAGCAACCCCTATATCAGACTATATAAGCAACTGCTATATCAGACACTCTATAAGCAACCCCTATATCAGAATACTGTATATAAGCAACCCTTATATCAGACACTGTCTATATGAGCAACCCCTATATCAGACTATCTATATAAGCAACTGCTATATCAGACACTGTCTATATAAGCAACTGCTACATCAGACACTGTCTATATGAGCAACCCCTATATCAGACTATATAAGCAACCCCTATATCAGACACTGTCTATAAGCAACCGCTATTTCAGACTATCTACTGTATATAAGCAACCCCTATATCAGACTACTGTATATAAGCAACCGCTATATGAGACATTGTCTATAAGCAACCACTATATCAGACTATCTATATAAGCAACAGCTACATCAGACTGTCTATATATGCAACTGCTATATCAGACACTATATAAGCCACCCCTATATCAGACTATATAAGCAACTGCTATATGAGACTATTTAAGATGTGTGTGTAACACTCACAGGTACGTCGGAGAGTTGATCTCGGACGCGGAGGCTGATGTGAGAGAGGACGACTCCTACCTTTTTGACCTGGATAACAAGGTACCACACCTGTCCTTCACAATTTGTTTTGTTTTGAAGCCTCCTGAGTCTTTGGGTCAGTTATATAGTATAATATATAATGTAATAGTAGTTATAATACATAATCGTCTTTCAAATTCAATCGATAAGATGGACAGGAATATATAGTATTTTATTAAATATACAACCCCAATTCCAAAAAAGTTGGGACAGTATGTAAAATGCACATAAAAGCAGAAAGCTTTTACATACTGTCCCAATTTTTTTTTTTTGGAATTGGGGTTGTAGAAGTTTACATTTATTTTTGTTGCCCATGTGCCCTTATAGCATGACAGTGACAACCTCTCCATCTCTCCTTTCACTCTAAATCCACCCTCTCTTCAGCTCTATTGACCATTTTCCTCATTTCGTTTGATTGAGCGCCTGTAACTCCGCCCTCTCGCACCGCCCACGCAGGACGGTGAGGTGTACTGCATCGACGCCCGTTACTACGGCAACATCAGCCGATTCATCAACCACCTGTGCGATCCGAACATCATCCCCGTGCGCGTGTTCATGCTGCACCAGGACCTGCGATTCCCCCGAATCGCTTTCTTCAGTTCCAGAGATATCCTGATGGGTCAGGAGCTGGGGTGAGCCAAGAATAATAATAATAGCTACTAAATAAATAAATAAAAAAGTGATGATAAAAAAATTTTTTTTTTTTTTTTGTAAACTGTATTTATGTAGTTTGTCTGTTAAAACTAAATGAAATGATACTACCGCAGTGTGTACGTATCTTGTAACGATGTTTCCGAAAATGTCGACGGACGCTTCTGGAGTTAAGACTCTCGTTTTCTCCCCTGCTGCGGAAGGTTTGACTACGGCGACCGTTTCTGGGACATCAAGAGCAAGTATTTCACCTGTCAGTGCGGTTCGGAGAAATGCAAGCATTCCGCGGAGGCCATCGCATTGGAGCAGAGCAGGCTGGCACGCCTGGAGGCCTGCCCAGAATCTGCACCCGATTCTGGGCTGGCTATGCTGGGAAACTCCTAGGCCTCTGCCTTTTCTCAGGCCCAAGTCTGGTCCCTTGGCCTAATATGCTGTGTGTGTGTGTGTGCGCGTGCGTGCGTGCGTGCGTGTGGTGTGTGCGCGTGTGTGCGTCCATGTCTCGTTGTTTGTCGGTTGTGTCCTTTGTCAGCGTTTTTTTTGTTTGTTCGTTTTGGTTATTTTGAGTGGAAGTTTCCTGGAATGAGAGGACATTGAGCGCGTTACGACTTCCACATGAAAAAAGGGGCAGAATGTGTGCGTGACCTTCGATCCCAAGGTTACGGTACTTCTTACTGCACTGTGTCCTACCACAGAGTTCATAGACGCACCAGATACTGACCTCCTGCGTTCCATCCTCTCTGCTCCTTAACTACGGGAGGTTCTGGTCGGTAACAGGAGTCGTTTGCTGTGTTACAGTACAGAATGCCCACTTCCACAGTGTTGCCCTGGGTCACGGCCCCTAGATTAATCTTCCAGAAGATTCCGCTAATTGGAAATGTGTCTCCGCTTCCAGTGTTGTGGAGGCGGTGCTTTCCCTGTAAAGAAAAGGGAGCATCGGCTGCGTCTGTAGGTTCACTAAACTGCAGGGCCGTATTGGCGCAGGTTGATGACATCGTCCCTTCCTGTGGCAGGCGCTAAATGCTATTGTACATACTAGGCTGTGCTGCAGTGTGGGAGACCTTTTTTTCAAATCGTGGCATAGCATGACGTCGTGCAGTGTGGCACTGTACCCTATACTAGTAGGCTGGCTGTGCTATGGACCATTGCCTTTTCTTAGGGCACGAAGTAGGAATTCTAGATTCTTGCAGATTATTCAGTTGATCATTTTTAGGTCATTTGGTTTGTTCTTTTTTTTTTACCAAAAAAGTAAACGTCTGCCTTAACTGTACTGTTGTTGAAGATGAACTGAATAAAAAAGAAGAAAAGTGTTGGATTTGCCTGCTGCTATTTGTCTTTTATTTTGAATTTTTTCATTTCCCGTGACCTGCGCCGTTTCCTGCGCATTGGCTTCCTGTTCGGGAGGGCTGTGGCACCTCTGCTTCGTCCGATAGTGTTGTCTGAGAATTGTGATCTTCTCACATGACACGACACCAGGGGTACACGTCAAAAACTACCTACCACGTAAGTGTGCTTCAGAAAGGTGCATCGTGTTGTGCCTTTAGCATTTGTGAAAACTGACGAGCAGTGAATCGCGCAACTGAAATTTGGAAAATGTTACTGTCAAGGATCATTTTGTCTATTGTCTGCAAACACAACGCAAAGTCTTAAGTTTAAGCCACTTCCAAGTTCAGTGCAGAGCATTTTATTGGCACAGATAAGTTGTTAGTGGGCGGGTTCGATTAAGCGCCCGGGCATGGACCGGGTTAACCGGGTTAGCACTGACAGCGTGGGTGCGTCCCAATACTCAAAAAATGCTCCTCCTTTCCTCCACTACCACCTCCTCTCCTCCTTTCCTCCACTACCACCTCCTCTCCTCCTTGCCCCGGAAACGGATCTTAGTGTTTTAATCTAATGTCGCCCGTCTTCGCCAGGGAGCGTCACCAATGTGGGCGTAACAGCGCACCGGCTCGCTAAATCCAACCCACTCATTCATTGGCTGTAGCAGGCGGTGTGTGGTGTGGTTTAGAATTTTGAGAAGTGTAATTTTGTGTTAGAGATTAATTAATCATTAATCATCATTTTAAATTGTCAGTTGTTTTTTTTTATTCTTCATTTCTCTAATTATTAGTTTGTCTTTGTATTTATTTGTACAATGTTTATGCATTCTACTGTAGTTTATTTATATTGTAACGTTTTTTTGTTCAGCTTTGGCAACGAATATATTGAAATATGTCATACAAATAAATGATTTTTAATTGAAAAGAATTGCGAGAAAATAGAAGTGCTCCTAAAAATATTAGTTTGTTTTGAGCTTTTCTTAGAAAGGTAAGCTATAAACTTAGGGTTAGGGCTGTTAAACTTAGGGTTAGGGCTGTTAAACTTAGGGTTAGGGCTGTTAAACTTAGGGTTAGGGCTGTTAAACTTAGGGTTAGGGCTGTTAAACTTAGGGTTAGGGCTGTTAAACTTAGGGTTAAGGCTGTTAAACTTAGGGTTAAGGCTGTTAAACTTAGGGTTAGGGCTGTTAAACTTAGGGTTAGGGCTGTTAAACTTAGGGTTAGGGCTGTTAAACTTAGGGTTAGGGCTGTTAAACTTAGGGTTTAGGGCTGTTAAACTTAGGGTTAGGGCTGTTAAACTTAGGGTTTAGGGCTGTTAAACTTAGGGTTTAGGGCTGTTAAACTTAGGGTTAGGGCTGTTAAACTTAGGGTTAGGGCTGTTAAACTTAGGGTTAGGGCTGTTAAACTTAGGGTTTAGGGCTGTTAAACTTAGGGTTTAGGGCTGTTAAACTTAGGGTTAGGGCTGTTAAACTTAGGGTTAGGGCTGTTGTGGACCATGGGCAGGAGAAAAGACCTGCGGAGTTCCGAGGTCATAAAGAGGGATTTAGCTACAGGGAAGAGAAATGTTTCCTTTTTTTTGTTCTTTGGCAACGTACAACACAACATATACCCATGATTGCTAGCTGCTGTTCTAGCCACAAATGCATTGATCTTGCTCAGGAGTTCCCCAAACTCAGTCCTGGGGGACCCCATGTGTATGCTGATTTTAGTTCCAACAACAGTTGCAATCCCAGAATTTTTAAGTCCCAGAAATTTTTCCTGATTAGGTGCTTTTCATGTTTTGAGGAATGCTTCACCCTCTTAAAGGGATAGTTCGGAATTTTGGACATAATGTCTCAATTACGAATTACCCATGATATAGTTGATTGATGGAAACCATTTTCAGCTAATTCCATGCTGTCCCTTCTTTTGGACATACACACGTTGCTAATGCTAGCTAAGGTAACCGGTAGCATCCACTACCAAACACACTTAAACACTCCACAGTGCACCCAAAGCAAATAAAATACGACAACAGTCTATCTGGGGAGCGATACTTTACGTTACCTACGAATGTATTGCCGGCACTGGTCGACTACAACAACAAAGAAGAGCAACAAGTTGCAATGGCCACGTTCGCTCCACCGCCATACTTCCACAGAGAATATAGGTCAGCACAAAGTAAAGGATAGTTTGACTTCAAAAATGATGGTATAAACACTCAAAATAATGCCGATAGACTGTCGTCGTATTTTATTTGCTTTGGGTGCACTGTGGAGTGTTTAAGTGCGTTTGGTAGTGGATGCTATGGTTACCATAGAGTTGCGCTAGCATTAGCAACGTGTGTATGTCCAAAAGAAGGGACACAATGGAATTAGCTGAAAATGGTTTACATCAATCAACTACATCATGGGTAAGTCGTAATTGAGACATTATGTCCAAAATTCCGAACTATCCCTTTAAGCCACATTGTCAGAAATAGATATGCACGACATGCCGAGTAAGAATCCCATGTTCACATTGTGCCCTACTAATTGTGCAAACAATTACATAAACACAATTTTTTAAAACTGATAAAATTAAAGACCGGGGTGAATCAGTAGGCTCCTGATTGGTTCCCACGAAAACTTAGCATAGGTAGATAATGTTCGAAGACTAAGCAAATCACAACGAGCCAAACCTGCATTGTGTTAATACGTTTAAGGAAAAAATATCAAATAACTTCAACAACGTAATTAGGAGCCGGTTGATTCACCTCAGTTTTTAATTACTGATAGGAAAGTATCGTAACATATTTGTGGCAACATTGTTCGTCCATCTTTGAAGGTAAAATGACAGACACGGCCGCAGCTAAGGCAGTAGCACCTATGAGACGCCAGAGGGCAGGGACGCCACGATACCTTGCAGGCAAGGGAAAGTGCTGTGGGGCGTGTACACCCAGGTGTGCATCCCAGAGCAGGTGCACCAGTGACGTAGCGCCTGGCAACAGAGAACGGGGAAATAAACGTAAAGAGTTGGAGAGATTTAGCTGATAGCAAGTTTATTTTTTGAACGGATCTCCGTTTAGTCTACCCCCCAAAAAATAAAACCAGCAGGTATAACAGGTGAAAATGGGCAAAAAGTCGAATAAACAAGAAGAGAAGACGGAATATGGTGAGTTTTGTTGTAAATAAAAATTGCAAACCGTAAAAATTGTAAATTTGTCTGAGAGCGAGAACTTAATTTAGCTGACTAGCTAGCGGGCTTGATGTTAACCTTAATATGGCTACGATCGTAATAACGTCTTTATACATTAGATTTTTTTTACAGTAACCTGTAAACCTACATAATAGTCTACATTTTAATGCAATTGTTTAAACATGTAGTTTCTCGTCTTTTCGGAATTGGTTGAAGTAATCACAGATGACAAGGGCTATTATGTTAATTATATTTACAGCCAACTGTAGGTAGGCTACTAACAACACTCGGTCCTAGAATAGTTAGCTATGCGTTGTGAAAATAGTGTGTTAAATGAAACGATAATTATAATAATTAGAATGCACTGTTAGTACTTGGGCCTAGGCTACTTCACAATTGCATAATGGGGATGTTGTTGTTTTTTCTTTTGTTGTTTTAAAAGATTGACAGAACTAGCCAAAAATTATGTGCTAAGGTAGGCTACTGTGTATTTGAATGTTTTTTTTTTTTTTTACACGTGGGGAATGTTTCAGTTATACAAGATTATTAATCTAGCTATTAAGATGAAAACAAATCTTATGATAGTTCAAAAGAGATGTAGATTGACACGAAGATACAACAGATAAATAATGTAATTAATGTCAAAGGTAACGTATCATGTAAAAATATGACTTAAGGGCAAATGTAGCTTAGCCTACGTTGTAAAACAAAATGTGGACAAGTAGGCTACCTGTCCGAATCACAATTAATTATGAAAGAAGTGTCCGTTTTAAAAAGTATTTTGCTTAAAATACGAACTTTGAAAATGACTGATCAGCCTGCCCGGGCTATGGTCATTTGAAGGAAAAGCATCACAGTGTAGGCTTAATCACAGTAGACTATCATTTACATCATTTCACACAGTGAATTGAGAGAAGACAAGGAAGTGGGTCGATGAAGGCAGAGAGTGTGTTTGTATATTGCTCTATATGATGTTACAGCTGAGGTTTATTTATAATTGTATTGTGTGAAAGGGATAGTGTGTGAATGTGTGTAGTCACACTTCAGCCTACATATATTTTCTATGTAACATGATGATGGGCCCTACGTGAGTTTTACAGAAATACGAGTGGAGTGAGAGGTGGGTTGTAGACTCTCGTCATGTAATGCTAATGAGTCCTCTAAGCTGTAGCCTACTCTGGAGAGTCCGAGAGAGAGAGGGGAGGGGTGTGTGTGTGTGTGTGTGTGTGTGTGTGTGTGTGCGTGTGTGTGTGTGTGTGTGCGTGTGCTTGTTGACTCATTCTGAAGATTTATTTCATTTGTCTTCGTACATTTAGACTTTAATAAAAACCCAGGAGATTAAAGTGTAGCTGGCGTTTGTGGGCTGTCTATGAAAATACGGACGACCTTGCAGCATCGAAACTGGACTACAAATGGCCTACGATTGGACATATCAAAGCGGGATTTAAAAAGAAAAAATAGTTGCAATATACAATTATAAGTGAATAGAATGAAACTGCAGTTTTTTTAGAGAGATCCATTCAGTCTTCCTTGTCTATCTGAGCAGAGAATATCAGAAAAAGCATAGTTCTCTCACACCCATGGAAAAACAGTCGTCCATGGACGGCTAAATTGTGTTGAAAACGCGTCTTGGATGCCTTTTAAGTGGTTTTTCAATGACATTTTGTGCACTGGGTTCAACCTTCTTGAAATCACACCTGAATTTCTACTGACAACGAATGTGGACGCTTCGAGCTACGCAAACAGGTTTTCTTTTGCCATGACATTTGTGAAAGACAAACCAGAGCGTTGCAGCGAGGGACGCTATTGCAGCAACAACAGTGAACAACTTTCTTGTTCAATCTGTGCTTTCCTCTGGTTTGTCTTTCACAAATGTCATGGCAAAAGAAAAACAGCGTAGCTCGAAGCGTACACGTTCGTGTATTTGCGTGAGGTAGCTATGTTTCGGCCCTAACACTGCTATGTCTGAACTTTGTTAGTGTTAGAGACTGTAACCTGTATTCATACGGCCTCTTAGAGCAGGAGTTTTTGTCTAAGATTTTAGGGTCAGGTTTCCCTCGACCATATGCTAACCTGATTCAGCTAAAAAGCCAATCTGACAAAAACACTAAACTGACAAACTTGGTTAAAATGCCAAGATCAGTAGGCCTACCTCTGAGACTGTATGAGTAGGCTACGGGCTGATCTAGGATCCGTTTTGGCCTTTTAGTTCATAATGGATATGATTATGATATGGAATCATGGACTGAGAAACTTTGTTCCCTGATTGGCCTTCCTGCTCTGAGACGCTTTGAACTAGTTTTGGCCAATTTTGGGCCCAGGTCTGGAATTCATTGAGGTTATTTTTCTTACAATGGCAATCATATTTGCAGGTCCGTGTCGTCATCGCAGCGAAATATTCCTTCCGTTCCGTTAACAGGAGAGGAGGGGTATTCATACCTGGGTGGATGAGAGCATGTGTGGGTTATCTATGGCCTCTTCTACAAAGGTTTGAGAAGCCAATCCTCTCTTATTACCTCAGAGTATATTCAAGGGCGGCAAACATTTACTCAAATGTAAAAAATTAAAAAAAACGGAACAGAGCTAAACATCTGATGATGGCAAATATGTGGTCTTTATACTGCGGCCAATCACGCGCTTTGACTCATCGCAGTGCGTTAGCTACTCCACCAACCATTCTAGCTGTGCCATCGTTTCTGTCCCTCCAATGCAACACGCCCAACTCTCGAACAATACAACACGCTGCCAAAGAACGCACAGTGAAATCCCTGTTCAAGGGATGGAATGTTTCAAATGTAATGGAACACTCTATCTGTTGATTAGGCCTTCAGGTGAACCTGAATCTAATTTTGTCAAATAAATCAAATCTAATTGTAGTTTTACACATTTAACAGAACTGTAAATATTGCACAATAAGCTGCATTGACCGACGGCTAATTGAGAGGGCAGCACCTCAATCCTCGTAAAACCTTTACAGAAATGGAATATACTGCAAATTGTATTGAAATTGAAGATCGCAACTATGCAAAATACGAGGCAATGTATTTTTTGCTTTGAAATATATTTAGCATTACCAAGCATTTTCTCATTAATATATATTAATTTTCTGTAAGCTCTGGTGCATCAAACTTGGTTGAGGACACGACAAATTAGGGTTGCCATGGCAAGGATTCTGTATAAACGGACACTAAAGTCGAAGGACAGCAAGGGGAAGGGGTTGCGTGAATAATATTAAGGATTAGCTAGGATAAGAATTAGCACTGGAGCGGGTTCAAATAATGAAGGTATGTTGACTCACTTTTCCCAATAGCCTCCCCATTCACCTTTGAACCATCATAACCTGGCTGTGACGCTCCTGTCTAGCGCCATGATTCACTTGTTAACTGGAGGACCGGGGCTACTTTTTAACAAGGAAATGTCACTGAGGGAGAGGGACTCTCTCAGACCAGTGTTAATGTAGTGTAGTGGAATGTTTGCATTTAATGTAAATGCATTATCTCATCTTACTTATTGTGTTCGCTCATAATCTCAGTCTCCCCGTCTGATTCCATTTGACATGTCTCATGCATATCATTATTATTCTGGGACAAGAGTAGGGTACACGCACACGCACACGCACACACACACACACATAGAGCCTATGTAGGCTAAAGTGTGACCACACACACACACACACACACACACACCATCCCTTTCACAAAATACAATGATAAATAAACCTCAGCTGTGACATATTCATTTTATATATATTTTTTTAACCTTTATTTATTCAGGAGATACCTCTTGAGATTAAAAATCTCATTTCCAAGAGTGTCCTGGCCAGACCAGTCTTAATAATGTTCCTGCCCACCTCATTCAGTGTTAATGTTAAATTATATTTAGATTCATGGCGTCACCAGTTCTTCAGTCAAGCTTGTAAACTTGTTGACCTTGAAGTGCAGGTTTGGATTACTTCCTGTTCCATAAACAAACACGCACACACTTCCTGATCTGCTGTTGAGCTGTGACACAGGCAACTTCAACGTGTGCTAATATTTCCAATATGTTTATATATTTAAATAAAGTGACTATATATTTAAATATGTTTCATAGCAGTGAGGTACAGTGTTTTAAACATGATGTTTGTGTGTTTGGGTACATAAAACCAGCTTGCTGTTCAGACATTGGGCAACAGTCTATATGACTTTGCCAGGGACACGCCTTTTAGCTCATAAAAATGAAGGACATGTACCTAGAAGAAGTGGTAAAGGTAACTGCTATGATGATACAAATCTCAGAGTATAAAACACAAACTCTTCAGCGGTGAACACACACACACACACACACACACACACACGCTGCCTGCTTTATCTGTTTCATCTTTATCTTGGTGTCCCATTTGTAATTTGACACAAAAACACGCAGAGAAACTGGTTTCATCTCCATAGTCTGTACTGTGTTTCCTTTCTCTCTCTCTCTCTCTCTCTCTCTCTCTCTCTCTCTCTCTCTCTCTCTCTCTCTCTCAATTCAATTCAATTCAATTCAATTAGCTTTATTGGCATGACAAGACATTACACATCCGTATTGCCAAAGCATCAAAACAGTCAAAGACATACTAACTACACATACTATCTAACACTGAACAATACAAAACAGCAAAGAGTAGAAACGAATGAACAGCAACCATACCTGAAAACAAGGACCCTTCTTAAATTATGAATTTAGAAGTAACAACAATGAAAGATATAACAAAATACAATTAAAAATAATAATAATAATAATTAATGGCAATGATAATAATGATGATGGAGAACAACAAATGTGATTTTATAATAATACATAATAAAGTCAATATAATAAATATAAAAATTAAAAATTAAAATTACACAACTTAAAATATTGATTCCTGTCACTCACTGTCCCTAAGACGATGGCAGGCAGCTATATATTGTGCCGCCAGGTCACAGCACGTCCTCTCCTCTCCTAAGAGGATGGGGAGTTTTTGGATGTTTGTAAAATTTTTAAATTGAGGGTATCTCTGATTTATTTTGGGAAAGTATTTATTTCTAATTTGAGTGTATATTATATCTCTCTCTCTCTGCCTATCTGCCTATCTTTTGTAAACAATAACATTTACAAAAGATAGGCAGAAAACACAAAAACTGAATTAAGAATGTGTGTAAAATAAGACTGAAAATGTACAAGCTAAGCCAGTAAAAATAAGGAAATGTAAAATTCTGTACTGCATGGGTCTGTTCCAGAAAGCAGGGTTACTGATTAAGCTGACAACTGCTTTGAGTAAAACCCAGAACCCTCCCAGATCTGGAACTGAAGTGAACAGAGCTGTTCTGGGGTTTACTTGGTAACTCAGTAATCCTGCTTTCCGGAACAGGACCTTTAAAGGATCTTTAAAATGAGATGTCTAAGTTGGCATGCTCAGGCAGAGAGGTCCATAGTTAAGCGCCCTGTAATGAACAGCCAAGCCACCCTTTATTTTTAGATGATCTTTTGAGACACGCTGTAGGTCTCAGGCGGCTACTGTACAGATTCTTTATTATCAGCTTTATCCTTTTTAATATGTCATCTATTTTTGTACCTGTTGTTGAATTGTCTTAATTTATGGTTCAGGTTCTTGTGCAAAACAATTTCAATGAGGGGCAATAAAAGCTTAATTATTTCAGCTGTGTGTGTGTGCGCACGTGCGTGCAGTGTGTGTGTGTGTGTGTGTGTGTGTGTGTGTGTGTTTGGGGAGCTGGGAGGGGGATGCTGCACTGAACTTTGACTGTATTTTTATAATTTTTAATGTACTTTTATTCTTTTTATTGTATTGTGTTGTATTGAATTCCCTTATTCTGGGATGATAAAGTTTACATTGTAGTAAACACAAGGTTCTGATAAGCATAAGGAAATGGTTTCATCTTGGTGTAGACTTCCGTTCCAAAGCCCTGCATCGGCTCACTGTCCCTCCCCAGAGCTGTGTGCTTGTGTCCTTCATCCGTCACTGAATTTAAATTAAATTCAAATTGCTGGTCTCTCTCCACCCTCTACCTCAGCCTCTCTCTCTCCCCACTCCTCTCTCTCACTGACTCCAGGAAGAAGATAGTTTTTATTCCAGCTGAGATAACACTGTAGTAAAACAGCTCAGTCACACTGTGTGACTTCCTGTAGGTCACAGTGTTAACTTCCCCATCATCTTTGTCCCTCCAGGCAATAGCGTTCGAGCCACATTCCAGAAAAGTGTTGAGTCACACACCGTATACAGCACACATACACGCACACACAGACTCACGCTCAATCACACACACAGATACACACTCAGACTCAGTCTTTCTATCTCTCTCTCTCACACACACACACACACACACACACACACAAACACAGTGTGGTTGGGAGTAGCTCCTTGTTGCTACGGTTATGTCAGCACATCCTGTTTGAATCAGCACTGGAGTAGTGCTTACACACCCTCTGTAGCTGCTATACATTTTGTAGCAGGTGCATGTATGCTTGTGTGTGTGTGTACTATGTATGCTTGTGTGTGTGTGTGTACTATGTATGCTTGTGTGTTTGTGTTCATACGGTAGTTCTAAATACCTGTGTCATATCACGAGTATTGATTTAAGGAAAGACATTTGCTTTGCATGTCATTGGAACTGGCTTCAGAGGTAAATCTGACCTGCTTGTCTCATTTTCCAGGGGAATCGGCCCAGTATGATCCCACATTTAACGGGCCGATACACAAGAGGTGAGTGCCATCCCGCCACATCCTGCCCACTTCAGTCAGTCTTCCCCTGGAGATCCACTGGATCCTGGTCTAAAGGATTTCACTGGATCCTAGTTTAAATGGGTTTCACTGAATCCTGATTTAAATTATTTTACTGAATCCTGGTCTAAATGATTTCATTGGATCCTGGTCTAAATTATTTCACTGGATCCCCTGGTCTAAATGATTTCACTGGATCCCCTGGTCTAAATGATATCACTGGATCCTGGTCTAAATTATTTCACTGGATCCCCTGGTCTAAATGATTTCACTGGATCCCCTGGTCTAAATGATTTCACTGGATTCTGGTCTAAATAATTTCACTGGATCCAGGGTCTAAATAATTTCACTGGATCCTGGTCTAAATGATTTCACTGGATCCTGGTCTAAATAATTTCACTGGATTTCTCGATCTCTCTCCATCTCTTAGGAGCTGCACAGATGTTATCTGTTGTATTATCTTCATGGCTGCCATCGCAGGGTATCTGGTGGTGGGAATTCTGGGTAAGTTTCCAGCCCTACTATGTTCTTTCTCCCCTCTCTGTCCCTGCACAACATGGCCGCCTTTGTCTTTCTCCCCTCTCTGTCCCTGCACAACATGGCCGCCTTTGTCTTTCTCCCTCCCTCATTCCTTCTCTCTATCTCTCTGTGAATGTGTGAGTTACAGCCTATTTTTATACAGTCTATGGTTACAGCACAGTGCTGTTATAGTGGCAGTGTGTGTAAATGTGTGAGTTACAGCACAGTGCTGTTATAGTGGCAGTGTGTGTAAGTGTGTGAGTTACAGCACAGTGCTGTTATAGTGGCAGTGTGTGTAAATGTGTGAGTTACAGCACAGTGCTGTTATAGTGGCAGTGTGTGTAAATGTGTGAGTTACAGCACAGTGCTGTTATAGTGGCAGTGTGTGTAAATGTGTGAGTTACAGCACAGTGCTGTTATAGTGGCAGTGTGTGTAAGTGTGTGAGTTACAGCACAGTGCTGTTATAGTGGCAGTGTGTGTAAATGTGTGAGTTACAGCACAGTGCTGTTATAGTGGCAGTGTGTGTAAGTGTGTGAGTTACAGCACAGTGCTGTTATAGTGGCAGTGTGTGTAAATGTGTGAGTTACAGTACAGTGCTGTTATAGTGGCAGTGTGTGTAAGTGTGTGAGTTACAGCACAGTGCTGTTATAGTGGCAGTGTGTGTAAATGTGTGAGTTACAGTACAGTGCTGTTATAGTGGCAGTGTGTGTAAATGTGTGAGTTACAGCACAGTGCTGTTATAGTGGCAGTGTGTGTAAGTGTGTGAGTTACAGCACAGTGCTGTTATAGTGACAGTGTGTGTAAATGTGTGAGTTACAGCACAGTGCTGTTATAGTGGCAGTGTGTGTAAGTGTGTGAGTTACAGCACAGTGCTGTTATAGTGGCAGTGTGTGTAAATGTGTGAGTTACAGCACAGTGCTGTTATAGTGGCAGTGTGTGTAAGTGTGTGAGTTACAGCACAGTGCTGTTATAGTGGCAGTGTGTGTAAATGTGTGAGTTACAGTACAGTGCTGTTATAGTGGCAGTGTGTGTAAATGTGTGAGTTACAGCACAGTGCTGTTATAGTGGCAGTGTGTGTAAATGTGTGAGTTACAGCACAGTGCTGTTATAGTGGCAGTGTGTGTAAATGTGTGAGTTACAGTACAGTGCTGTTATATTATAGTGGCAGTGTGTGTAAATGTGTGAGTTACAGTACAGTGCTGTTATAGTGGCAGTGTGTGTAAATGTGTGAGTTACAGCACAGTGCTGTTATAGTGACAGTGTGTGTAAATGTGTGAGTTACAGTACAGTGCTGTTATAGTGGCAGTGTGTGTAAATGTGTGAGTTACAGTACAGTGCTGTTATAGTGGCAGTGTGTGTAAATGTGTGAGTTACAGTACAGTGCTGTTATATTATAGTGGCAGTGTGTGTAAATGTGTGAGTTACAGTACAGTGCTGTTATAGTGGCAGTGTGTGTAAGTGTGTGAGTTACAGCACAGTGCTGTTATAGTGGCAGTGTGTGTAAATGTGTGAGTTACAGCACAGTGCTGTTATAGTGGCAGTGTGTGTAAATGTGTGAGTTACAGCACAGTGCTGTTATAGTGGCAGTGTGTGTAAATGTGTGAGTTACAGCACAGTGCTGTTATAGTGGCAGTGTGTTGTAAATGTGTGAGTTACAGCACAGTGCTGTTATAGTGGCAGTGTGTGTAAATGTGTGAGTTACAGCACAGTGCTGTTATAGTGGCAGTGTGTGTAAGTGTGTGAGTTACAGCACAGTGCTGTTATAGTGGCAGTGTGTGTAAGTGTGTGAGTTACAGTACAGTGCTGTTATAGTGGCAGTGTGTGTAAATGTGTGAGTTACAGTACAGTGCTGTTATAGTGGCAGTGTGTGTAAATGTGTGAGTTACAGTACAGTGCTGTTATAGTGGCAGTGTGTGTAAATGTGTGAGTTACAGTACAGTGCTGTTATATTATAGTGGCAGTGTGTGTAAATGTGTGAGTTACAGTACAGTGCTGTTATAGTGGCAGTGTGTGTAAGTGTGTGAGTTACAGCACAGTGCTGTTATAGTGGCAGTGTGTGTAAATGTGTGAGTTACAACACAGTGCTGTTATAGTGGCAGTGTGTGTAAATGTGTGAGTTACAGCACAGTGCTGTTATAGTGGCAGTGTGTGTAAATGTGTGAGTTACAGCACAGTGCTGTTATAGTGGCAGTGTGTGTAAGTGTGTGAGTTACAGCACAGTGCTGTTATAGTGGCAGTGTGTGTAAATGTGTGAGTTACAGCACAGTGCTGTTATAGTGGCAGTGTGTGTAAATGTGTGAGTTACAGCACAGTGCTGTTATAGTGGCAGTGTGTGTAAATGTGTGAGTTACAGCACAGTGCTGTTATAGTGGCAGTGTGTGTAAGTGTGTGAGTTACAGCACAGTGCTGTTATAGTGACAGTGTGTGTAAATGTGTGAGTTACAGCACAGTGCTGTTATAGTGGCAGTGTGTGTAAGTGTGTGAGTTACAGCACAGTGCTGTTATAGTGGCAGTGTGTGTAAATGTGTGAGTTACAGCACAGTGCTGTTATAGTGGCAGTGTGTGTAAGTGTGTGAGTTACAGCACAGTGCTGTTATAGTGGCAGTGTGTGTAAATGTGTGAGTTACAGTACAGTGCTGTTATAGTGGCAGTGTGTGTAAATGTGTGAGTTACAGTACAGTGCTGTTATAGTGGCAGTGTGTGTAAATGTGTGAGTTACAGTACAGTGCTGTTATAGTGGCAGTGTGTGTAAATGTGTGAGTTACAGTACAGTGCTGTTATATTATAGTGGCAGTGTGTGTAAATGTGTGAGTTACAGTACAGTGCTGTTATAGTGGCAGTGTGTGTAAGTGTGTGAGTTACAGCACAGTGCTGTTATAGTGGCAGTGTGTGTAAATGTGTGAGTTACAGCACAGTGCTGTTATAGTGGCAGTGTGTGTAAATGTGTGAGTTACAGCACAGTGCTGTTATAGTGGCAGTGTGTGTAAATGTGTGAGTTACAGCACAGTGCTGTTATAGTGGCAGTGTGTTGTAAATGTGTGAGTTACAGCACAGTGCTGTTATAGTGGCAGTGTGTGTAAATGTGTGAGTTACAGCACAGTGCTGTTATAGTGGCAGTGTGTGTAAGTGTGTGAGTTACAGCACAGTGCTGTTATAGTGGCAGTGTGTGTAAGTGTGTGAGTTACAGTACAGTGCTGTTATAGTGGCAGTGTGTGTAAATGTGTGTTACAGCACAGTGCTGTTATAGTGGCAGTGTGTGTAAATGTGTGAGTTACAGCACAGTGCTGTTATAGTGGCAGTGTGTGTAAGTGTGTGAGTTACAGCACAGTGCTGTTATAGTGGCAGTGTGTGTAAGTGTGTGAGTTACAGCACAGTGCTGTTATAGTGGCAGTGTGTGTAAATGTGTGAGTTACAGCACAGTGCTGTTATAGTGGCAGTGTGTGTAAGTGTGTGAGTTACAGCACAGTGCTGTTATAGTGGCAGTGTGTGTAAGTGTGTGAGTTACAGCACAGTGCTGTTATAGTGGCAGTGTGTGTAAGTGTGTGAGTTACAGTACAGTGCTGTTATAGTGGCAGTGTGTGTAAGTGTGTGAGTTACAGCACAGTGCTGTTATAGTGGCAGTGTGTGTAAGTGTGTGAGTTACAGCACAGTGCTGTTATAGTGGCAGTGTGTGTAAATGTGTGAGTTACAGCACAGTGCTGTTATAGTGGCAGTGTGTGTAAGTGTGTGAGTTACAGCACAGTGCTGTTATAGTGGCAGTGTGTGTAAATGTGATATCGAGACTCAACCCAAAGTTACTCTGTTGACTTGCTCAATTACTGCCGATGCCCCCATTGCTCTTGCCCCACTTCACACCTCTCCTGTGTGTCCTCTCTCTCTCTCTCTCTCTCTCTCTCTCTCTCTCTCTCTCTCTCTCTCTCTCTCTCTCTCTCTCTCACAGCTCCTCTCATCTCTCCTCATCCCTGCAGTCAGCTCAATAAAACACTCTGCTTATCTCAGGTCAACAGAAAATGTAAACAGAAAATTAGGTGCTCCTGATAATGTTTGCACTTAATTTAACACACACACACACACACACACACACACACACACACACACACACACACACACACACACACACACACACACACACACGCACAACCAAACACCAGCCCACCCACCCACATGTGCACACATTAAAATACATTACATTACATTACAGTTTTTCTCAATTGCTTACACACATTTTTTGAAAGCATACCTCATTTTCTCAAAACTCTAAACACAAATCCAAAAACCACACACACAAAATGCAAAACCCTACATATGCAAAATGCTACTTTGCCTTCAAAACAATGTTATGTCTCCTCAAAATGGTATTTTGTGTTCAAATGACACACACAGACCATCATATGAGTAGACATTTCTAAGAACCAATTGAACACTGATGTGCTGAATGGAAAACACTAGTATGAATGGGAAAACACCAGTATGAAGGCCTTATCAGGAGCATTATGCCTTTTCATGTTCAGTGTTACTGTACGCTTACTCCTGTTGTAAAATATTACTGTATAATGTTTTTACTCAAATATAAAACAACACACAAATATACAGTAACAACAAAAATATTTCTTTATTTTTTCCAAAAGTGCTGTAGCCTATACATCACAGCAAACACAACTGGATGTGTAAATGATTTGCATAGAACAAACAATAGAAAATAGGCCAGTACAGTCAACAAAAAAAGAAAGAAAAATGTAAAATAAAAAAGGACAAAAAAAGGCACCCTGTACACCTGCTTCATTCTCAAGGTGTTCCGCCTTAGAACACGGTCCACTGTGGCTAGGCTCACTGTATTGAGCCTTAGAACACGGTCCACTGTGGCTAGGCTCACTGTATTGAGCCTTAGAACATGGTCCACTGTGGCTAAGCTCACTGTATTGAGCCTTAGAACACGGTCCACTGTGGCTAGGCTCACTGTATTGAGCCTTAGAGCACGGTCCACTGTGGCTAGGCTCACTGTATTGAGCCTTAGAACACGGTCCACTGTGGCTAGGCTCACTGTATTGAGCCTTAGAACACGGTCCACTGTGGCTAGGCTCACTGTATTGAGCCTTAGAACACGGTCCACTGTGGCTAGGCTCACTGTATTGAGCCTTAGAGCACGGTCCACTGTGGCTAGGCTCACTGTATTGAGCCTTAGAACACGGTCCACTGTGGCTAGGCTCACTGTATTGAGCCTTAGAGCACGGTCCACTGTGGCTAGGCTCACTGTATTGAGCCTTAGAACACGGTCCACTGTGGCTAGGCTCACTGTATTGAGCCTTAGAGCACGGTCCACTGTGGCTAGGCTCACTGTATTGAGCCTTAGAACACGGTCCACTGTGGCTAGGCTCACTGTATTGAGCCTTAGAACACGGTCCACTGTGGCTAAGCTCACTGTATTGAGCCTTAGAACACGGTCCACTGTGGCTAGGCTCACTGTATTGAGCCTTAGAACACGGTCCACTGTGGCTAGGCTCACTGTATTGATGTTTAGGAATATGTCTTGGTCATCAATGATTGCACTTTGTATTTGAGTGATTGATATAGCATTATTTTCCAGAACCATATTTACTATTTCAGTCTCCTGTTCAGCCGTAAAGACACGCTCCCTCCCACCACACCAGGGTAATCTTTCAGTTCTGCAAAATATACAAATACAGTACAATGTAAAATACTCTAAATACAAGAATACTATGCTCCTGATAAGGCATTCAAACTAGTGTTTTCCTGTCATAGTAGTGTTTCTTACCTATTCTCTCTTCTGAATGTCCGGAGAATGGATGCAACTGAGAAGCGGCTTATGTTTGGTTGAACCCTCTGGCCAGCCTCCTGCATGGTCAAACCATGGTTGACCACATGGTCGACCACAGTGGCCCGAATCTCATCAGAGATAATGGCTCTCCTTGCTCTTCCTCGTCCTCCTCTTCCTCCTCCTCGTCCTCCTCTTCCTCCTCTTACTCTCACTCCTCTGCCTCTCTGATCACCTCTCACTTCAATGTTGCCATCCATTGTTCTCCAAACCAGGAGCTCACCTGTGGCCCTTATGCTCAAGCTTTGATTGGAAATTGCACAACGGCCTTGGAAATGGAAGTTTTGCCATTTGAATGGCAGTGTGTTCTGTCTGAACACAAGGAGATTTGGCATTGATGAAGAGTGTGCAAAATAGAGAGTATTGTGTGTAGTGTTTTGAAGAAAGTGTGGTTTAGAATTGAAATCTGGGTCTAAAGCAGGAAATGTGTTTATAGTTCAGCAGAATTGGTTTAGGGAGTTGGCACATGAGTTACAGGTTGTGGTCATTGTGTCATAAGTTCCAGTTTTTGTGTGTAAACAATTGAGAAAAACTGTAAAATACATTACATTACAATTACATTACAGGCATTCAAATTGTTAACTTGATTCATCCAGAGCGGCTTACACAACTTACACCACTTTTTCATAGTATATATACAGTATTATACCGTACATTTATACAGGATATATACTGAAGCAATTCAAGTTAAGTACTTTGATCAAGGGTACAACGGCAGTGTCCTACCTGGGAATCCAGGCCCAGTTCCTTATGCTAACTGTTTCCCTCTCCTCCTCTCCGCCAGCCTGGCTGTACGGTGACCCCCGGCACGTCCTCTACCCCCGGAACTCCACCGGAATGTTCTGTGGCCTTGGACTCAACAAGTAACTGACTGTCTGTTGTCTGAGTGTCTGTACTGTGCTGAATGTCTGTTCTCTGAGTGGCTGTTCTGTGCTGAATGTCTGTTCTCTGAGTGTTTGTACTGTGCTGAATGTCTGTTCTCTGAGTGTCTGTACTGTGCTGAATGTCTGTTCTCTGAGTGTCTGTACTGTGCTGAATGTCTGTTCTCTGAGTGTTTGTACTGTGCTGAATGTCTGTTCTCTGAGTGTCTGTACTGTGCTGAATGTCTGTTCTCTGAGTGTCTGTACTGTGCTGAATGTCTGTTCTCTGAGTGGCTGTTCTGTGCTGAATGTCTGTTCTCTGAGTGTCTGTACTGTGCTGAACGTCTGTTCTCTCAGTGTCTGTACTGTATTACTGTAACATCCCTGTGTTCCTGACAGAGAGCAGACCAGTGTGTTCTATTTCGATATCATAAAGTGCGCCACGGCAACCAATATCATGGCAGCTGCGCTGAATGGGTTACAGTGTCCCACAACACAGGTCAGTCTGAGTGAGTCAGTGTCTCTGTCTCTACCCCGCCTGAGTGAGTCAGTGTCTCTGTCTCTACCCCGCCTGAGTGAGTCAGTGTCTCTGTCTCTACCCCGCCTGAGTGAGTCAGTGTGTCTGTCTCTACCCCGCCTGAGTGAGTCAGTGTGTCTGTCTCTACCCCGCCTGAGTGAGTCAGTGCCTCTGTCTCTACCCCGCCTGAGTGAGTCAGTGTCTCTGTCTCTACCCCGCCTGAGTGAGTCAGTGTCTCTGTCTCTACCCCGCCTGAGTGAGTCAGTGTCTCTGTCTCTACCCCGCCTGAGTGAGTCAGTGTCTCTGTCTCTAACCCGTCTGAGTGAGTCAGTGTCTCTGTCTATACCCCGCCTGAGTGAGTCAGTGTCTCTGTCTCTAACCCGTCTGAGTGAGTCAGTGTCTCTGCCTCTAACCCGTCTGAGTGAGTCAGTGTCTCTGTCTCTACCCCGCCTGAGTGAGTCAGTGTGTCTGTCTCTACCCCGCCTGAGTGAGTCAGTGTGTCTGTCTCTACCCCGCCTGAGTGAGTCAGTGTGTCTGTCTCTACCCCGCCTGAGTGAGTCAGTGCCTCTGTCTTTACCCCGCCTGAGTGAGTCAGTGTCTCTGTCTCTACCCCGCCTGAGTGAGTCAGTGTCTCTGTCTCTACCCCGCCTGAGTGAGTCAGTGTCTCTGTCTCTACCCCGCCTGAGTGAGTCAGTGTCTCTGTCTCTAACCCGTCTGAGTGAGTCAGTGTCTCTGTCTATACCCCGCCTGAGTGAGTCAGTGTCTCTGTCTCTAACCCGTCTGAGTGAGTCAGTGTCTCTGCCTCTAACCCGTCTGAGTGAGTCAGTGTCTCTGTCTCTACCCCGCCTGAGTGAGTCAGTGTCTCTGTCTCTAACCCGCCTGAGTGAGTCAGTGCCTCTGTCTCTAACGTGTGCCTGAGTGAGTCAGTGTCTCTGTCTCTAACGTGTGCCTGAGTGAGTCAGTGTCTCTGTCTCTAACGTGTGCCTGAGTGAGTCAGTTTCTCTGTCTCTAACATGTGCCTGAGTGAGTCAGTGTCTCTGTTTCTATTGTATACCTGAATGAGTCAGTTTCTCAGTACATCAGTGTCCTTAGGCTTGAGTGAGTCAGTGTCAGTGTCATTATGCCTGAGCGAGTCAGTGTTTTTGTGTCAGTGTCCTTATGCCTGAGGGAGTCAGTATTTATGTGTCAGTGTTCTTATGCCTGAGTGAGTCAGTGTCTCTCTCAGTGTCCTTGGGAATGAGTGTGTCAGTCACTCTCTCTGTGTGCCCATTTCCCTGTGAAAATGTATTGCTAGCCCACAAGAATAAAAGAATGTCTCTTTGCAGGTTTGTGTAAAACAGTGCCCCGATGAATTCTGGGTGATAGATGTTGTCACTGCCTACCTCCCAGGCGCCCTTGCAAAGGATGTTTTCAAGCAAGACTACTGTGTTCCCTCCATTGATCTCTCCACCACCGCACTGGTACATCACATTCTGCGCCTGTGTGTTGTGTGTGTGTCTGTGTGTGTGTGTGTGTGTGTGTGTGTGTGTGTTAACATGCATTTATGAGGATGTCTCTGTGTGTGTGTGTGTGTGTGTGTTAACATGTATTTGTGAGGACGTCTGTGTGTACATTTTATTATTTAAAATTTGTTGTTCTTAATTTATACATGTTCTCTCTGTGAGAAATAAAATGTATTTTTCGAGAAAGACCTGTTCCTGTGCGCCTGGGTGTCTGTAGGTGTGTTTGCCTGCATGATCATGCATGCTTGTGTGTGTGTGTGTGTGTGTGTGTGTGTGTGTGTGTGTGTGTGTGTGTGTGTGTGTGTGTATGTGTGTGTGTGTGTGTGTGTGTGTGTGTGTGAGTGAGAGTGTGCTCAGGCATTCACTCAATATTTCTCTGTTGTTTAATACATGATAAATTGTTAGTTTGAGTAAAGACAGGAGTGTATGTTTAAACAGCTGCTTCTCCCCTCGCCTGGTTCTCTCAATTCAATTCAATTCAATTCAATTCAATAATGCTTTATTGGCATGACTGCATACAGACTGTTACAATGTTGCCAAAGCAGGTGAAATATTAGTTAAAGAGTACTTAAAATAAATACCAACTAATTAAAATGGAACAGGTAGGTAGATATGTAAATATGGTTATAATAAAGGGAAAACATAAATAAAGAAATAAATAAAATGGTAATAGCAACAGTAATAAGGCAATGCAGAAATATATAAAATTAATAATAATAATAATAATAATAATAATAATAATAATAATAATAAATAACAGTATTATTTATAACCAAATAAATATATGGTTCTCTCTCTCTTTCTCTCTCTCTCTCTCTCTCTCTCTCTTTCTCTCTTTCTCTCTCAGACTGTCAAACAGATTCTTGATAGAGAGCTTTGCCCATATTTCACCATTCCGACAGCTGCAGGTATTGCCTTGTCTTTGCAGCCATTTTGTGTGAAACTACCAACATAACATACATAACATACATAACCTACATAACAACTACATGCTAAAGCCTCACACTATAATTCAAATTCAAATTCAAATGTGCTTTATTTGCATGACAAGTAAACTTGTGTTGCAAAAGCATTGATACATAAATGACAGACAACAAACACCCCTCCCCCCCACGCTCAAGAAGGAGGGGGGGAAAAAACTAAAAAACATGAGCAACAAACCCCCCCCCCCCCATACACACACACACGTCAAAAGACGTTTAGTCTATAATGTAACATACTCTATGCTCTCATCTAATTTTACCCCTCTCTCTCTCCCTCCCTCTCCCCCTCTCTCTCTCTCTCCCTCTCCCCCCCCCCCCCCCCCCTCTCTCTCTCTCTCTCTCTCTCTCTCTCTCTCTCTCAGTGTTGGGAAGGTGCTTGCCAAAAATTGGATCTCTGAACGAGATCCCGGAAAGCTTCGTCCTGCCAGGTATATCCTCTCCCAACGAGACAGCCGATGCCATCCGGAACGCCACCGGGTAAACCCCGCCCTTGTGTGCACATCCTGCTCTGACTGTCCCACCCACTGTTTACCCACAATGCTCTCTGCACACAACACACCACATGTTGGTAAACACTCCACACAATGCAGAACACTATATACAGACACACACACACACACACACACACACACACACACACACGCATAAATGCACACATGCATAAACATACACACACACACACACACACACACACGCATAAATGCACACATGCATAAACATACACACACACACACACACACACATAAATGCACACATGCATAAACATACACACACACACACACACACACACACACACATACTTGTATGGCATCCATAGTGAGGACCGAGAACGGAGACTATAGAACTGAGGACCCGTGTTTCTGTACTACATAGTGAGAAACAGACACTGAACGTCAACACTAGACCATGCCAGCACTACTGCTAACACTTTACATTCCTTAAACAAGCAACAGGGAGAAAAATTTATTAACCCGTTAAGTGAGGACCTCTTGTTGCTGGGCAGACGCAAAGGTGTCCTCATTTGGGGATTTTTTGATTGGCCAAAATTTTGGCGGGAAAGTTGCTTTGTCCGTGGGGGAAGGGAATGACGGTTGTCTAGGTGGGTGTGGCCAGCTTTTGCACTCAAATTACCTCTAATAAGCTGCAGGCACATTACAGACAGCTCAGATGAACTCCTTTCACTCAATATACCAATCACCTGTAACTGTGCTATTCTTATACACTCCTGTTTAACCATTTTTTTTGTTTTTTATTACTTATAAGGACATGGGAAGGAATGTTAAATTAGTTTTTAAAATATTGCAGTTACATTAGTCCACTACAATGAAAATCATGCATTAAAGGTATAAAAAATGATTAGGATAATTTGTATTGGAATACAATAGAGGAAGACAATGTGCCTAAACATCAGGTGCTAACCGGTATGTAATAATAAAAAATAGGAAGGTTCATTAAGATTTACCTAGATTTGTGTGCAGTCTCATTTACTTAACATTAGTTGATCCAGTAGACTAGCACCAATACATTTAACAGATATAAATGTTTGAGTATAATCCCACTATTTTAAATTAATGGAATACAATAAAAATGTGTTTTCTGCACACTTACCACAACTATAAAAAATATTTTTTGTGATTAAGTTTTTTTCCCAGTCAGAAAAACAAACATACTAGGCCTGTACATATTGAAAAAGCAGAAATACAGTAATAACAATCATAAAGGTCACAATAGTGGCATCCTGTGAAAACATAAGAACAGTGGGACAGAGAGGGAGAGATAGAGAGAAAAGGAGAGATAGAGAAAGAGGGGGATAGAGGGAGAAAGGGGGAGTGAGGGGAAGAGGGATGGAAGGAGAGAGGAAAAGGGTGAGTGCCTGTTTGTACATCCTTGTAGTCATGTACATCCATTGGTGAAGATTAAGGGGGCGTCTAAGTGGCCTGAGATCTCAATCGGCGCACCCCCCCGCCCCGGTCCAAGATAGCAATTAGAATACCCACCCCCAAGTTTGTAATCTTAAATTTCACACCCTCACTCCCCAGTCCAGTGAGTCCACAATAGCAATCTGACACCCACCCCCACCCCGGGTCATGCTTGCAAATCTCCATCAGGCACTAGGCTCACCCCCCTTCACCCTCTGCGATAGGCAGTCTACCCCCAATCAGTAACCCCCCCCCCCCACATTCCCACACTGGCACCCCTTGCTTAAATGGCAAACTCCGCTGATGTTTACAGCCCTTTTATGACAGAAATGTGCACCAAATGGCTCATTGAAAACATAGGCCACACATGCAGATTACAACCTTAATGCATGATGTCCACTACAGTGGACAGAAAGTTTATAGTCATTTTCTCATTGTTCTCGTTGCATCTTACCTAATCAGAATATACATTTTTAACATGCCTGTTCTCTTGGAATAGAAGGTTTTCACAGCTATACCATATGTACTTGGTACATTTCCACATTTCCACTTCCAGTATATAACGTCAACTTTATGTTGTAAGGTGGTTCAAATTTGAAGGTTTTTAAACATTAAATTCATAATGTTAAAAATAGAATTTTGTAATGATATTGCAATTTAACAGTCAATCTGTGACGTTGCCTTTGAGGTATGTGAAGGTTGAAAATTACATAGACGACGTCAATACATCGTTTCCACGTTACCAGTCACATGTTGTTTCACCGTCAATAATACAACTTTAATCCAACAGTCCTTGTAAAAAAGTAATAAATAAATAAGTTTGGCATGACATCTCATGTCACAGGACCAAGGGTACACACATCGTTGTGCATTCTTTATTGTTGATCGATTGATTGATGCGCTTGCCTTCAACGAGATTCAAACTTTGATATAGGCTATTCTTTTCATTTCAACAAGTGATTAGAGTATTACCGCTGCGCCACCATGAATGCGGGTAAACTCGCGGCTGCATGCTGCACCCTATCTTTTAAGTTATGGTCTGATTATCGTTGCACCTACGACGTGTCATTTTTGGCTAGCGCTGTCATATTGCATTATGTTATACTGGTGATCTGAGTGTCTCGGTCTAGCTGTTTCAGCCAATTGCATCAATGGGAAAGCACTCTCAAACCACGCATTGGGTGTTTGAAAGCTTCCTAAATAATTTAACTTTGTGTATTGTGTTAATGTCTAGTGTTCTGAATGTGATTTTAAAAGTTGACGCACTTCTGTAAAAGTCGAAAGCGATTGCGCTAAAACCACCACAAACATGTCACAGTTGTTCACATGTTATTTTATGGGCGCATATAAGTCCGGCCACATAGGCGTGTGTACAACGCGTGTACACCATCCTGTCTGTTACACACGGGTGTGCACAAGCATGACTAAAAATATCAAGATTACAATGTGAAATATTATTGTGTCGACTGTATCAAAAAATGCATAATAATAAAAGGGTCCATCGATCAAAGACCACATACAGTACATACCTGTTTCACAGCGAAGGGGAATGCTGCTTTCAATTGCATTTATCCTGCCAGATTTTAACAAACGTCTATCATCTCCTGGCAGCTGAGCTGGTGACGACTGTCCGCTGTTCCTATATGCACTCCCTATTGCTGTAAAATTAACGGCTGCATTAGGCTACTTTTTTTTTTTGTTGCAAGTTCCAGCATCTCAAAAATAAATCTGCCGTAAATTCATAAAATGCTAAAATTATGCGGTAAAAGGTTAAACAATCCTGACATCAGTCTGCAGTTTGCTAGTTACAACTTCAGACTGATGTTTAACTATTTACCTAGTTAGGTTGCTAATTTGCACACTTGTTGAACACAGTAGCTGACGTTACATCTCGTAATTGAAATACCACAACTAACATCTTGCTGGCATAGTTACTTGGCCAGCAGTAGCTAGCTAACATTATTGCATGTAACAATACAGAAAGGCAGTAAACCCCCACGGTTTAATGAATGCACAACGTGCTGTACCTTGTTCCACTGCCCATTCTGCAGTTAAACGACATTTTCTGTGAGAAATAGTTCTCTCAAGATCATATGTACTCAGTTTTATCAGAACTGCACTTAAGTTTATCTAGAACAGGGCTATCCAAAGTGAGAACGTTCCCTTTATTGTGTAATTTTCATACAGGAGCTTTTGAATTCATAGTCTGTTTATGCCTTTCTGGACATGTAGGCTACTGTCTCTCTGCCTATTACAGTGTTTGACCAAATCCACTGAAGCCAGGCCAATGCGCTGAACACTCAATTCACCAGTGTCATCGCTGCCCTGTTGTGTTCCACCTGGCTATAATAGTTTTATGTCAGCAATGAGTGGATTTTCCATTGTCCTTGTTTCATAAGAGGAATTTAACAATTTACAACTTAGCCAACTGTAGTTACTGTATTTGCAAGATTTATTTATAGAATGTCAACTTGATATAATTTATAAAAACAATAAATAAATGGAAAAAAAAACTGTTCACCCACTGAATTATACACTGTTCTTTTGGTTATCATTAGGAGTATGCTTAAACTACAATTAACTCCTAGTCCTTACAGCCATTCTGGCTTGAACATTTGATAAATTATTTGAACATCTTGATATTCCTGACAACTGAGGTTGATATAAAGTTGTTGATATTGCAGCTTATTAATTTAATCTTTATTTGGCCAGTCTGGTGGTAATATTCTTGTATGTATATATATCTTGTATGTTCTTATTTACAAAGTCAGATTCCAAAATTACATATTGGTATTATTGGTCTTTGTGGTATTATCAATAATTTTCACTGTTAATTGTTGCATTTTTCAATTGTGCATGTACAGTGCCCTCCACTATTATTGGCACCCCTGGTAAAGATGAGTAAAAAGGGTTATTAAAAATTCACCGTTTGGTGAAATTAGCTTAAGCTCACATTGAAAAAATGAGAAAAATGCAACCTTTTAATTGAAGTAAATTTATTATGAGAAAAAAAAATCAAGAAATCAACCCTCATCAAGAAATAATTATTTTTAACAAAACCATGTATGCCACAATTATTGGCACCCCTGCATTTATATATAGAATAAAGTAATCATTTTTAATATTTGGTCGCATGTCCTTTGCATGCCGTGACTTCCTGATGTCTGTGACCCAACAACATCAAAAGACTCTTGATATCTTATTTTATGGTACTCTTACAAGTGATACTATAACATCTATGCATTTGAATGGATCTCTATGAGAATTGGGGGGTGGGACTAGATTTAGCTGTAAATTATGCTGGAAAGTATAGAATACATGGTTGGCAAAATGCCTATAAGTCATCAAGGGTCTTACATATCAAACAAGCCTTAAACCATCACTCTGCTGCCAGAAATACAGTAGATGTAGATGGATAACTTGAAGGGTTTCTTCTCCTGACTTATTTTTCCATAGAATTCAATAGGAAAATTTGTCAGGAGAAACAACCCTTAAAGGGATAGTTCGGAATTTTGGACATAATGTCTCAATTACGACTTACCCATGATGTAGTTGATTGATGGAAACCATTTTCAGATAATTCCATGCTGTCCCTTCTTTTTGCTAATGCTAGCGCAAGTCTAAGGAAACTGCTAGCATCCACTACCAAACGCACTTAAACACTCCACAGTGCACCCAAAGCAAATAAAATACGACGACAGTCTATCGGGGTTATTTTCAGTGATTATACCATCAGTGATTATACCATCATTATACCAAACTATCGTTGAATCCTTTACTTTGTGCTCACCTAAATTCTCCGTGGAAGTATGGCGGAGCGATACTTTACGTTAGTAGGTAACGTAAAGTATAGCTCTGCCGCCGTATGTAGTGCCGGCCAACAACAATATCGCGCGTGTGAAAGAATCAGACTCGTAGTATTGTTAGATAACGTTCAGGTAAGATGGTATTTCGGTGTGTATTTAAAGGTTGTTCAAATCATGCAAAAAAATGGGCACCACAAAGTTTTCACCGATTTCTAGTGGAAGATCAACAAAGAAAGCAGCTGTGGCTTCTTGCTGCTCGCATGGATGTCAACACACCAATTGAGACTCTAAAAACGTTCAGTGTATGTAAGTGTGTAGTGACCATTTCACGGAGGATGACTATGTTAAAATCAAAAAAGACTGCTGTGCCATCACCTGTTTTTCTTCATGCACCGAAAACAACTGACGAGCAGGTAACTAATAAATGATTGCATGCGTGATCTATCTATTCAATTTAGCTAGCTAGTTGCCACGATTGGGAAGTCATGGAAGTGGTCAAACTTTTCCTGCAAATTGGTAGCCAGTGTGCTTGCTTGTATATGCTGTGTTATTCTGTAGCATGTTTGTGTTTAGCTGACTTGTTGTTTACCAAATATGTAACTTTACGGCAAAACGGATTGTGTCGGCAACTGTGGAGTACAGCATAGCCTACAGGCAGATACCCTGGCTAATCTACAGCTAGCTCTGCCGCCGTACTTCCACAGAGAATATAGGTCAGCACAAAGTAAAGGATTCAACGATAGTTTGACTTAAAAAATTATGGTATAATCACTGAAAATAACCCCGATAGACTGTCGTCGTATTTTATTTGCTTTGGGTGCACTGTGGAGTGTTTAAGTGCGTTTGGTAGTGGATGCTACCAGTTACCTTAGAGTTGCGCTAGCATTAGCAATGTGTGTATGTCCAAAAGAAGGGACAGCATGGAATTATCTGAAAATGGTTTCCATCAATCAACTACATCATGGGTAAGTCGTAATTGAGACATTATGTCCAAAATTCCGAACTATCCCTTTAAAGTGATCCATCCATATCGACTGCATATCTGGCAGCAGAGTGATGGTTTGAGGCTCGTTTGATACCTCTGACCCTTGATGACTTACAGCCATTTTACCAACCATGTATTCCCTGGTGTTCCAGCATAATTTACAGCTAAATCTAGTCCCACCCCCCAATTCCCATAGAGATCCATTCAAATGCAGATGCATTATATTATCGCTAAGTTGTAAGAGTACCAGAAAATAAGATATCAAGAGTCTTTTGATGTTGTTGGGTCACAGACATCAGGAAGTCATGGCATACAAAAGATATGCAACCAAATATTTAAAATTATTACTTTATTCTATATATAAATGCAGGGGTGCCAATAATTGTGGAACACGTGGTTTTGTTAAAAATAATTATTTCTTGATGAGGGATTTTTTTTTCTCATAATAAATTTACTTCAATTAAAGGTTGGATTTTTCTCATTTTTTTCAGTGCGAGATTAAGCAAATTCACCAAACGGTGAATTTTTAATAACCCTTTTTACTCATCTTTAGCAGGGGTGCCAAACCCCAATTACAAAAAAGTTGGGACAGTATGTTAAATGCACATAAACGCAGAAAGCAGTGATTTGTAAATTCATTTTACATATATTTAATTGAAAACCATATAAAGAAAAGATATTTAATGTTTTACTTAAAACTTTGCTGATTTTTGTAAATATAGGCTAATTCCGAATTTGATGCCTGCAACACGTTCCAAAAAGCTGGGACAGGGGCAAAACAATAAATACTGGGAAGTTCAAACAACACCTGTTTGGAACATTCCACAGGTAAACGGGTGATGCTATCATGACTGGGTATAAAAGGATATCAAAAGACTGTTTATCTTATTTTCAGGTACTCTTACAAGTGATACTATAACCTCTCTGCATTTGAATGGATCTATATGGGAACTGGGGGGTGGGACTAGATTAAGCTGTAAAGTTTTGTGCAAGAAGACCATGTGACAGGAAATTATATCACAGAGAAGGACCCCTGATGACCCTAACTGCTGCATGCCAAGTTTAGTAACTCTCTTAAAAATAATTGAGATAATTAGACTTTTAGGGTATGGTTAGGTATGCTTAGGTTTACATGTCAAATGGTATGACCCCAGGAAAACATTGATCATTCATCATAATTATAAAAATGAGTATTTACTTAAAAAATTATGTTTGAAACATTCACACCAAGGACATGTGCTTACATGGTGTCCATGATAATGCCTGTCAAATTTAAATTGAAATGTAAAATGGTGTAACCGACTCCTATTACAAGTCTTCTGTTAGAGGCCAATTTTGTCAAATATCAGTAGTTTATGATGCTGATTAAAGATGTAATATTTATATTACATCTTTGACACCTACTGTTGAACATGAACAGCAGCTTTAAAAGACCTAAAACTCCAATAATTCAGTGATAGGAGAAATGTTACTCATTAAGATTAAAATCTGTAAAATACAATTTATTAAATTTCTGCTATTTTATAATTAATACAATAGAGCCTCTTTTCTGCCCCTAATGCCCTCTCTACCATTGGCCCTGGCTCCCTCTGCCCCTACTGCCCTCTCTACCATTGGCCCTGGCTCTCTCTACCCCTAATGCCCTCTCTACTATTGGCCCTGGCTCCCTCTGTCCCAATGCCCTCTTTACCCCTAATGCCCTCTGTACCATTGGCCCTGGCCCCCTCTGCCCCTAATGCCCTCTCTACCATTGGCCCTGGCTCTCTCTACTAATGCCCTCTCTACCATTGGCCCAGGCCCACTCTGCCCTCTCTACTATTGGCCCTGGCCCCCTCTACCCCTAATGCCCTCTGTACCATTGGCCCTGGATCTCTCTACCCCTACTGCCCTCTCTACCATTGGCCCTGGCCCCCTCTGCCCCTAATGCCCTCTCTACCATTGGCCCTGGCCCCCTCTGCCCCTAATGCCCTCTCTACTATTGGCCCTGGCCCCCTCTGCCCCTAATGCCCTCTCTACCATTGGCCCTGGCCCCCTCTGTCCCTAATGCCCTCTCTACCATTGGCCCTGGCCCCCTCTGCCCCTAATGCCCTCTCTACCATTGGCCCTGGCCCCCTCTGCCCCTAATGCCCTCTCTACCATTGGCCCTGGCCCCCTCTGCCCCTAATGCCCTCTCTACTATTGGCCCTGGCCCCCTCTGCCCCTAATGTCCTCTTATTCCTATCACAGCACAATGATTCATACGCTTTAGACTCAGCAAGCAAACTCATTCACATTTTCTTCAGAAAATGTAACCTTTTCTTGCTTGATTTTCAGTGTCAATTTCTTCAACAAACAATGGCCTTTGACTGTAGAAGCAACAAGGTCAGGTGGTGTAACTGGTTTGTGTCAATTGGCGTAACCAGTATTTTTCATAAAAATATGATCATATACAGGAAAATTTATGTGGAATAAAATGTAATCCTCTATTGCAGTGTAATATGTTTTTTTTTAACAATTTCTACATAATTTGTCAAAGATTATTTAGAAAACAGGTGTTTTCAGCATACCGTATGTCCTGCTCAATATTGCAGAAACGCATAAAATTTAAATTTAGAGATAATCCTAATAAAATCTATTTTCATGTGATATTTTAAAATGAGTACTTACGTACACTCTAGGTGGATAAAATATTTAATATTTCTCATTCTTTTGTGGTTACACCACTTGACATTTTCAGGCGCATTCAGTCTTTCATTTTAACAAATCTGATGCATGCTTTTAAAACAGGTTTTAAAAGATTTTTTAAATTGCTCATCTTGCCAACCCTTATTTGTCACTGACCGATTAAACCTTGTCTGTGTTGCGGCAAATATTTTCCCCAATAATTTTAAACGTCTTACCATTTCAGCCTGAGTCTGTAGATATCTCTCTTCAATAGCATTGATAATGGACCTGCAGTTCTGTTCTGTGTTCTTTGAGCCAGATAGTAAGCCTGGTTAATGTGGACTTGGTTAAGTTACGAAGTTCAACAGAGGTCAGTTATTGAGAGCAGCCAGGGGGGATGGGCAGGCCATTGCTGATTGGTGCAGAGTTCATCACCCCTCTGCTCCCTCATACAATGTATCAAAATCACCTACACTGCTGCCATAGAGCACCTCACAATATCACTCAACTGTCTGCTTGACTGGCTCAGTGCTGTAGAAAATTATATTTCTTTTGGTTTCCATAACTAAATATTTATCTTACTGCAATACATAATTAGACAAATTAGATTTTATATATGTAAAACTGATAACTGGCCATTGCCTTAACACAATTAATTGCCTTAACACAATTCTACCACAATTTTATAAATACATCACATTAAATGATTATATAATTTGAATAAACTGAGGGAGTATAGTTATTATTATTGGTCTTTGTGGTATTATCAGTAATTTTCAGTTAATTGTTGCATTTTTCAATTGTGCATGTACAAACCCCAATTCCAAAGAAATTGGGACTGTATGTTAAATGCACATAAAAGCAGAAAGCTGTGATTTGTAAATTCACTTTTACATATATTTAATTGAAAACTGTATGAAGAAAAGATATTTAATGTTTTACCTTATCAACTTTATTGATTTTTGTAAATATACGCCAATTCCGAATTTGATGCTTGCAACACATTCCAAAAAAGTTGGGACATCTTTTCTTAATTTTAAATGTCTTACCATTTCAGCCTGAGTCTGTAGATATCTCTCTTCAATAGCATTGATAATGGACCTGCAGTTCTGTTCTGTGTTCTTTGAGCCAGATAGTAAGCCTGGTTAATGTGGACTTGGTTAAGTTACGAAGTTCAACAGAGGTCAGTTATTGAGAGCAGCCAGGGGGGATGGGCAGGCCATTGCTGATTGGTGCAGAGTTCATCACCCCTCTGCTCCCTCATACAATGTATCAAAATCACCTACACTGCTGCCATAGAGCACCTCACAATATCACTCAACTGTCTGCTTGACTGGCTCAGTGCTGTAGAAAATTATATTTCTTTTGGTTTCCATAACTAAATATTATCTTACAACAATTCATAATTAGACAAATTAGATTTTATATATGTAAAACTGCTAGCTAACACAATTCTACCACTATTTTATAAATACATCACATTAAATAATTATATAATTTGTATAAACTGAGGGAGTGTAGTCTTACACAGGTATGATATTATTGATTACAGTGATTTAAAATAATTTAGTGCCTCAATGTATTACTTGTCTACAACTGTAAACTAGGTGATCTGCACATCATGTAAGATATGTCATATAAAAGAGATATGAATCAGGAGAAACTGCTCTTAGTGCAGCTGAAAGAGTGCACTGTAGTGCAGTCAAGGTTTGAATGGCACAAAGGATATTAATGCTAATATAGTTTTTAAAATATATATGACATGAGTTTATTAATTTATATTTTGTTTTAAAATGACGCTTAGTGAAACACAGTTTCTGAATTTAACGTCAAAACACTTAATTAAGCATGCTAAATAAACCTAGTTGTATTTAAACAATATGTCTGTTCTTAATAAAAGGATAAACTGATTGGTATATTGAGTGAAAGGAGTTCATCTGAGCTGTCTAATGTGCCTGCAGCTTTGTATGAGGTCATTTCAGTACAAATGCTGGCCACACCCACCTAAGCAACGGTCATTCCCTTCCCCCACAGACAAAACAAACTTTCCCTCCAAAAAAAAATAAAAATTTCCCTCCGAAAATGTAACCAACCAAAAAATCCCCTAATCAGGATGCTATTGTCCAATCAGAAAAATCAGTTAGGTTTCTGCCACCCAATAGCATAATTCCACTGCAGTACATGTGTGTATGCTTCAGAGGGAGGCAGGGAGCAAAGATACAAAAGCACACACACCTATTTTTCTCGGTTTAGCACATAAATGAGGACCTCTCT
>CM056396.1:23738059-23813059 GCA_029718625.1 Synaphobranchus kaupii
CTTGTGTGCGGCTGTGCGTGTGTGTGCATGCATGTGTGTGTGTGTGTGTGTGTGTGTTTGTGTGCCTGCATGTGATATACCTGCCTGTGTGTGCGAGCACTTACATGTGTGTGCGTGTGCGTGTGCATTCCTGTACCTTTAGGACCTTTATGTGTTAGTTTGTGGTCAGCATGGTCAGCAGGGTCAGCAGGGTCAGTAGTGGGCTGTGTGCCTCGGCGCTGTACTCCGGCTGACCGTGTCAGTGAGCTGGTCAGTGCCCTCCCTGTCTCTGTTATGTCAGTTGACCCAGTGAATGCACAGATACCTGGCCACCTCGGGAGAGCCCCTGTACAGGGTGGTGGCCCTCAACTCCACGCAAGCAGACTGCAGCTCCGTCAACGGCACCGAGCCCTGCAATCCACTGGTAAATGGGAGGGGCCTCTAGGGGACTGGGAGGAGCTTATAGGTTAATTGGAGGAGACTGTGGGGGAATGGGAGGGGTTTTGTGGAAATGGGAGGAGATTATAGGCTAATGGGAGGAGACTGGGGGAATGGGAGGAGATTCTACATAAATGGGAGGAGCTTGTGGGTGAAATTGGAGGTTGTCTCCGCCAATTTTATCACTTTCCTCTTCCCCCTTCCTCCTCTTCCTCCCTCTTTCCTCCCCACTCCCTCTTTCCTCCTCTCAGCAATTCAACTCCTCCAGCTACCAGACCTCCTGCCCGTCTGTGAGCTGCATCTTCATCAAGTACAACAACGAGGGCCTGGTCCAGAGGAACATCTTCAACCTGCAGATCTACAACGTGCTGGCCTTCCTTTGGTGCGTCAACTTCGCCATCGCGCTCGGCCAGTGCACGCTCGCCGGGGCCTTCGCCTCCTACTACTGGGCCTTCAAAAAGCCCTCCGACATCCCCATGTTCCCCGTGACGCAGTCCTTCATGCGCTGCCTACGGTGAGTGGCCGACCCCGCCCGACCACGGCCGACGCCGCTCGATCAGCGGCTGATATAGGCCGTGATGTGAGACGAGGAGTGTATGTGTAATTCGCCTCAGCCAATCAGTGACGTCTGTCAGAACCTCAATAGCTGCAATCAAGCCCTCAGCCAATCAGTGACGTCTGTCAGAACCTTGAGCTGAAAGCTAGCCTGACACCTGCGGGTCTGGTTTCCTGAAATTATATGAACAATTATGCGTATTATTTATGCTGCCCTGTGAGTTTATGGTGGTGTCTTGCTTTTCTCTTCCCTTTGTTTTCTCTCTCTCTCTCTCTCTCTGCACAGTGTTAATGTCTCTCTCTCTCTCTCTCTCTCTCTCTCTGCACAGTGTTAATGTCTCTCTCTCTCTCTCTCTCTCTCTCTCTCTCTCTGCACAGTGTTAATGTCTCTCTCTCTCTGCACAGGTACCACGTGGGCTCGTTAGCATTCGGTGCTTTAATCCTCACAATCGTCCAGTTCATCCGGATCGTACTGGAATATTTGGACCACAAGTTTAGAGGTAGACACGTAAAGTATAACCTCTGCATTTCTCAGAATAAGCTCTTTGATTCTCAGTATAAGCTCAGTGATTCTCAGTATAAGCTCAGTGATTCTCAGTATAAGCTCAGTGATTCTCAGTATAAGCTCAGTGATTCTCAGTATAAGCTCAGTGATTCTCAGTATAAGCTCAGTGATTCTCAGTATAAGCTCAGTGATTCTCAGTATAAGCTCAGTGATTCTCATTATGACCTCGGTGATTCTCATTATGACCTCGGTGATTCTCGGTGATTCTCAGTATAACCAAAGCCCATAGAGAGAGAAAGCCTTGTAGTGCTGAGGCACTGCTAAACAGAGTAGAATCCTTGGAGGTGAATGGAGCTAAATGCTATAAAATTATCATCGCAGTCAATTTACAACATTTTCGCGTAACTGCAGTGTTACTGGGAATGGTACACGGCCTATTGCTTATAATTAATACATAATTATAAGTCGACATGGAATCGATCGTTGTCTTATGATCTCACTTTCAAAACATTTACACTAGCATTGATGCTACACAATGTTGATGAGTTCGCCAGTTCATGAATATTCATTACCAGCGGCTCCTCAGTCAACGGTAGCCAACTAGCCAGTAGCTCTCGCTTGCTCAGTAAAAACATATATTCTCTAGAAGCTTCTAGAAGATTCTTGTTAAAACCAGATTGTCTATAAGATATAAGGTGATGTACCGCCGGTACTAGCTAGTACTTTGTTCATCCACATAGTTGTCATTATTGCGCTGTTATTACTGAACGATTTCGGCTGGCTGTGGGCCGTCCATCTTGTTTTTGAGTCTCACATCCAAGGCGGTCATGAATATTCATACCGAAATTTGCTTAACCAGAGAAAAAAAGTAGTTTTCTTCCTAAACGGTTCAAGATTTCATTAATCTAAGTGCGTAGAAAAGCATATTTTCTTATCTGCTGTCTGCGAACTTTCTCCAACTTACAATAAAAAATTATTATCTCATAGATTTGGGTTTCTGGAAAAAACGTCCATTGACCCCCATTCATTCTCCTCTGTTTACCCCAGTTTTAGTGCTCATAGTCGCCCCTAGAGGTGAAACATGATATTCATGCAGTTGGCTTATCTCTTTACTATACAATCTCTGGTATAACTCAGTGATGGTCATTATAACCTCAGTGACTCTCGGTATAACTCAGTGACTCTCGGTATAACCTCAGTGACTCTCGGTATAACCTCAGTGACTCTCGGTATAACTCTGGGATTCTCGATATAACTCTGTGATTCACATCATAAACTCCGTGATTCTCGATATAACTGTGATTCGCATTATAAACTCAGTGATTCTCATTATAACCTCAATGATTCTCAGTATAAGCTCAGTGATTCTCAGTATAATTGTGAGGTAAATCGTTCAAGTTCAAGTTCAAGTTACTTTATTTGTACCCGTAGGTAAATTTGTTTGTTATATCCACTCTTTCTCTGCAGCTGCTCAGAACGGCTGTACTCGTTTCATCATGTGCTGCCTGAAGTGCTGCTTCTGGTGCCTGGAGAAATTCATCAAGTTTCTCAACAGAAATGCGTACATCATGGTCAGTCTGTCTGTCTGTTGTACATCATGGTAAATCTGTCTTTCTGTCATTCACCAGTATGTCAGTCACCCTTGGCTTACCACTCCTGATGCTGTTTGATCAACAGATTGCAATATATGGAAGAAACTTCTGCGTATCAGCGAAGGATGCTTTCCTGCTGCTATTGCGGAACATTGTGAGGTGGGTTCTACTGTTAATGTGGAACATTGTGAGGTGGGTTCTACTGTTAATGTGGAACATTGTGAGGTGGGTTCTACTGTTAATGTGGAACATTGTGTGTTGGGTTTTGCTGTAATGTGGAACATTGTGAGGTCGGTTCCGCTGTTAATGCGTAATATTGTGAGGTGGGTTCTGCTGTTAATGTGGAACATTGTGAGGTGGGTTCTACTGTTATTGCGGAACATTGTGAGGTGTGTTCTGCTGCTATTGCGGAACATTGTGAGGTGGGTTCCGCTGTTAATGTGGAACACTGTGAGGTGGGTTCTGCTGTTAATGTGGAACATTGTGAGGTGTGTTTTGCTGTAATGTGGAACATTTTGAGGTGGGTTCTGCTGTTAATGTGGAACATTGTGTGTTGGGTTTTGCTGTAATGTGGAACATTGTGAGGTCGGTTCCGCTGTTAATGCGTAATATTGTGAGGTGGGTTCTGCTGTTAATGTGGAACATTGTGAGGTGGGTTCTACTGTTAATTTGGAACATTGTGATGTGGGTTCTACTGTTAATGTGGAACATTGTGAGGTGGGTTCTACTGTTAATGCGGAACATTGTGAGGTGGGTTCTACTGTTGATGTGGAACATTGTGAGGTGGGTTCTACTGTTAATGTGGAACATTGTGAGTTGGATTTTGCTGTAATGTGGAACATTGTGAGGCCGGTTCCGCTGTTAATGCGGAACATTGTGAGGTGGGTTCTGCTGTTAATGCGGAACATTATGAGGTGGGTTCTGCTGTAATGTGGAACATTGTGAGCTTGGTTCCGCTGTTAATGCGGAACATTGTGAGGTGGGTTCCGCTGTTAATGCGGAACATTGTGAGGTGGGTTCCGCTGTTAATGCGGAACATTGTGAGGTGGGTTCTGCTGTTAATGCGGAACATTGTTAGGTCAGTTCCGCTGTTAATGCGGAACATTGTGAGGTGGGTTCTACTCTTAATGTAGAACATTGTGAGTTGGGTTCTGCTGTAATGTGGAACATTGTGAGGTTGGTTCCGCTGTTAATGCAGAACATTGTGAGGTGGGTTCTACTGTTAATGTGGAACATTGTGAGTTGGGTTCTGCTGTAATGTGGAACATTGTGACGTGGGTTCTACTGTTAATGTGGAACATTGTGAGGTGCATTCTGCTGTAATGTGGAACATTGTGAGGTCGGTTCCACTGTTAATGCGGAACATTGTGAGGTGGGTTCTACTCTTAATGTAGAACATTGTGAGTTGGGTTCTGCTGTAATGTGGAACATTGTGAGGTTGGTTCCGCTGTTAATGCAGAACATTGTGAGGTGGGTTCTACTGTTAATGTGGAACATTGTGAGTTGGGTTCTGCTGTAATGTGGAACATTGTGAGGTTGGTTCCGCTGTTAATGCGGAACATTGTGAGGTGGGTTCTACTGTTAATGTGGAACATTGTGAGGTGGGTTCTACTGTTAATGTGGAACATTGTGAGGTGGGTTCTACTGTTAATGTGGAACATTGTGAGTTGGGTTCTGCTGTAATGTGGAACATTGTGAGGTTGTGTTAATGTGGAACATTGTGAGGTGGGTTCTGCTGTAATGTGGAACATTGTGGGATGGATTCTGCTCCTGCTGTAGCTGAGCTGGGAGGGCTGTGCCTAAGTTGTTTGTACAGTGTGTCTGACTGGAAAGTGCTTACAGCATGCAAATGTTGCCATTTTTTCCCAAATGTTTGTGAGTTGGGTTCTGCTGAGTTGGGTTCTGCTGTAATGTGGAACATTGTGAGGTTGGTTCCGCTGTTAATGCAGAACATTGTGAGGTGGGTTCTACTGTTAATGTGGAACATTGTGAGTTGGGTTCTGCTGTAATGTGGAACATTGTGACGTGGGTTCTGCTGTTAATGTGGAACATTGTGAGCTGCATTCTGCTGTAATGTGGAACATTGTGAGGTCGGTTCTACTGTTAATGCGGAACATTGTGAGGTGGGTTCTGCTGTAATGTGGAACATTGTGAGGTTGGTTCCGCTGTTAATGCAGAACATTGTGAGGTGGGTTCTACTGTTAATGTGGAACATTGTGAGTTGGTTTCTGCTGTAATGTGGAACATTGTGAGGTTGGTTCCGCTGTTAATGCGGAACATTGTGAGGTGGGTTCTACTGTTAATGTGGAACATTGTGAGGTGGGTTCTACTGTTAATGTGGAACATTGTGAGGTCGGTTCCACTGTTAATGCTGAACATTGTGAGGTGGGTTCTACTCTTAATGTAGAATATTGTGAGTTGGGTTCTGCTGTAATGTGGAACATTGTGAGGTTGGTTCCGCTGTTAATGCAGAACATTGTGAGGTGGGTTCTACTGTTAATGTGTAACATTGTGAGTTGGGTTCTGCTGTAATGTGGAACATTGTGAGGTTGGTTCCGCTGTTAATGTGGAACATTGTGAGGTGGGTTCTACTGTTAATGTGGAACATTGTGAGTTGGGTTCTGCTGTAATGTGGAACATTGTGAGGTCGGTTCCGCTGTTAATGCGGAACATTGTGAGGTGGGTTCTACTGTTAATGTGGAACATTGTGAGGTGGGTTCTGCTGTAATGTGGAACATTGTGGGGTGGATTCTGCTCCTGCTGTAGCTGAGCTGGGAGGGCTGTGCCTAAGTTGTTTGTACAGTGTGTCTGACTGGAAAGTGCTTACAGCATGCAAATGTTGCCATTTTTTCCCAAATGTTTGTGAGTTGGGTTCTGCTGAGTTGGGTTCTGCTGTAATGTGAAACATTGTGAGGTTGGTTCCGCTGTTAATGCGGAACATTGTGAGGTGGGTTCTACTGTTAATGTGGAACATTGTGAGGTGGGTTCTGCTGTAATGTGGAACATTGTGGGGTGGATTCTGCTCCTGCTGTAGCTGAGCTGGAAGGGCTGTGCCTAAGTTGTTTGTACAGTGTGTCTGACTGGAAAATGCTTACAGCATGCAAATGTTGCCATTTTTTCCCAAATGTTTTCTTGCGTGTAGAGACGATGTCTGTGTTTGTGTGTGTGTGTGCCTGTGTGTGCGTGTGTGTGTACATACAGGAATTTGCACATTTTCCCAAAGTGCAATTTGGTTGTATTTTGTTTTGGTGCTACTTTACTGCCCAGGGCTTTAGTTTCCCTGACACACCTTTTCTCTGCCCCCAGGGTAGTGGTGCTGGATAAAGTGACTGACCTGCTGCTGTTCTTTGGGAAGTTGCTGGTTGTGGGAGGAGTCGGTAAGAAATAGTTGGCAGTCAGCTGATTCAGCTGCCGCTGTAATGATGTATAGCAAACGCTCTGTGATGGTATATATGTATAGGACATGCCCCGCCATGCCGTTACTTGGTGGATGGCATACCCACCATCCAAATAACTGCAAGTAGTACAGTGTTCGGTTTTTCATTTTTTTAATTACTACCATTCTGAGGTTTTATGTTACACAGTGTGTGTGAAAATCATTTTTGAACATCAGGCCCAATATCCCATTTAACTGGGTTCATATTATAATATTCATAATATGAATTACACAATATAATATTATCCCAATGCTTTCTGCGTGATTTTCAAATCGCAACTTTGCTGTTGCCATCGGACACTAGATACAACGAGGTGATTGGTTGGTAAATAAGTTGACTCCTCCTCCTTTCTCTCTCAGGAGTGCTGGCTTTCTTCTTCTTCTCTGGACGAATCAGGATGCCCGGTGACACCTTCAGTGCCGAACAGCTCAACTACTATTGGGTGCCGATCATTGTAAGCCTTTGTGCACATAACTCTGACTGTACAGCACCACCTGGTGGTCACTCCAAAAAACTGCATGCTCCAGGCTTCAGTACAGTGTGAATGTGTATTTACATTACATTTATTTAGCAGACGCTTTTATCCAAAGCGACGTACAGTAAGTGCGTACAGAGACATCATCATCATTACAGAACAGACAAGGCAAAGCACATCCTTTGCATAATGTAGCAGCTATCCCTAGCAATGAACGTTGACTGTAGTTCACAGTAAGCTGTGGGCAAATCAGCAACACCACACTTTCATACCAAATACTATTATAAACTATACTATTATAAACCATTCCGAATACTATTATAAAATATGCTATTATAAACCATTCCAAATACTATTATAAACTATAATAAACAGGAAAACACAGGGAACAGGGAACTGATATTCCTAGGTGAGGATATCAGTCAAGGTGGAGTCTGAAGAGGTGTGTCTTCAGGCCTTGACGGAATGCAGGCAGGGTTGGAGTAGAACGTAGGGGAATGGGAAGTTCATTCCACCACTGAGGTGTTAATGTGGAAAAACTCCGCAGTCGGGACAAGCGAGAGCCTTTGACACGGAGGGGGGGGAAGTGCCAGTCGCCCTGCTGTAGAAGAGCGAAGTGGTCGAGCAGGAACATAGTTCTGGATTAAGTCCTGCAGGTAGGCGGGGCCTGTCCTATTTGCTGCAGTGTAGGCCAGGGTCAGAACTTTGAACCTGATCCTGGCTGCAACTGGCAGCCAGTGGAGAGACCTCAGCAGGGGGGTTACGTGGGAAAATTTCGGGAGGTTGAACACAAGCCGGGCAGCTGCATTCTGGATGAGTTGAAGAGGCAGAATGGCGCAGGCCGGTAGGCTTGCGAGCAGGGAGTTGCAGTAGTCCAGGCGTGAGGTGACCATGGTCTGGACAAGAAGCTGGGTGGAGTAGGTGGTCAGGTACGGTCGAATCCTCCTGATGTTGTACAGGAGGAACCTGCAGGACCGTGCCGTCGCCCTGATGTGCTCTTTGAAGTCCAGCCGGTCGTCCAGGACCACCCCCAGGTTCCTTGCAGAGCGGGAGGCAGCCACCACGGTCCCATCAACGGTGATGGAGAGGTCATGTAGTGGGGAGGTCTTGTATGGCATGAAGAGGAGCTCTGTCTTGTCAAGGTTGAGCTTCAGGTGATGGGTAGCCATCCACTCAGAGATGTCAGTCAGACAAGCAGATATCCTCTCCTTAACCTGTGGGGTAGAGGGAGGGAAAGAGAGGAAGAGTTGAGTATCGTCAGCATAGCTATGGTATGAGAAGCCATGTGAATGGATTACTGAGCCAAGAGACTTAGTATACATAGAGAACAGCAGAGGACCCAGTACAGATCCCTGCGGGACTCCTGTAGACAGGGGACGGGGAGCAGAGACGGAACCCTTCCAGGAGACTTGGTAGGATCTATCAGTGAGGTACGATACAAACCAAGAGAGGGCAGTTCCAGAAATGCCCATCTCAGCGAGTGTGGAGATCAGGAGTTTGTGGTTGACCGTGTCGAATGCCGCAGACAGGTCAAGGAGAATCAGAACAGAGGAGAGGGAGGAGGCTCTAGCAGTGGCGAGTGCCTCAGTCACAGCCAGGAGAGCAGTTTCGGTGGAATGGCCGGTTCTGAAGCCAGACTGATGCGGGTCAAGCAGGTTGTTCTGGTGGAGAGAAACAGACAGTTGGTTAAGGACAGCACGTTCAAGTGTTTTGGACAGGAAGGGCAAGAGAGATACAGGACGGTAGTTCCTGACATCAGCGGGATCTAAGCTAGGTTTTTTAAGGAGTGGGGTTACACGGGCAGTTTTAAAGGCAGCAGGAACATGGCCACAGATTAGGGAGGTGTTAATAATGGAGGACAGATATGGAAGGAGCTCAGCAGATATAGACTGGAGGACTGCTGAAGGTATGGGGTCTAGTGGACAGGTGGTTGCGCGCTGGCGCGTCACCAGCTCGAGCACATCGGAGTCCTTCAGAGTCTTGAAGGACGACAGTGTAGCGATGGGTTCAGTATGGGGGATGTGGGGTGTCACCGGATGCGTGAAGGAGTTCCGGATCGCAGCCACCTTCCCCTCAAAGTGGGTCAGGAAGTCATCTGCAGAGAGGGAGGAGGGTGAAGGGGGTGGAGGGGGGGTGAGCAGGGAGGAGAAGGTGGAAAAGAGTTTACGTGGGTTAGATAGACATGTATCAATTTTCGACTGGAAAAATGAAGTTTTAGCTGATGTAGTTGCAGCTGTGAAGGCTGCCAGCAGAGTGTGGTAGGAGGCCAGGTCATCTGGGGATCTGGATTTCCTCCACTTTCTCTCAGCGGCTCGTAGCATGGTTCTGCTGGATCTGAGAGAATCCGTCAGCCACGGGGAAGGGGGTGATAGTCGGGCTGGTTTGGAGACAAGAGGGCATAGTGAGTTGAGAGACTGAGAGAGGCATGAGTTAAACACAGAGGTGGCGACATCAATGGGCATTTTAGCAAAGGTAGCAGGAGGAGGAAGTGCAGAGAGAGCAGAAGTAGTGAGAGCGGTGTGAGAGAGGGTGCGGAGATTTCTCCTGAACATAACAGCGGGTGGGTTGTTAGCGGATTTGAGGGAGAGTGGGCAGGAGAGAGAAAATGAGATAAAGAAATGGTCCGATACGTGGAGGGGGGTCACCGTGAGTTCAGATGTGGCGCAACTCCTGGTGAGTACAAGGTCCAGTTGGTTACCACCATTGTGGGTGGCAGGCGATGGGGACTGAGTGAGGGCAAAGGACTGGAGGAGTGAGGTGACACTGGATAGCTGGGCACTGTCTGGTTGGAGGTTGAAGTCTCCCAGTAGGATTACTGGGGTACCATCCTCAGGGAAGGAGCTCAGGAGTGTGTCCAGTTCATCCAGGAAAGCGCCGAGCGGACCTGGGGGGCGATAGAGAACAACAATGTTAAGTGCAGATGGGTGAGTTACAGTGACTGCATGAAACTCAAAGGAGGAGATATTCAGGCAGGGTACAGTGGGAATAGAGAATTTCCAGGACGTGGAAATGAGCAAACCAGTACCCCCGCCTCTGCCTGAGGCCCTGAGGGTGTGGGAGAAGGAGTAGCCAGCAGACAGAGCAGCTGGAGTGGCTGTGTTATCTGGAGTGATCCAGGTCTCAGTGAGAGCCAGGAAGTGGAGGGACTTCACCTTGGCATATGCAGTGATGAAGTCAGCTTTCTGGACGGCTGACCGGCAGTTCCATAGTCCACCCACCACTGAGAGTTCCTTATGAGAGGACAGCGGTGGGTAGACCAGGTTAGCCGGACAGCGTCTGCGGTGGTTGGGCCTCCAGGAGCGAGGCATGGAGCACAGAGGAATGGGGGTTAGACACATGGTAGGGGGTGAGAAGACAGGTTAGGTGGGGGAAGATCATTACAAACTGTTCAAATTACCGATGAGGCTGCCGTCTTCACGACAGCCTCTACTTTAACTTATAGAGTTGGCTAATTTCTCGAATGCACTCAGCTGCTTGCAGGGCTAATTCACTCAGGTGAATCTATTTGCGATTAGCAACACAAAACACTAGCAATTTACTAGACCTAGAAACACAAAGCAAGTAACAAGTGGTCAGTAATGCTGCAATTTACATTAACTAAACCGTGACTACACTACAAACAGTTCAATCAGCTAACGCACAGCTGAACCAAATGAAAAAGACGATACTTAAGCCTATCCGACGGTAGATTGATAACGCGGGTCTGCTTGCACTCTGAACTAGGAATGCAAAACACGCTATTTATTCACTCAGGTGAATCTATTTGCGATTAGCAACACAAAACACTAGCAATTTACTAGACCTAGAAACACAAAGCAAGTAACAAGTGGTCAGTAATGCTGCAATTTACATTAACTAAACCGTGACTACACTACAAACAGTTCAATCAGCTAACGCACAGCTGAACCAAATGAAAAAGACGATACTTAAGCCTATCCGACGGTAGATTGATAACGCGGGTCTGCTTGCACTCTATTTAATAATAATAATAATTTATTTGTAGAGAACCTTTCATCCAACATTTGCAGCCTAAAGTGCAGAATAGATACTCATAGTAAAAACAGGATATAATGGGAAAAATGATGCAAAAAGAACAAAAATAACTTGAAATTGATTTGAAAGACTACATGCGTGAAAAAATAAGTAAATAATGAAACAAGAAATAAGGAGTAATAAAAATAAGTTATATAAAAAGTGAATCTAATATAAAGCAGATTTAACATTAAAGCAACATTTAATATTACATAAAACAGAGTTAGAGATACAGAGAGATAGTTTATGGTATTGCACACTGGTGCTATGTTCGCTAGACATGTAAGTTTTGTGCAGAATGTAACATGGTGCTTGGTGTGTGCAACAGATTCCTATCTGCAGTAAAATCCCTGCAGATGACTGACAATTAAAAAAAAAAGAACACATTTTCACCAATATTCAGAACAAAATTCTTCTTTCATACAATCGTGCTTTTCATTGAACATTCTCAGGAGAACATCGTGCTTTTCATTGAACATTCTCAGGAGAACATCCAAATTCTTTCCGCCATCTGAAGGGATAAAGTGTACATAAAATACACAAAATATGCAAATGCATAAAATATAGGTGTGTGTTTGACCGGGTCTTACTGTATTCTTTGTGTGCTGCTCTGCAGACCGTGGTGGTGGGCGCTTACCTAATCGCCAGTGGCTGCTTCAGCGTCTACAGCATGTGCGTGGACACACTCTTCCTCTGCTTCCGTGAGTACTGCCGCTGTGCCCGTGGCAACACAACCACACACAGCCAGCTCACCTGTCGTACAGGTGAAAAAGCTGACTCTGAAAATAACAGCAGATAACACCCTTCTGTTCAACCCTGTTTCTGTGGCTGAAGTCATGAATGATCATGTAATATCCCCACGTGCCACTGGGGGCAGTATTGAGGTGACCTGTGAGATCTGTACACAACTATGCAACTCAACAGCCCTGTATGGTTACAGTTATACAGGTGTACACAGTTAGTCAGCTGTACAGTTATACACAGTTACACAGTCTAAGCTCCTTCTCTCTCAGTGGAAGATCTAGAGCGGAATGATGGCACCAAAGAGAAGCCATACTACATGTCGAAGAATCTGATGAAAATCCTCAACAAGAAGAACAAAGTGCCTAAAAGCGACTGAGAAGAAGATGGACGGTGAAAAGACCACCTCCTCTTCATCCTCTTCCTCCCTTCTTAATCCCCTTCCTCCCTCCCCCCCAGTGGATAACGCAGTCGGGTCAGGACGGTTGTGATGTCGCCTTACTCATGGACAAAAAAACAAAGAGGAACTCCACCAATCACAGAGTCTGTTGGTAACAATCGACAGAACATTGACAGTGCTGATTGGTGGATACTTTCTGGCTGGACTTCAGATACCAGGAAGGAGCCAGAAATCATCCACCAGCCGCCATTGGGGCTCCTCTGTTTCCTATTAGTAAAGTGGCATCATGACTACCCCCTCTCCACCTGTGGAGCTTTGTCACAACTCGCTCTTTCTTTCTTTATTCCTTCCTTTAACCTTTTCTTCTTTCTCCTGCCTGTTGGGAGTGTGGTAACATGTTTACGTTTGTTTTTGCACTTTAAAAAAAAAAGTGAATTGTTTAACTGCATCATAAAATGGCGGGCTCCTCCATGTTTGGAACATATCTACGGAATCTCCTCAGCGTACCCTCTGGGACTGTATGTAGCCAATCACAGAGCACCAGGAACTGGATACAGATCTGTAGCAGAAGTGCTCTTGACCACCATTTCCTGCAGAAGTGGAGTTTTAGCTGAAAATTAGTGACAGAGACGAAGGTGATGCAGCTGTTATGTGTGAGCAATATTGCAAAAAAATATATTTTCTTAATAGGACTGATTAATGTATGCCTGAAGAAACTGTGCATTTTTATAGAATATGCTCATTTTACAATTTCAGAAGCTGCAGCTTGAAATAACTGCTTTTTAAATAATTTAAAATATGAAATGAATAGTTTTTAATAAATGAAAATAAACTGACGTGTGGAACAAAATCATTTTCATAGCCAGGTAAAAAAAACAAACAAAAAAAACAATATATTTCATGTAGTATGTACTGTGTGATTTTCTTTTTCTTTTTGGGAATTTTTTTTATATAGAATTACAGGTTTGCTGTAGAAACCTGAAATTATGAAAACTATAATGTATATTAAGAGCAATGAGCAAATAAAACTCATTACAGAATGTTAGTACATTAATTAAATTGCAAATTCAAATCATTCCCAAAATGGGAGGAGCCTCAGCATCATCAGATAAAGTGAACCTATCATACTGGCCTTGCATTAGAGAACAAGGCCTTCTGATTCGTTCAAGTGATGCTGTGTCTTGAACGACATCGTGACAGAAAGGCACAGGCTGAAAATGCAAAACTTTTTTTAAAGCAGATTTCCAACTTTCACCCTGAGCATTCTTTTACACATTCTTTTACTCAGTTTTATACATGTGGCCCCAGAGACGCTTGCTGACTGGTTGGGCGTCGCTGCACATAAAGTGTCAAGTCTGTGCAAGCCCAACTTGCAAAATAGGGAGTGAGGAGAAACATCAGGTGACATCACATGCTCTGGAGAGCAGCATGTTTGTACGCGCTCTCCCGAATCAACAATGGAGGTTGTGTGACTGGAGGGGTTGAGTGACTGGGGGTTGAGTGACTGGAGGGGTTGAGTGGAGTGCTCCAAATTTAGCAGAAAGAGAAATGATAAAATGATAATGTAAAACCGAACTTGATGCAGAAACAAAATTTCAAACATTCTGATGTAGAACAGGAAAAAGGAATCTTTTCTTAAACACGCAGACACAAAAAGAAAAAACCCCAGATCACTTTGATATTAAACATTTATTTCATTTTCAGGATAAATGCATCGTCCTGCTTTTTTTGTTTTTGTTTATTCATTTCTCTATTTTGTTTTGGGCTTTTTTGATTTGAACTATTCTAAATTTCCTTTTGTTTTTTTAGTGTCACAAAAGACTTGAAATAGAAACATCAGCTTTGATTAGATAAATATGCAAAAAATAATAATAATGTAAAAAGGGGGAAATCCCAATACCTGTAACCATGACAACCCACTGGCACAACCCACTTGTGCACATATCTGCCTGTGTGTATCCAGTCCTGTTACTGTCATATTTATTAATACCTTAGACATGGACATACAGGAAAGGTGAACTCATGGTATGCAGCTGCATGTCCCCAATGGCTTAAGTCACCAAAAAAAAACAAAAATCCTCTGTTCAACCACATGCACTCTGGCCTCTCATTGGCCCTCAGGCTGCTGCACAGGGGTGTACAGACCAATCAGGGCCCAGCGTGCACTATGGGGGGGAAATCGCTCACAGGGGTCAGAGCAGAGGTCACAGAATCCAGTCCTCCTCCTCTCCCACACATCAAAAAAAAAACACATAAAATCACCATTTACAATATATATGTACATATATACACACACACACACACACACACGTGTGCACGCACATACACACACAGAATACTCTCAGTATTAGTAATATAATAATTCTCATCACATCAAGCTTGCTGTCAGTAATATATATATAATGTTTTTAAAGAAGCTTTCTTTTATCAACCATTTCAAATGATACTGACTTGGTCTTTCGTTCCTGGTGCGACATTGTGCCCTGCCGTATGCTCTCCCTGACGCACAGTATGGCTCTACTGTGAATATGCAAAGTAAAAACGGTTATCTTTTTGCTGAACTTCTGCTTTTAATCTACAGGTTAAAATTTTTTTTTAAAAATCTGACACTGCATTCCAGCCAGGGATTATCATGCAGTTTACTGGTTTAAAGTTTGTGTGAGTGGGAAAAAAATAACAAAAACATTTCTTTGGCCTTTGGCCTTTTGACATTAAAACCCATCAACCGCCCCCACTAAGTAAATCTGGTTAAACTATCCCTTTCCTCCTGTGTGATTTCAGACTGTAACAGGAACAGGCCTTTCTTGTTCCATTGTCATTTTCTCTAGCCTGATTGGCTGTCTGTCCCTCAGGGAAAGGGAGTGCAGTGGTCTGATTGGTAGCCGGACAGCCAGAGGGGGACAGCCAATTCTGTACTCAGAAGTGTGGCCAGACACCGAGTACCCACAATGCAAAAGGTCTCCCCCACACATGGCCAACAGGCTCATGTAATGATGATGAGTCATGATGAGTCAGGCCCAATCACAATGCCCTCTCCCTGAGCCCTAAGGACTGAGCCCCACAGACTATGGGTGACGTCACGTGTGCCCAGCCTGAGTGCTTGAGAGTGCGAGGGCTCGAAATGGTACAAATAAGAGGAATGGGACAGCACTTTGCCATGTTATACGTTGCCTTGACAACGCCTGTCTCACATGCAAGATGTTTATGACAATAACCGCTTTAGGACTTTTAATTTTAGGTTTGTAGCCGCTGAAATAAACGACACGCTCCCGGCTGCGTTTCCGTTTTTATTGCCACAAACGCTATGAACTGTGGGTATGAACAGGATTGCAGAGAGCGACAGAGCTCTCACGGATTTGCAGGTTTTACAGCGGGACAGCCCTGAGCCCTCGCAGACTTATCGGGAACGTGCCTCAAGGTCTACGAGGGTGTAGGGCGGGCATTGAGATTGGGCCTCAGTCACCAAACTCCCTATGACACCCTCCCCCCCCAAACAACCCCCACCGCGACACATTCCTGTTCATTTAACACTGTCCTGTCACTTCTCAATACTGATAAAACCACACCCCTCTCACATCATTGGTCAGTCACCTAACCCCCTCCTCCCACCTCTATGTAGAGGCTGGCAGGGGGCAGGGATGGGCATGAAGGGGATGCGCTTCCCCTGCTCCGAGTGTCCGTGATTTGCTGGACCCCTGCCCACAATCCCGCCCCTTTCCTGGTTTGTGTGCGGCTCAGCTGTGGAGGGAGTCTCCGTGACTTCAGAACCATCTCTGCTTTTTTTCACTGGGGGATTGATTCACCGTCCGGTTTGGTTCCAGTTCAAATCTGATCAATCACCCCCCACCATGACTGCCAGTCCCCACCTCCCCTCGTTTCAGGACAGTGATGCTGCACCGCAATCCGTGATGATTCACTCAGGTCAGTCGTGTGTGTGTGTGTGTGTACGTGTGCGCGTGTGTGTCGCGTGCGTGCCACCCCCCCCACACCCCTCTCTCACACACTCAACAACCAGAAGAAGAAGAAGATGGCCACAAACAGGAAGAGGGAGCCCTGCCAGTTGTTGCCGTTGTTGGGGTTACCGTTACCCTGGTGATCGGCAGCGTAGTGAGGATCTGTGGAGGGAAACAAAATTACATTTGTTAGTTTGTGCGAATGTGTGCGTGTGTGAGTGTGTAAGTGCATGTGTGTGCATATGTGCGTATGCGTGTGTACAGAGGGGCATGATGCAGACGGCCGGAGGACGTGCCTGGTCTATGGAAAGGCTCGTTGGTGTTGAAGACTGTGGTGAAGAAGCCGAAAGGAAATGCTCCTATCCCGAAAGACATGTGAAAACCTGTGTCCCCGAACCCTTGGAATGTCTGGAGAAACACAGGAAACGCAGAGACATCCTTACACAGTGTACACTGCGTTTACAAAGCATTTACACAGAGTGTACACTGCGTTTACAAAGCATTTACACAGAGTGTACACTGCGTTTACAAAGCATTTACACAACACTGCGTTTACAAAGCATTTACAGTGTACACTGCGTTTACAAAGCATTTACACAGTGTACACTGCGTTTACAAAGCATTTACACAGAGTGTACACTGTGTTTACAAAGCATTTACACAGAGTGTACACTGTGTTTACAAAGCATTTACACAGTGTACACTGTGTTTACAAAGCATTTACACATAGTGTACACTGCGTTTACATGGCGTTTGCACACTGGCTGCTTATTAGCAGTTTTGTATGTAAATCAAGTAGCTCCGCCGTCAATGTGCAACTAGCACTACACCTTCCATAGGCACTGCATGTAGCAGCGTGTAACAGGTGCTCTCTGAGCCCGCATCACAAGTGCAGCTGTGGGAGAGTAAATGGGTGTAGTATAGATTGTGGCAGTAAAAGGGTGTAGAATGGGTCTAGTATAGATTGTGGCAGTAAAAGGGTGCAGAATGGGTGTAGTATATATTGGGGTGGGGCAGTAAAAGGGTGTAGAATGGGTGTAGTATAGATTGTGGCAGTAAAAAGGTGTAGAATGGGTGTAGTATAGTTTGGGGTGGGGCAGTAAAAGGGTCTAGAATTGGTGTAGTATGGTTTGGGGTGGGCAGTAAAAGGGTGTAGAATGGGTGTGGTATAGTTTGGGGTGGGGCAGTAAAAGGGTGTAGAATGGGTGTAGTATAGTTTGGGGTGGGGCAGTAAAAGGGTGTAGAATGGGTGTAGTATAGTTTGGGGTGGGGCAGTAAAAGGGTGTAGAATAGGTGTAGTATAGTTTGGGGTGGGGCAGTAAAAGGGTGTAGAATGGGTGTAGTATAGTTTGTGGGTGGGGCAGTAAAAGGGTGTAGAATGGGTGTAGTATAGTTTGGGGTGGGGCAGTAAAAGAGTGTAGAATGGGTGTAGTTTAGTTTGTGGGTGGGGCAGTAAAAGGGTGTAGAATGGGTGTAGTATAGTTTGGGGTGGGGCAGTAAATGGGTGCAGAATGGGTGTAGTATAGTTTGGGGTGGGCAGTAAAAGGGTGTAGAATGGGTGTAGTATAGTTTGTGGGTGGGGCAGTAAAAGGGTGTAGAATGGGTGTAGTATAGTTTGGGGTGGGCAGTAAAAGGGTGTAGAATGGGTGTAGTATAGATTGGGGGGGTATATACTCACCCCTCTGCCCTCTGGTTCTGTTCTCTGTCCTTGAGGTCGGGGTGGAGTCTTTAACCTGCAGCACGACAGCAGAACTGGGCAGTCAACTCAACAATCACAGTTTCACCACAACAAACTCAACAATTACTTCACAAAGCAGGATTAGTGAGTTTGAAGTAATCAGCAATCTTCTAGAATCTGCACTAGTCTAAACATTAAGATTCTCAAAGCCACTTCTCAGGTCCAGGTTATTTTCTACCTGATAGTTAGTTGATTGATTGTCACCGACTGGCCAGTGTTGCTACTGGCATCCAGGGGCCAGAATTGAGCCCAATGCATTTCAATTACAATCGGACCCAGGTGTGGTCCTAGCTGCTCCTCTGTGGCATGCGCTGGTGGCACAGTGATCAGGTCTAATGTCATCAACATTTGAATGAAACTGGCTCCCCGGGTTTCCACTGCTTTTCCTAATAATCTCCTGGTTTCAGTCCAAGGACAGACAGAGAGATCGAGCAAGCGTGATAAACACAGACATGCGCACGTATGTGCATGTGTATACGCACGCAAGCACGCACGCAAGCACGCACGCACGCAAGCACGCACGCACGCACGCACGCACACAGTACCTGGGGTCCTCTTGGCTGGAGCTCCCTCGGCCGTATAGAGGAATTACTTTCTCTCTGCTGATTCCAGCTTTACACACGGGGCACTGCTGTCTGCTGGGTCGTGTCTCCAGCCACTGTAAGGGTTAATACATCCATTACAAACGTGACCTATACTTTTACACAACTACAATAAAACACTGTAAGGGTTAATACATCCATTACAAACGTGACCTATGCTTTTACACTACTACAATAAAACAAAATGCACATTAAATTAGCGGGGAAATCTAATGAGGAATAAAAACTAATAATGTACTTACTTGATGGAGACAAGGCCAACTAGGGCGAAAAGAAGAACAAAAACAAATGTTAGCATTATGTCATGACTATTTTTTTTTTTATAGTCACAGGTTGGATGTCCAGGCTAGCTATGACAGAGTCCACATCAGCAGGATGTCACGCAATTGAGGGTAATCATGTGCCCCTTTGGCCGATGAGGAGGAAGTGTTTCTCTCACAGTTCTTTTAAATAAAAATGAATTAGTTGTCACAAATTAAAGACATATCACTAACAATTATCTATTTCTTATTTTATCCAAAGCGACGTACAATAAGTGCATATTAAAGATCATTGACGCGACTACAAAGCAGATCCGACAAAGCACAACTTTCTCACAGCGTAGGAGCTATCCCTAGTAATGAACATGAGTACAGCTTTCTCACAGCGTAGGAGCTATCCCTAGTAATGAAACTTACAATTAGTGCACAAAGAAAAAGGCCTAAGGTCATGATTCACCAATAAATGACCATAATGGACCATAACACACCCGTACCAATAACTTTAATTTTAAAATTTTATGCAGACAACATTATAAAATTGAATCTGACTGCAGAATAATCCATTATATTAATGTTCACACTGCTCACTTTTTATGGCCAATATTCGGTTTAAAATACGGCAAAAAAAAGAAAAAAAGAGAGCCGGTTGTGTTTAGGCAGGCTCTCCGATCACGTTAAGGAACTGTTCTAGTGCATGGATGGGCCCGTTGTCTGGTATCGCTAACAGATTGCGCCAGTGTCGACTGGCGGCCAGCCCCACAGGGTGACAAACGGTCAGCTAGCGTTACCCACAGAGAGTTTCAGTTGGCCAGGATGACCGCTGACCCCTGACCCCCCGCTGCTTGATGACCCCGGAAGTAAACCTGATAAGCTGTAATGGAAAGCCTACTGGACCTTTACACCCCAGGGCCCTTCCCTATAAACTTCAGGCACTTACAAGACACACACTTACAAAGGAGTCATTTGTCACATGCTTTTTACTGAAAGTGAGCAAACAAAACCTTTTCAAACCTCCCAACACCGTGTATAACAGCCAATGATACACCTTTTCAAACCTCCCAACACCGTGTATAACAGCCAGCGATGCACCTTTTCAAACCTCCCAACACCGTGTATAACAGCCAACGATACACCTTTTCAAACCTCCCAACACCGTGTATAACAGCCAATGATACACCTTTTCAAACCTCCCAACACCGTGTATAACAGCCAGCGATGCACCTCTTCAAACCTCCCAACACCGTGTATAATTCCGTGTGGCAATTCCATTTATTCACCCCATTTTGCAGGATATTACAAAAGCCTTCAGCATGCAGCTGTTCTGCAATGCACAATATCATTATTTATTTTGTAGCCATGCAGCCAATGTCATTGTATTATTATTTTTATTTACTTAGTAGCCATACACAGACATGGCTACTTTCAGGATAGCACAGCTCCAATCATTATACTACCCTGCAGCCAGCTTGAGACTTAGTAGCCATACACAGACAGGGCTACTTTCAGGATAGCACAGCTCCAATCATTATACTATCCTGCAGCCAGCTTGAGACTTAGTAGCCATACACAGACAGGGCTACTTTCAGGATAGCACAGCTCCAATCATTATACTACCCTGCAGCCAGTTTGAGACTTAGTAGCCATACACAGACAGGGCTACTTTCAGGATAGCACAGCTCCAATCATTATACTACCCTGCAGCCAGCTTGAGACTTAGTAGCCATACACAGACAGGGCTACTTTCAGGATAGCACAGCTCCAATCATTATACTACCCTGCAGCCAGCTTGAGACTTAGTAGCCATACACAGACAGGGCTACTTTCAGGATAGCACAGCTCCAATCATTATACTACCCTGCAGCCAGCTTGAGACATCCCACGTTTTACTGACTGCAGATAAGCACTTTGACAGGTAAGACCCAGAATTTCTCAAACTAGTATGAACTTGAAGTGCAATTTAATCAGAGCCTTAATACAAAGAATGTGAGCATCTGTTCAGCTGCTATAATATAGCATATAGCATAGGCCAAGTATTCATCCACTTATGTAACCAAGCATGTCGTTTGCCTTCAGCAATATAGCCAGGTGAAATAATCCAAGTAGCATAATTAAGTGTTTGGAACGCCTCCCATTGACTAATCAGAAAGACTGCATTCGGTCAAATAAAACACCTCCTTACTCAAAAAAATGTATTAGGTTAAAAATTAAAACACTACCACCTAGTAAACGTTCAAATGTGATATAGCCAAATTTGCTATAGTCCGGGCTATAGATGCCATGTCATAACCTACGTTATCTTTGCCATTGCCAACGTGCACAACGTTTTGGTTTTCAGCTGGAAGAACTCCAGACCAGGGTTGCATATCTGTAGTCCTGGAGGGCCGGTGTAACTGCACAATCACGTGGTAGCGTTGTAGCCAATAAGGGATTGATACATCACATGCCCCCGGAAGCGGAAACGGCGAGATGCCGTTCGTCCAGAGGATGCAGGTATGCAGTTACACCGGTCCGTGTGCTGGTTTTTTCACCCAACCATTTACCTTAGTTTTACTTTTCTTATTCTGTAGCTCAGGGGTCTTCAACTTTATCCCGCAAGGGCCGGTGTGGATGCGGGCTTTTGTTACACACCTGATTCTACTAATCAATCACGAGAGTCTTTGCTAAGGGCCTTGATTAGTAGAATCAGGTGTGTAACTGCTTGGTTGGAACAAAAGCCCGCGCCCACACCGGCCCTTGCGGGATAAGGTTGAAGACCCCTGCTGTAGCTGAGGCTTAATACAAATGTCAGGCCAAGATAAGATTGAGCCAATTCAATAATTAAGAGCAGAACTCGGCACAAAATTCCTGAAATGGATCGGCCCGTGGTGTGCGCCTTCGTATTCCGAAGTTACTAGTCTATATCACCCGGGGGAATGGACAGGCTCGTTCCCAATTTAGCCAACTGTTAAAGACAGGTCAGAGCAGTCTCAGTTTTATTGTTATATTTAGGAGTTTACGCACATAAATCGGTACATTTAAGAAGGTTGCACTCTGCTACTTCAGAACTAGGCCATCTATCCACAAAGAGCACACTAGAATCCCAACAATCTTTGGAAGGCAATGTAATGAGAATGCACTTCTTGGCATGCAAAAGCGTATACAAAGCTGTGCTTAGCCGTTGTCGTCAGTTCTTTTGACCCCAATCCCGACCCTAATCTTGCATTGACCCTAGAACAGGCACACATAGCACACTCAATCTCACACACACACAAGGCTGGTTCTGGTACAGGTAACGGCTAGTACAGGTACATGATACAGCGCTTAAAGTCTTGATAACACTGATACTACTTAAGGACACACGGTCACACCACCACTAAAGGCGTTTACATTAATGTAATCTGATAGAGAGTGCATTTAACCGGCCAACAAGCCGTACGGTAGTACAAAGCGGAGGTTCATGTCTGTTAATGATCAATTTGAGGAGAGGCTTTCCAATCCTTAATGTAGCCAAATTTTTACTTGCACGACTGTTGTAACACATACCACTAGGTAACTAGCACACGTTGTACGTTTGGACCAAAGTAAAGCTAAAGTTAAATGTGGCCACCAATCACAGCTCTAAAAAAAAAAACAGCCTGTGTGTTTTTTTAATGCAATTAACAGCACATGCAACACTGACTGTTAGATCCACACACTCGTCACCTTAGAAGTATTGCAGTAGCTCGCCAGCCAGCCAACATTAACGTGAACATGGACACACGTAAGTAAGGTGATAGTCAGGTCGACAGATCCGATAAATAGGTTAAGCGCCTTATATTTAAGGTTACCGAGAATATTTATCTAGTTGTCTAAGATACTCTACTAGCTGAGTATAGCTAACGTTAATGGAAACCTGAAAAAGTGTAGGTTTGTAATAAATGTTTTTTTATACAACACCGCCCTTCTAACGTTACCTTACGTTAGCTAACCAACTGTTCCTCCGCTAGCTACCAAAATGTAGCTACTATCAATATTGCACGTTTGGTTAACGTTAGCCTCTAGTCGCCACGCTGCAACAGTCCCTGGCCTGGACATCAACCAGCTCAATAAACTCCAGAAGCGGTTTATCCATCTCGTTGTGTTGCTTACAATCCTGATGAGCTAACTAGCTAGTAAACAAAATAGCTATCTCGCCAACTACATGGACTAGTTCATACTACCAGAAAGTGGCCCCCCTATGGTGACAAGCTAGTTCAGCTCCGACAACACAGCCAGTATACGAGTTTTTCCACAACGCTTGCTAGCTAATCGGCTCAAGCGTTGGCACTCAACTTACCAGAACAGGTGTCCGCATAAACTGATGACCGCGTCCCTGGCTGTGTCCAGACAGATGTTACACTCAAACGTTGCCCGGTCGCGTTCCCGTTCCCTCTCGCCGCCACTACCCCCGGCACCGCCCCGGTCGTTACTGTTCTCGCCAGCCAGAAAGCCACCTCTGCTGGCAGGGTCGCCGTCACTCGAGGATCGGGGATCCGCGGCCGCCATGTTTGTTTACGGAAAAAAGTGAAAACTCACAGCTAGACGTGAACCGCCCCTCTAACTTAAGCGATTCTGTACCGTACCTGTCCTTCGCGGCTTCCGTTTCCGCCAGCCAAGGGGGAAGGAAGGTTGCCAATAACAGGGCGTTTCTTGACCGGCGACTGACCAATAATAATCGACCAGCTGATATCCTTCTACCTGTGGTCTGAACAGATATCAATCTTTATTATTTCACTTTGTGTATTTCAATTAAATATAAAAATTAGTTTTTAGACCATTTCTGATTTTTAAAAATGTATATTTACTCTGTTAAAGATGGAAAATAACTAATTATGACACTTTTCTGAAAAGCAAGGCAAAAAATGTATAAAACCCCTGTTTTTATGTGTTGAAAATTTACACATTTTCCTTTAAAAATAATTTAAATATATTCTTTGCAATTTATCATTGTTAGTCTATCACTTAATCTTGCATGAAAAAGTGATTTTTCGTTACACCATATAATTATTTTGTATCATATATATTTGCCACAAGAGGGCAGTAAACACTTGCTTTAAAACTGGGTGCTGATTGAGTAGTTGCACTGACTAACCTTTTATCCCGAAATATAAAAGATATGTGATAAACTTCTCATTTTACAGTTGGAGGTGAGTGAAAGTTTATGAAGTTTAAAACCTGTATGGGAAAGTACCCAGAATTGCCCACAAAAAATCTGATTTAAAAAAAATGACGAAGTTGTACAGTTTATACAGCTACAGAACCTGAGGTCACAACACCTCTGAATACGAAGTTGGTACAGGAAAACAGCATTATGTTTATTGCATGTTTTTCTATGTCATCCCACCAAATTAGGAAAAGTCATACAAGATAAACAAATATGGTTGACTGGGTTTTGTTGTTCAAATTGACCCAAACATAATAGGAAGGTTAAACCTCAGGAACTTACACCACAGAACTGCATTACAATTGGAACAGCTAATCCTTATTTCAGAGAGTCGGATAGCTGGTCCAGATTTAATGCAGTTTGGTGGTTTAGGGGGTTGAACCTGAGGTTTAAACTCTGGGTAAGCTAAGCTGCAATTGACCCATCAGGTATTTCTTAAACTGCTAAAAAAAACTTGTTGTGAACACACAAATTGGGGTTAAACGTTAATTAAACGTTAATTGGGGTTCTAGGGGTTTAGATGAAGAGAAAGTTTATCACTCGGTGGGATGGGATTTCTTATACCAGGTTCTTAATAGATTGGGTTTTAAGAGAGACACAATACAATGCTTTAAGACACTGTATTCTTCCCCATCAGCTAGAATTAAGCTTAATGGTGACTTGTCACACTTGTATCCAGATTGGACGAGGTACAAGACAAGGGTGCCCCTCTTCAATTTATACCTTGAGCCTTTAGCTCAAGCAATTAGGCAGGATGACGCCTCGAAAGGGATAGCAATCGGGGTGAAGAGCGTAAAATATGATTATTATATATTATATGCACATAGAATGATTATTATATATTATATGTACATAAAATATGATTATTATATATTATATGTACATAAAATATGATTATTATATATGTACATAAAATATAATTATATATTATATGTACATAAAATATGATTATATATTATATGTACATAAAATATGATTATTATATATTATATGTACATAAAATATGATTATATTATATGTACATGGATGATGTATTACTACTTTTGAGTCTAGCGTGCCTAGAGTGAAGTATACGGATCTTATTCAGGTTATAAATTAAATATACAGAAGACACAAATCCTTTCATACAATTTTACTCCAAGTCAGGATATGAAAAAAAAAACTGCTAATTTAATTGGGGTTCTAAATCTATCAGGTATTTAGGGGTTAACTTGTCAAAAGATATGTCAAAGCTATATGGCCTTAACTAAGAACCAATTAACAGAAAAATCAAGGCAGATATTGACAGGTGGACTCAGCTCCCCCTGGATACGAGTAACCGAATGATGCAATTAGGATGAATGTCTTACTGAGAATTCTGTACCTCTTCCAATCTTTACCGGTGGCTGTCCCACCCAAGCAATTCAATGAATTGGATAAGCTCATTTTGAAATTTATATGGGGGGTAGTAAGAAAATATTTCAAGAATATACACAGGTATCCAAGATGCCAAAAATCATTCAACAAATCATATTAAACAGAAATGGTAACAGGAATTAAATATCCAGATCACGGAAGAGGAATGGGCTAATATATGGCGGACCCAGGCTAGTGCCACCAACTCAAGGTCATGGAGAGTTTAATTGGAAAACCATCACTTGTTTTTTATAACACCTAAATTGAAATCTATACAAACAGGGCTAGACCATCCATGTTGGAGGTAATGTGGGATACTTACAGCTGATCATTCTCATATCTTTTGGTTATACAACCCTTCTGGCAGGTGGTAGGACCATCAATCAATTAAATATTGGGAGCTGATATAGAACAAACCTTTCTGGTGTTCTACATGGGGAACCTGCCAATCATCCTCACCAACAAGGATACATACCTTGTAAAAGTTTTCCTGGCGGCAGGGGAATAAGCCATCACACGTAAATGGTTGGTAAAACAACCCTTTACAATTGAACAATGGGTTGAAACTGTGAATGAGATGTACAGAATGGAAAGCCTGACACTTAATTTAAGCCTTCAGAAAGAAAAAAGGGAACTGTATTGGAAAAAATGGATTGTTGTCCCATATGGATCTATGATATTGTCAGACTTGACAAATGACTGTAAAGGAATACTGTATGTATGTAGCTACTGAGAACCTACTGTTCATACTGAGAACCTACTGTTCATACTGAGAATCTACTGTTCATACTGAGTATCTACTGTTCATACTGAGAACCTACTGTTCATACTGAGTATCTACTGTTCATACTGAGAATCTACTGTTCATACTGAGTATCTACTGTTCATACTGAGAACCTACTGTTCATACTGAGTATCTACTGTTCATACTGAGAACCTACTGTTCATACTGAGTATCTACTGTTCATACTGAGAACCTACTGTTCATACTGAGTATCTACTGTTCATACTGAGAACGTATTGTTCATACTGAGAACCTACTGTTCATACTGAGTATCTACTGTTCATACTGAGAGCCTACTGTTCATACTGAGTATCTACTGTTCACACTGAGAGCCTACTGTTCACACTGAGAGCCTACTGTTCATACTGAGTATCTACTGTTCATACTGAGAACCTACTGTTCATACTGAGAACGTACTGTTCATAGTGAGAACGTACTGTTCATAGTGAGAACCTACTGTTCATACTGAGAACCTACTGTTCATACTGAGTATCTACTGTTCATACTGAGAATCTACTGTTCATACTGAGTATCTACTGTTCATACTGAGAACCTACTGTTCATACTGAGTATCTACTGTTCATACTGAGAACCTACTGTTCATACTGAGTATCTACTGTTCATACTGAGAACCTACTGTTCATACTGAGTATCTACTGTTCATACTGAGAACGTATTGTTCATACTGAGAACCTACTGTTCATACTGAGTATCTACTGTTCACACTGAGAGCCTACTGTTCATACTGAGTATCTACTGTTCATACTGAGAACGTACTGTTCATAGTGAGAACCTACTGTTCATACTGAGAACCTACTGTTCATACTGAGAATCTACTATTCATACTGAGAACCTACTGTTCATACTGAGAACCTACTGTTCATACTGAGAACGTACTGTTCATAGTGAGAATCTACTGTTCATACTGAGAACCTACTGTTCATACTGAGAATCTACTGTTCATACTGAGAACCTACTGTTCATACTGAGTATCTACTGTTCATACTGAGTATCTACTGTTCATAGAGAACCTACTGTTCATACTGAGTATCTACTGTTCATACTGAGTATCTACTGTTCATACTGAGAACCTACTGTTCATACTGAGAATCTACTGTTCATACTGAGAACCTACTGTTCATACTGAGAATCTACTGTTCATACTGAGAACCTACTGTTCATACTGAGTATCTACTGTTCATACTGAGAACCTACTGTTCATACTGAGAATCTACTGTTCATACTGAGAACCTACTGTTCATACTGAGAATCTACTGTTCATACTGAGAACCTACTGTTCATACTGAGAACCTACTGTTCATACTGAGAATCTACTGTTCATACTGAGAACCTACTGTTCATACTGAGAACCTACTGTTCATACTGAGTATCTACTGTTCATACTGAGAACCTACTGTTCATACTGAGAACCTACTGTTCATACTGAGAACCTACTGTTCATACTGATAATCTACTGTTCATACTGAGAACCTACTGTTCATACTGAGAATCTACTGTTCATACTTATAAAACTTGAGAAAAAGGTAGAACTTTGACACATTTTCAGCAATTTAATGTAATTAAATGATAAAGGAAAAGCAGCATATATGGGGTTCTTCAGGATAAGGGGTGGAACCTGACTTAAGAAAGCTTTCATTCCTTCATTTACTCCTGTTATTAAGCACTTAACCTCACACCAGAAGGTACATTGGGAAAATATAATTCCACCTCCACCATTTTTCCTACAACATTGGGGTACTTTGTGGGCTGGAAATATCTAAAAACTTTATTGTTAAAATTCCAATCAAACAAGCATTACATCCAAAACAGGCATTTAGCATCATGGTGACTTACACAACTTCTTATTACATCTTACTACATTTGTCCATATATACTGAAGCGATTCAGGTTAAGTACCTTGCTCAAGGGTACAACGGCAGTGTCCTACCTGGGAATCGAACCTGCAGCCTTTTCACTTTTCAAGTTCCTTACCGATTATACTACACTGCCGCCCCACATATAATTAGCTTAACATTAACTATATTCAGAAAATAACTGCACTCAAGTGTTCTAGTTAAAATGAGGCCTAATTATCCACATATTTCACTGGCATGGCATACTGTGTCAGTGAAATGGTGCATATTCTGATGACTGTCTAATACCAAACTCCATTTCATCAGTATACAAGCGAATTAGTGAGAAACTACCAATCAGAGCCTCTTTCTTCAGGTCGGGTAATAACAAGTACGTAACTTTTTCCACAAATCCAAGAAGTACTAAACATTCCTTACAAAACATAATTAACATTGAGTGCAGATATAGTACTGAATTAACAGCAGAAACAAGATCGCAAGCCATTTCTATTTAAAACCTTTATGTACTGTACAAATTCATATATCATTCCACACCTTAATTTTTTAGATTTTGCTTCTAATTAGCAATTCTAATTATAACAATAAAATTATAGCAATTATAATTCCGAAGGATTATAATAAAGAAAAGGTTGTTGTTGTTAAGAATACAAAAATTAAAAATTATGTAATTTCATGCACCCCCTCCCCCAACTGCCAGGGCCAACTGCCCTTTCCAATTTTATATTTTATACAGCAATACAGCATTAAAAGAAAAATAAACACACACTGCTGCACTCCAAAACAAGTATTAAAAATTTGCTGTTGTCACTTGTATGTGTATTTGTGGTCAGGATTTGGTCTTCTACTTGGGCTCAATTTACAAGCCTCCCTCACTGTAGAGGTACACTTTTTCATTTCATTACACTCTGAATTTCGGATTTAAACTTGCTGAGTTATTGGCAGGGTATGAAATTAACACCAGCCACCAGCCAAATACTGTAAAATTTTGATTGTGGCTGGTAGAGTTATACTACATTCTTGCAGGTAACCAACCAGGTTGAGGTATATTGTAAAAGGCAATGTGGCTGGTAAAATGTTGAAAATGGCTGGTGATTTTTAGAATCCACAAGCCACTCTGGCCAGTGGGTGAAAAAATTAATTATTCCCTGGTTTATTGGTGAGTCATTTGTTGATGATTAAATTTTACTGCATAACTGCAGCTGCAGTGTTTAACAGAAAACAGCATTTAAATGGTAAAAATGCCGAACAAATGAAGTAGACTTGTGAACATCATTGGATGAGTCTTGGGTTGAGTTTTACCTAAAATTAGGAGAAAGAGAGAGATATTAAGTGATGATTTTTCAAACAATAATTAAGTGAATAAATCAAACAATGTTTTAAAGATAAAGGTGTCGTAGAACAGAAAAAGTGCAGGAGACTCACCAAAGCCATCACACTATATCACCGGCTCCAGGCTCAACGGCTTTCTCTCTGCTTTATCTGATGTTAAAGACAATAGCAGGTCAAGGGAGCTCATTTCTTATCATTTCCTTTCCTAGCAGCCAAACACCCTTATTGAGAGCAAACTACACAGCTTACTAAACGTCCATAGCTTACTAAACATCAATTTATACAGCTGGAAATGTACTGAAGCAAACAAAGTACATTCCTCAAGAGTACAATAGCAGTGCCCTACTTGGGATTTGAACCCGCAGCTCCTGCGGTACAAAGCCACCTCATTAATGGTACAGCCGCTTATACAGAATAGACAGCGGTAGTTTTTTTAATGCACAGTCCTACGTCTCAGACCAACTAATAGAACCTTCTAGCATTACTGCGGCATGTTACCAGAGTCAGAGGAGGAGCTGGAGGAGGCGTCAGTATTGGCCCCTGAGGGAAGAAACAGAGGCTAATTAGGCAAGTAATTTTGTTATTTCCTGTAACAAGCTTCTGTAGACCAGCACAACACACATCTTTCATGACATCAGTGCTGCTGTGGTAGCAAATGACCAAAAAAACACGACCCCCCCGCCGCCTTTCCGTCCATTTTAGCATGTTAACTAGTGTCTGTAAGGTTGGCTCCTCCCACCACAGCGATCAGGAATAGCGCCGATCGGGCCCCTGCGTCCCCTGCAGTGTGCGTTGCCCGCCACAGGGGGACAGTTGGGGCCTGATTTACACGCAAAACCAATAACATGGCCAACGATTGGTCATGGTATTTCTATTGGACCAATCACCGGCCATGTTATTGGCAGGCACCCAACTGACCAGAGGAACCGCTCTTGTGCGATTAGGCAGGACTGAATCCCTCCCTCCCTGGATTCTTGTTAATCTTGCAAACCGAGTTCCACTCATAAATCACCCTGAACCATGTTGGGCCAAATACACACGTTTGAATGGACTGACAGCTGAAGCAGAGTTTGAAAGAGTTGGTTGGACCACTGCACAATTTAAATGGCTCCTTACCACTGTCCATCAAGGGTCTGTCCACATATTCATTGGATGATGATGGACTGGAGTGTCCCTTCCCTAAAAGAACAGCAAAGTTGCTTATCAGACAGTTTCTGCCCACACAAGAAATTTGATTAAATAATTTCTTCCCAGTTCTTGTGTTTTCATGCTCAAAAGACAGAAAGGCTGTGAACATTACCGGAATCGAGAGAACCCCGTGGTGTATTTTCTGTAAAAAGAAATGGAAGAACACATGTTAAGCTCTCCTTGGAAGCAGTGAAATACATTTGCAGCAGTGTTCTTATTCTATTAATCTTATTCTACCTTATTCTAGTCCTTCAATACCCTTCCTTAAAAAAAAAAACTTTCACAGATGGAGCAGGTCGTTTTTTTTCAGTGGGAAACATGTAAGTGCTAATCCTGTTTAGGGCTAAACCACATGGGCTAAATGTCGTTTGATAATGCTGTAATATTTAATATACTTCCATACAAGGGAGAGGTTCCTACTAATGCTTATTGACTGCAGCACAACACACACGACTCACCATCCGGCACTGTCACTGTCTCTGTCAGTGGTTGGGCCAGTCCAATCTGAGTTTCTGCAAAGAGACAGTGGCATAGCTCAGGACGTTTCAACCCCCAAAATATAATCGTGTAGGATTTGCTTCCATGCATATTTGGTAGTTAAGACAATGTATTGCATGTGTAACTCTGTCTTTCAAAAAAAATTAACAGAAAATATGAATAAAATTGAGCTATATTCAAAATATGAGCGTGTCCGGATGTCTCACCTTTCTTTCATTAATTTTCCTGTACCAAAGGACCCCAGCCACCCCAGCCACCACCAACAAGACTAGTATAACAGCGATAATGCCGCCAGCTATGGCGCCCATGTTACTGCCGCAGTTTAGACAACTTCCATCTGCAACAGGAACAGGAACAGAAACAGGAACAGGCAGTGAGTTACACAGCTGATAATATACAGGGTGGGAAACCCTCCATTTAAACTGATCACTGGTCCCAACCTGTTTCCATTAATTTCCCTTGTTTAACAGTACAGCGATTAACTCACCAAATACTCAACGGCATCAGCTAGAGCAAGTTCTCTTCAATTAGGCTATTCAGCTAGAGCTGGTTCTCTTCAATTAGGCTATTCAGCTAGAGCAGGTTCTCTTCAATTAGGCTATTCAGCTAGAGCAGGTTCTCTTCAATTAGGCTATTCAGCTAGAGCAGGTTCTCTTCAATTAGGCTGTTCAGCTAGAGCTGGTTCTCTTCAATTAGGCTATTCAGCTAGAGCAGGTTCTCTTCAATTAGGCTATTCAGCTAGAGCAGGTTCTCTTCAATTAGGCTATTCAGCTAGAGCAGGTTCTCTTCAATTAGGCTATTCAGCTAGAGCAGGTTCTCTTCAATTAGGCTATTCAGCTAGAGCAGGTTCTCTTCAATTAGGCTATTCAGCTAGAGCAGGTTCTCTTCAATTAGGCTATTCAGCTAGAGCAGGTTCTCTTCAATTAGGCTATTCAGCTAGAGCAGGTTCTCTTCAATTAGGCTATTCAGCTAGAGCAGGTTCTCTTCAATTAGGCTATTCAGCTAGAGCTGGTTCTCTTCAATTAGGCTATTCAGCTAGAGCAGGTTCTCTTCAATTAGGCTATTCAGCTAGAGCAGGTTCTCTTCAATTAGGCTATTCAGCTAGAGCAGGTTCTCTTCAATTAGGCTATTCAGCTAGAGCGGGTTCTCTTCAATTAGGCTATTCAGCTAGAGCAGGTTCTCTTCAATTAGGCTATTCAGCTAGAACGGGTTCTCTTCAATTAGGCTATTCAGCTAGAGCAGGTTCTCTTCAATTAGGCTATTCAGCTAGAGCAGGTTCTCTTCAATTAGGCTATTCAGCTAGAGCAGGTTCTCTTCAATTAGGCTATTAGGGGAGTAATAAGATTCTTTGTAATTGGATTTTTACCCTTTATACAAGGGTTTGTTAATCAAGGAAAATGAATGAAATTAGGTCCAGAGCAGTGATCAGTTTAAAGGGAACTTTTCCACCCTGTCTATTTTCAGCTCAACAAACACCACTGGAAACATATAGATTTAAACAGAGTTTAATAAGCATGGACCACACAGGCCCTGTGGGTTCTGTTCATATTGTCTGACACTTTTTCCAATGTATAAATGCATCTCACACAGAAATGCCAGGGTAAATCTAACACTGCTGGTGTACATTTAACACCCTAGGGTGTTAAATGACCACGGTCTTATATAAACACCATGTTAAATGTACACCACAGTTTCGGCTTTGCTTGGGCCGGTATTGTGCAAACAGAGATGCAGAGGTAGAGGATGTCAAAAAAGGCTCGGATTGACTCCCCTACCAGTTTTTAACTGAAATACTGGGACAGCTTTGAAAACATACTGATAACATACTGATTCACGAAGAAGCCGCAGGATTAGCAAGTCACAGCAACCAGTCTGTAAAACAGGATCAGTGAGATAAAAAGCCAGAATTACCCCAGACTACATGGATTGGGCCTGGCAGGCTTCTGTGGACGACCCTGCAACCGTACTTTGCGGGGTCTGACGCCTTGATCTCCAGCGTCTTCCTCAGCTGATACGTCTCTACGCGTTCTCCGTTAGGTCTGACCCCTGAAGAGAGGACCCCGTCCGTAGCAGACAATGGCACGCCATTTCTCAGGATCTCTACCAGCACGTCCGGGGGGTAGAATTCGGTGGCCAAACACATGAGAATGAGGCTGTCACTTTGGGAAGATTTCTTCGCAAAAATGTCTACCTTTGGAGGAGCTAAAAGAAAATGAGGAGGAAGAAGAGAACAAGCTTTTAAAAAGAAGATGACACGATATGATCCACGCTTCTCCGTTTACTGCTGTTTTTTTCATGCTAAATACATTTCATTACGTGAAAAATAGTTTATTTCTCTATTCTTTTTAAATTAAGAAAAACCATTGCAAGACTGACCAAAAATATTCAAAATCCAACTGCTTACTAGTCAGTTACTGCTACTAGCTTGGATCTACATAATCGTAAAACTAAAACCTGAAGTAGCAATTTTGTTACTTTTTCTTGGTTAATCACACAACTGCAGTTGAAAAATCTAGCTTCTTTCAAGCCATTCCAGGGTGAACTGTCACAGTTAGTAACTTAGTTATGCCTTATGAAAATCAAATATATAAAAATTTTTTTTAAAATGAATATACAATTTTTTACTACCTGCAGCATGGATCACCCTGTTAAGGCACTGTTCTATTGTGTGACTGGGCACCACGGCCCAGGATCAAATCCTGACCGTGCCTGTACTATGTCCGGTAACCATGTGGGGCCACAGCGTTACCCAGGGTTACGGACTCGATTAGCTGGGCTCCACGTCTTATTGCTCTCTAGCACCCCCTGCTGGCCAGTTGGAAAGCTGCACATTGCAGTGCCTTCTCTGCCTTTACAATTCGGCATAAATCTTCGGACCGGTGGGCCTTAGGCACAAAGCTACTTACAGGAGGTTCTGACTTGCTCGTCTTGGTACTTCAAAAATGTCTCCAGCCAGTTCACACAGTCCGTCTCCAGATAACCCTTGGTGTACTGGCTGAGGATAGGAGTGTCATCCCATTTCTTCTTGGTGGATCGAGCTTGGTTTACAGGGGCCACCCACATAGCATCCTTATTGTCGAAGGACAGGAAGTTTTCGCCATCATAGCCGTACTGGTCGAAACCCTCAATAAACTTCGCCCTCTCTTCCCCAGTTTTTTCCGCCTTACAGCCATGCATCCACTGTAGAACATGGACATCTGGGAGAAATGAGGGTGTTAACACAGCCTTCAATGAACATCGCATAGAAAATAACAGCACTGCATGAACACAGCAACCTGACCAAGATTTAGCCTCATTCTACTGTGTTTTTATTCATTTAAACAAGTGTCCCATCGCTACAACATTCTTCATCAAAGCAAGAGAACGGACCCCTCGGAACATGGCCAGTCTGTGCAGACTATATTTTCAACCACGGATGGTACTTAAATTCTGGTTAAAGTTTTGCTGACACATCATGATTTTGACTTGAAGGAGTCGACAATATACATTATTTTATAAAAGAAAAATAATAATGCAGCATTCAACTCAAGCTCTAGCTAGATTCTACTGTATAACTGTTTATTGTTTACCTCTATTTGTCCTCTTTCTGCCTGATTTCTGGTTTGAAATGCCCTGCCCCTCTCTACAGCCTCCATGGTGAAAATCAGGGGGCAGACACCTCAGAACCTCAATTGTTGTCCTTAACGTGATGGACAGGGGATTCTAAAAACTTCACACCACAATATATCACAAAGGAATGTATCCACTACAAACCCACCAAATATCTTTTCAAGAGAATGTCAATAGGTATATTAATATACATCTCAAAATCAGCTAATAAACTCAGCCTTGAAAGGACTCAGGATTGTAGGGGTGTGGTCTAAATCCACGCCCTCAACCCGAGTGCCATCGACGTCATCCAGCCCCTTATACAGTCTATGGTTTTACCCCGGCAAGGAATTAATGCAAATCAATTCAAAATAAAATACAGTGCAGCTGCTATGAGGAGATAAATATCACACGCAAGCTTGCAATAAAAGTAAGTTAACTTAAACGCTAAGCAGAGTATTGCAACCGTTTCATCTAATGTTAGTCTATTTAAAGCAAGCTAAATTGCAAGGCTAACGTTCCACCTAATGGACGTTCCACACAAATCATTACACAACTGTAAGTTTTATTGAGTTTTTAAAAATGTTTTATTTAAAGGCCCACTTAATTAAGTTTAAAATTAATTAATTTTGCTTGCTAATCGAACAAAAATTACGTGCATGGCAATTGGCAACTAAGTACTTCGGTGGATTTTACTGTAACCAGCCACAGAACAATACGACAAAACCATTTCCAAGGCATGGTTTATTTGGCAAAATCTTAGCTATTCTTTTCGATTTATTATCTGACGAATGAGCACCAAGTAAAAAGTGAGCGATGAGTTCCTTTCCATGATGATGAGCTGCGCAAGGAGCAAGCTAATGCTACCGAGGGACGGATAAAAAGGTGAAAGATTGGGAGAGGGATAAAACTGGTATAGGGATAAGGAGAGCAGGGAAAAAATAAACACTTTAGCTAACTAACTTTTTCATATCTCAAATTCCAAATGCTGATAACGCAGACAAGTATTCCCAAGGGCAAACAAAACGAACGTTTGGCTCAGACTCAAAGAGGATTTCTTAGTGGGACAGGACAGTTTTATTCGCCTCAAACTATGGGAGGAGTTGTGTAAGGAGTTATGTAAGGTGTATTGGTTGAGGTCTCAAGTCCACGTCACCATGGACCCATTTTCGACTCCATCCTTTTTTTTCAACATACAGGAATAAATAGATAAAGATAGATTGAAATTTAATGAGATTGCAATGGAATTGATTCTTTTTGCTTTATCGGTGCTCAATACATACCTTAATAGCTATCAATAATGTGGTTATAAGCATATTACAGATTTTCCTTGTCCATCACTTTGTGTGACCATATGAAAAACAAATTTATTTTTCCTCCACACAGTTTGGAGAGTTTAGCAATCCCTAAGAGTAACTGACCAAACTGGGCCAAGAGTAACTGACCAAACTGGGCCAAGAGTAACTGACCAAACTGGGCCAAGAGTAACTGACCAAACTGGGTTTGTGAAGAAAGAGGTGCAGCCCAATGCTTGTGTTTATTTGTCAGTGAAAGTTAAGGACAAATGTTGATTGATCAAAGGCCTCAGTCTCACCTGACTTGTTGTGGCCCATGCGGTCAACCAGGATATTGACGTTGACGTTGAACCACTGCTCCTTGCTTTTGCGGGACTGGGTGCCTTTCACCCAGTAATCATCTTTAGTATTAGCTTTCATCCAGTCTTGCTTAGGCATCTTGACCTGGTCCTCGCTGTTGTAGTAGTCAATCAGTCTGTCATTCAGAATCCCCATGGCGGTGAACTGATAGACTCCCGGTTGTTTCGCGGGCAATGAAAGGGCAGTGTAAATGTAATGTAGATCGTGAGTCACTGGTGGAGAGACAAGCAAAGACCATTAGCTATCAGAGCAACCCTGTAATTTACCACGGCCCCTGGGTGAAAAAAAAGCAATACTCAAACAGACGAAACTGACTGCACCTTGTTCTTAACATTGGGAGACTTATTCTAGCAAACGCAAGGCTTTAGCCTTTCTTATTTAAAAAAAAGAAAGAAACCATTTTGGTCCCCAGAATATTCCTGAGGGGTGTACTATGACGCGAGATTAAGGGGATAGCGAGCTAAATTAAGCTTCAACCCGGGTTTTCTGTATCACAAAGCCGACTTTTAATCGGGGTATATTGCCACGGCAACTTAGTCTGCACTGTTCAGGTTATCGGATTGAAACATATAAAAGCACCGCCCTTTGACCAATCAACTCCTTGGCTTTGGAAAAAGGCGTCTCCTTTCCAAAGGATCCCGTAGAGATATGTGAGGATACTGAGGGAATCTCCTCGCAGAGCGAAATTATCGAGTTCTGCAAAATATTTTCTGAATTCCGGAAAATGCTTGAGAGACTTTTTAAAAAAATGAATAAACGTTAGTGTGATTGCTTCAGAAAGATTTTAAACATGTTGTATCAACTTTAAAGTTTAGGAGCTCTCGAATGTAGTACTACAGTTGTCACATTAGAAATAAACTGTATGACAATGTACTGAGAGTATAGATTTATTTGTCATGAGTGGTAAGGTGAATAAGGTATTAACTAACGAATTTAACCTACACGATGAGCATTTTTTTATTTACATTTTTATCGCAAAAGCTCCTTCCTGGCTTTGTTGGAGGCAACAGTGTTGCTTATTGCTCATATGATTGTTTCATATGTTCTTATCCGTCCATTATATCTGTCCGTATCAGTCTTTTTTTCCACAGGAGAGAAATACGCTGCTCTAGTACAGCCCAGGCTGCAGTGCTATAGGCTTGTTGTTGCAGACAACGCCCCTTTTATGGGAACGCGCACAGAGCTTGATTAATAAAGCCCGTGTTCACTTAGCAAGTAGATAACCATGTTTGTAGTACCCGTTAAGCCATATTGCGGTGTTTAGGCTTTCTGAAGCCAGCTAACACAAAGAACACTAAGGCGCACAATCCTTAAACAGATTCAGAATCACTGTTCATTTCTCAACCAACCCTTATGGAAATGTAATATACTGCAGTATATTTTAAATATATTGTGAAGATCATTTTGATATATTTACAATATACTGCAGCATATTATTTTTCCATAAGGGAACAAACATGAGAAATATAAGAATTGCGTTTCTCTCAGCCGCACGTTTGTCTGTAATAATGTGGAGGTAATTCCCATGTGTGACAAGGACAGGTGTTCAGCTGGATTCCAAAATGTCCGTTCCACACTAGAACAGATAAGATCGACCCGATGAGCTATGCAGCAACATCATATTCTGTAGTTTTTATTTAATTTTTTGCTTGTAATCAGCCCTGGGATGTAAGCATGAAAAGTACTATATAAGAACGTCTTATTATTATTATTATTATTATTATTATGTATTGGATGTTTCTCTCAGAACTTAACCACCATGAAATGTATACAGGTACATTCTAGTTGTTTTTGAACCTCTGATATACGTAATATAGGTTTGTTGTTTTTAGACCTTTATGTGGAGGCGTGAGATATGGCCCTGTATGAGAAATGCACTCGGTCCTAAAATATGCGGTTTGGATTTGAAAAACGTTTCTGGTGCCCCACGGGAGGCTCAGGTTACGTTTCATTACTGCCGTCGGATTTTTATGTCCCTTTTTTTCTGTTCTTTCAACCTCTGTCTCCTTTCACTGCTGTTCCATCTCTGTCGTTTCTTTAGGCGTCTCTAAGGAGGTTGTTTACACGTTTACTCAGTTTCCTTCTATTGTTGTATTCCTTTATTAGAGTCTCATTCTAACCGCAGCCGTCTGGCGCAGTGCCCTGGAAAAGCCAATCTCTGTGTTGTACAGTCTATGGTTGTGCTCCGCAAATGTTTGGACAACAAATTTGTGAAAGACACTATAAGGAAAAAGGTTATTTTCCTGTGAGAAATTAACTCAAGATTGCAAATACGATGAGTAGTATACAACATCACACTGTAAAAAATAAAAAAAAATAAAAAGTCTTGTTCAAAGTAAAAACATAAGCATTTCTTTGCTGCCTTAAAATCATGAGTAAACTCCACTTGAAAATAACCTTTGTTTCCACTTGAATGAATGTGATTTAAAAGTTTTCATTGTTAAACGTAGTGTTTTAAGTTGTTAAAGTTAATCTAACTAATGATCACTTGTTGTTTAAACTTTTTTCTGATTCTCTGATTTAAAGCAAAAAAATATTTTACATTATTAATGCAGCATTGGGTGAAATAAATGCACGTTCCTGTACCATTTCAACGAGCCATTTTAAGTTCAAACGACATTAAAGGCCAGTTTATAGTCCAGCGACAGTGTGTCGCTGGACTATAAACTGGCCTTAATACGTACATATCTATTGCAATTTTAAGTTAAGACTACAAACTTTTTATGTGTTTTAAGTTCAAGATATTCGTTTTCTGATTACATTATTCTTTGTCTTTACATATGACGCCAACTGGCCCAAGTGCGGAAGTACCAAATTGAATAGGGTTGAAAGCAAACACGTGACCTTGTTTTTTTTCTAGTTCTTGTAATTGCTACAGTTATGAGAACTTGACAGGAGCTTCGCTCAGGCAGCGAACAGCCCATGAACTAAGGACTGTCTTTTATGACTAGGCTATAGCTAAGCGCTTTTATGATCTAATACATAAGACTTTGAAACCTTACTGTTAGTCTAGATGGTCTGCTAATCTGATCAATTTCAAGATCCAAAGAAAGATCTATAGACCAGTAGCCTAAGAGCTGCTTATGTAAAACTTCATTGGTGAATTCAAAGGCTATCAAAATGAAGAGCTATCGATTCACGCTTTCTTGGTGTTAATTGTTACAGAAAATTGCTCTAAAATTAGTTTATCCAAGGAGGAGAAAACCCACTAAAACTAAAGTAACCTTTTTGTCTATCTAAAAACTGCATTTAAACAAATGATCTAGTGACATTTTGATTTGCTAAATGTCGTAGTTTATATATATATTTTAGGATGATGTTTTGGGTACAGCCTATATAAACAAATAATAATATTTTAGTTAAGGCTTTTTTTAATCCCAAGGCATTTTGATGCTCACAAAAGGAAATGCAAAACTGACGTTGGATGGTCAATCATTGCTTGAAGGCTGCGCTACCCACCAAATTAGTCAACACCACCGAGCTGTGTGTGAACAAAGCTGAAAACACATTCAAACAAGAAATTAATAACATTTCCTGGTCAGTCTTTAGGATTGCGTAAATAAATTTTAGGGATAGTGTTTTTCGAGGGGCTTTCTCTCAAAAAAAGTCATATAGCCTAGGAATTTGACTCGGTTTGTCGAATAACAAATACAATAAGCTTGCATATACTTAAAAACAACTAACTGTGAAATAATCGCATTATGTTAATGACAGCCTGGTCTTAACATACTTTTGAAGCTATAGCTAACACACTTAGCACTTTCGGTTTTAACAGCTAGCCTAATACGTGCGCAACAAAAGGTAGCCTATATTTTAAATGCTTTAAAGTAGTGTACAATGAGTAAATTTCATCTTTTTCACGCCGATAAAACATTTCGATTGTGACTGGGATTCGATTATGACTTTTCTATTTTTTACTTTAAAGGCTAAAAGCTCGGTTTTACTAAAATGAAAAACATCGTTAGCCTAAGTTTCGTTTTCGGCTTAATTTTTCTCTACTTACCGCTGTGAACACTGCCAAAAACACAGAAGAGCATTAGGGAGATCATTTTCACATCCATTTCTCAATCGTTCAAAAAAAAAAGTGAAAACAATATATAGAAATAGTAGAGTCGGCAAGTTCAATGTTTCCTTCCGAAAAAATATTTTCCTGTCCGACCTACAGTCCCATATGCTCGCAATGGTGTCGCTTGCTTTTCTGAGTCCTTTTCCGCAATATTGTTGTAGCCATAACTGTCCCGTAACCAATCAGACGCAGAATATGTACACCGACACTGGTTGTCAGGCAAAAGTCCCCGACAGTGGTTGTAACCACTCGTGCTTGTTGAGGTTCCAGGGTTATGCACGACAGACGTAGGCTACATTTTTTTAGATGAATATTAGTTAGTTGTAGGGTATTCCACCTTGAACGTGTTGGCAGAATATAATGGACGCAGTGTTAACAAACGGTCGTAGGCTAGGCGACTCTTAGATTTCCAGAACAAATCCATGAATACCGATATTTGGAGCGTCTATACCCATATGCAAAAGGTCTGTAAAAATCCCATACAAATCACACATGCCATATAGCTACAAAACTCATAAAATAAATATGTGGTAGAGAAATATATATATTTCAGACTAAAATTAAAGTTCCCTAACATACATGGTACTCCCTATAAAAACATTGAGACCTTGTATAAAAATTGTATACAAATATATAATATAATACTAATCAACATATATGATTTTTTATAAAACTTTGCAAGTATGATCATAGGCTATACGATTTTTACAGACCTGTTGCGTCGCCTGTTGGCGTTGGTTGGTCTTTTTTTTTTTTGTAATAAAGAGGCGGTGGTAGAGCGAAAGGCCAGCGAATCGTTTCTGGATAAACTAAAAAGATAAACATTAACCTAGATTACCTTTAATTGAAATAAAAAATTTTAAAACCCTCCTGGTTTGTTCTTTTGCAGAATTTGCCCATTTCAGTAATCCCTATACCTCAGCGAAACCCAGCCAAGAGTCCCAGAGTCACCTTGTTGAACATAGTGCTGTACAAAAAACAAAGGTTTATTTATTCTTCCGTTGTGACTGCAATATTACATACACACATAAAGAACACAGACAGGTAAGAAAAAAATCATCCATGAACTCCATAAGAGAAATTAAACCATCAATAAGGATGCAACCGTGTAAACCACGTAGGCCACAGGAAGTGCATATCCAGTGTTTTCCTGCTTGGTTTGGAGCAGGGGTTTCAAACTCATGTCCTGGAGGACTACAGTGTCTGGCGGTTTTTGTGGTAAAAGTAAATATTAGTGAGGTCAATCATTGCTTGAAGGCTGCACTACCCACCAAATTAGTCAACACCACTGAGCTGTGTGTGAACAAAACTGAAAACTCGTTCAATCAAGAAATTCATAAAAATGTCATTAGGATTGCGTAAATTAATGTTAGGGATAGTGTCAGCAGTCACACCAAAACCACCAGGATTTGAGTTTCACCCCGTTTTTACCCAGCAAATCTCTCGCTTCATCTGTCTTTCCCATCGTCTATCCCTCTATCCAGGTTTCCATTTTTCTCCATCTCTTTCACCCCCACTCTCTCTCTCACTCTTTTTATTGTCCTTTCTTTCTAAGCTGCTGATGAAAAATACCTGGTCCCTGCCGTCTTGCTTTGACCCCAGCGATTTATTTAAAATAAGTCTCTAATTCACAGACCCCTTCACTCCTGCCCCACCACTCCTGCCCCACCACTCCACCACCCTCTCCCTCCTCCTCTGTCCCTTCATTTCTTCCCAAAACGGAACCCGAATCCCCCTTTCTGTCTGTTGATGGCTTGAAGACCCCCAGCGATGGACGTTAGCGCTTTGTTCTTCTCTTCCCCCTCTCCTTCTCCCACCTCTGGGTGGGGCATAGTCTCTAGTGGGTGCTCCGAAAACCGACGCACGGGTTTCCTTAACCAGCCCTCGCTCACCCCCCGCTTAGTGTCCTCCTCCTCCTCTAGCTCCAGGAGCACACCGTCCCTCCGGGTGTGAAGCTCCAGCCGTTTTAATGGATCCCCAGGCATTGGGAGCCTTCCAGGTAGGCCGAGCAAAGCCTGGAGCTGGAGCAGGGCGTCCTCCCAGCCAGGGTGCTCCAATCCTGGCTGGACTGGAGTTGCGAGGCCCGGCACGGGAGCCAGCAGAGCAACGGAGAGGAGAGAGAATGTCCATAGGGAGAAGCAAAGGTGGAACATCTATTATCCAGAAATAAAAATGATTAAATAGATGACAGACGGACATAAATATGGTTCATTAGGCAAAATTTGACAAATCCATACGTGCCACAATTTATGTGTTCAGAACCTAACTTGTAAAGAGACCAACTGGCAGTTAGAAAAATGCCAAATGGAAATCAGGAGAAAAAATTCACACAGAGTCTTACACACACACACACGCGCACGCACACGCACGCACGCGCGCACACACACACACACACACGCATGCACGCACACTCACATGCGCACACACAAATATTCACATGAGCAGTCAGAAACAGTGAGTTAAGTTAACTCAAATGTAATCTCATCAGGGAAATAAAGAAAGTAATATTAAAGTTTTAAATGGAAAGCATAAGAAAGGCTATGCACCCCACTCCATATTTATAGCTTTCATACATTCAATAGATTTGTATAACGTATTATACAATTGCTGTAGGCCTACAGTGTCAATAAAAGTTAAGAAATATATTCCTGAAATTCTCATATTCAAGAAATATTTCGTAAATACTCAAATTTAAAACTCATGTTGATATTTATCTAATATTTAAACATCTTAACAGATACTGTTACATGCGTTCAACTATACAGGCATATATAAAAGTAAAACACATTTGCAACAACAACATCAACAGAAACACATATAAGGGTCACTACAAACAAAGACACAATTCAAAGTACCTTGTAGCGTTTTCAGAATTTCTACCCCTTTATTTTGGTCCCCAGTCTTTAAATACCCTCCTGGATTGAGCTTCCAAATTGACTGACAGTTTTGGCCCGCTGCCTCTGATTGGCCAGATGACCCTTTTGACGCACAAGTCTCGCAGTGATGTCATCAGCATTCTTCAAACTTGGAAACAGCACTGATTTGAGTGATCTAAGTGGCCAATTATCACAGATGACCGTGAAAAGATTTCTTGGGAGGTTTTTTTAAATTTATTTTTTATCACAGAGGTCATGACTCCATTGATAAGTTCATCTTAAGGGGTGATGCAAAATCCACTGTAGACATTCTATTGTCTGTGAACTCGTCAGTTAATATTTACCTCCCATCGTTCATGACTGTGTCAAACTGGAATGCTATGAAAGCAGAAATCGCATTTTCTTTGTGAGAATATTGTAAAAAAATAAATAAAACGTTTTACTAGTATTTCTCAGAGGCAAAGACAATTCCTGCCCACAGTACTGAGAGAGAGGGTTAATACAGTATATACACACTGACTGCACACTACAGTACATTAACACTGCACTGAGAGAGGGGGTTAATACAGTATATACACACTGACTGCACACTACAGTACATTAACACTGCACTGAGAGAGAGGGTTGATACAGTATATACACACTGACTGACTGTACACTACAGTACATTAACACTGCACTGAGAGAGAGGGTTAATACAGTATATACACACTGACTGCACACTACAGTACATTAACACTGCACTGAGAGAGGGGGTTAATACAGTATATACACACTGACTGCACACTACAGTACATTAACACTGCACTGAGAGAGAGGGTTAATACAGTATATACACACTGACTGACTGTACACTACAGTACATTAACACTGCACTGAGAGAGAGGGTTAATACAGTATATACACACTGACTGACTGTACACTACAGTACATTAACACTGCACTGAGAGAGAGGGTTAATACAGTATATACACACTGACTGCACACTACAGTACATTAACTCTGCACTGAGAGAGAGGGTTAATACAGTATATACACACTGACTGCACACTACAGTACATTAACACTGCACTGAGAGAGAGGGTTAATACAGTATATACACACTGACTGACTGCACACTACAGTACATTAACACTGCACTGAGAGAGAGGGTTAATACAGTATATACACACTGACTGACTGCATACTACAGTACATTAACACTGCACTGAGAGAGAGGGTTAATACAGTATATACACACTGACTGACTGTACACTACAGTACATTAACACTGCACTGAGAGAGAGGGTTAATACAGTATATACACACTGACTGCACACTACAGTACATTAACTCTGCACTGAGAGAGAGGGTTAATACAGTATATACACACTGACTGCACACTACAGTACATTAACACTGCACTGAGAGAGAGGGTTAATACAGTATATACACACTGACTGACTGCACACTACAGTACATTAACACTGCACTGAGAGAGAGGGTTAATACAGTATATACACACTGACTGACTGCATACTACAGTACATTAACACTGCACTGAGAGAGAGGGTTAATACAGTATATACACACTGACTGACTGCATACTACAGTACATTAACACTGCACTGAGAGAGAGGGTTAATACAGTATATACACACTGACTGACTGCACACTACAGTACATTAACACTGCACTGAGAGAGAGGGTTAATACAGTATATACACACTGACTGCACACTACAGTACATTAACACTACACTGAGAGAGAGGGTTAATACAGTATATACACACTGACTGCACACTACAGTACATTAACACTGCACTGAGAGAGAGGGTTAAATAAGCAATAGATGAACAATAGGTTGTTGTTTATGCTTCCTAGGCAACGCTCGTTAGAACGCGTCTACGCACTGGCAGTGCGGTTATGGTTATGGTAAATACCAGCACTGGTGGAATGCATCTCGGCCAATCGCGTTACTCATTCAGATCTCATTGTTGTATAATACAGTATATACACACTGACTGACTGCACACTACAGTACACTAAAGGAAATGAAAGAATTAATTATTTAAAAGTAAATCAGTGAAGGACAGTGAGAAACGTTTAAGGTAGAGCGGAGACTTGGAACAGTATAAAGCCGGGACAGTACTATGTTGCCTGGTCCACACCGTCTAACGCAGTTACTGGATACTGCAGTACTGTCTATGATCTGAAGAGTAAAATTATCAGTGTGTAAACAAGGCTGTGTTGGAGGAGAAACTAGTTCTGCAGGTTCTTCCAGTTCCCCAAAGATTCCAGGGGCGCAGCATCACAAACAGACTCACACCATTGCTTTAAAATTATAATGAGAATATTCTTTATTTAAAAAGCAGTTTAACATACAGATTGTAGCTCAATGTGTGTTGGTTGAGAGCACAAGGGCTTGTAACCCCTTGTAAGATTAGCCGTATGTAAAAATATGACCCGTGTAAGTAGCTTGGGATAATAGTGTCTGCTAAATCATTCACTGTCTGCTAAATCATTCACCACAGATTAAAATGAGCATTAGCGCTAACAGGCACAACACATTGCACATTGCTTGCACCACGTTGACTGACTGTGTGAATTAAATAAGTGAACAAATATCAAACTTGACAAGCCTGGGAGAGAGAACACAAGAAAATGAGACAGCAGTCTAAATCCTGTTTATTAAAACCCTTTAAGGTGTAAGATCACAAATATGTGATTAGAATGTTCTTAACTGAACATTCTAATGCTGATGTAACAATCACTACTGGTAATTGAAAGCCATGGAGTTCTAGAACAATGACTTCGAATTTTGATAAAAACATTCCAAAAAACCTGCTCTTCAAAGGGCTAAATGTTTGTGGACACACTGAGTGGGGATTGTACTGAGCTACACAGCAGGGGTCAGGAGTATAGTGCCCTTGTGACACAATGTGGAGTTCTGTAGCACTATTTCTGCAGAAAGAGACACACACAGATGTATATTAACACTCTTAGAGCTGGGAGCAGGCCACAATGAGTCAGTCTCTTTCAAAATTTAAGGGATATAATGAGCCAGTCTGGTTCCGGCTCTATGTGGGAAAGGGATATAATGAGCCAGCCTGGTTCCAGCTCTACAGTGGGAAAGGGCTATAATGAGCCAGCCTGGTTCTAGATCTACAGTGGGAAAGGGGTATAATGAGCCAGCCTGGTTCTGGCTCTACAGTGGGAAAGGGGTATAATGAGCCAGACTGGTTCCAGCTCTACAGTGGGAAAGGGCTATAATGAGCCAGCCTGGTTCCAGCTCTACAGTGGTAAAGGGGTATAATGAGCCAGCCTGGTTCCAGCTCTACAGTGGGAAAGGGGTATAATGAGCCAGCCTGGTTCCAGCTCTACAGTGGGAAAGGGGTATAATGAGCCAGCCTGGTTCCAGCTCTACAGTGGGAAAGGGGTATAATGAGCCAGCCTGGTTCCAGCTCTACAGTGGGAAAGGGAGGGGTATGAACACATCCACTCTCACAGACACACCAACACACCAGTAATAATTTCCCTACCTATTTCTGCTCCTACATATACGTGTCTATTTTAGCAGAGCTGATTTCACCACAGTCCTCTACCACTGCATGCATCTACTGGCTACAGCTATTATCTGTCAACTTGTCATTTGTATTTTCTTGTCAAAACCGCGTCTTTTCTGCGTCTACCTAAACATCTTTTCAACCATTATCCCTGAATCAAACTTTCTATAGTTTATTCGTCAAATTTTTTTTATACATCCACAATATCTAAGGCCTTAGTTTTTTATCATCAATCGCTGGTCTAGAGCTGGCTCTGCATAGACCTGCTTCACAATCGCTGGTCTAGAGCTGGCTCTGCATAGACCTGCTTCACAATCGCTGGTCTAGAGCTGGCTCTGCATAGACCTGCTTCACAATCGCTGGTCTAGAGCTGGCTCTGCATAGACCTGCTTCACAATCGCTGGTCTAGAGCTGGCTCTGCATAGACCTGCTTCACAATCGCTGGTCTAGAGCTGGCTCTGCATAGACCTGCTTCACAATCGCTGGTCTAGAGCTGGCTCTGCATAGACCTGCTTCACAATCGCTGGTCTAGAGCTGGCTCTGCATAGACCTGCTTCACAATCGCTGGTCTAGAGCTGGCTCTGCATAGACCTGCTTCACAATCGCTGGTCTAGAGCTGGCTCTGCACAGACCTGCTTCACAATCACTGGCTCTGCATAGACCTGCTTCACAATCGCTGGTCTAGAGCTGGCTCTGCATAGACCTGCTGCACAATCGCTGGTCTAGAGCTGGTTCTGCATAGACCTGCTTCACAATCGCTGGTCTAGAGCTGGCTCTGCATAGACCTGCTGGCCTGGGTGCTGCAGTGGCATTCCAGTCCAGTCACTGGGGTCCAGCATCTGCTCAACCAGGTGATGCGTGTGCAGGTAGTGAGGAAAGAAATGAAAACACCAGCGTAAAAAAGGCCCACTTACTAAATACTTCAAATGCAAGAGAGGAAACAAAGTGACTGCACAAGGTTTTTAAGTAAAGACACTGGCAGTGAACATGCAGCCCACACCTGTACGAAACCCTCAGGAATCTTCACAGGAGGAAGCTGTTGCATTTCCTTTGTTTTTTTTTTGTTCACTACGATGTACGATAGTTCAAATTCATGGGAGGGGCTGTTGTTGGGCAGGGATTCCCAAAATGGAGTCCCAGTCGATCCTCAACAAAAATCTATGCTCTGTAATGCCCGGTCCAGACGATAATGAAACCATAGCTACTAAGGGTAACCGAACAGACCTTTGAGTAAACGGGAAAGAAACAGGCTGAACACAATCAAAGCAACTAACAGAAATATTGATGAGGCGTCCTTTTGCAGTCCTCCTCTCTTCCTGCGCTGGCGTCCTCAAAGTCGAGGGTCATTAAAGGAGAGAGCCTCGGTGGACTCTGGGTATTGTAGTCCAGAAGGAAAGAGTCTTTGTATGCCACAGGCTGGCCAATGGGGCTTTGGGGCATGTCGCTTAGGGGCGCGGTCAGCAGGGAGAGCTCCAGTTGGTCGATGGTGCTGGTCTGGAGCACCTGCGACTGCTGGGAGGTTGCCACGGACGCAGACATCGTCGCCATAGCGTCAGCTGGGGAGGGGCAGGGGAGTGGGGCGGCAGGGGAGTTGTTCTGCGAATCGTCTGCCGGGAGGGAACGCCTGAGTTTGGCTCTGGCGTTCTGAAACCACACCTGAGAGAGAGAGAGAGAGCGAGAGAGAGAGAGAGAGAGCGCGAGCGAGAGAGCGAGCAAGAGAGCGAGCGACAGAGTGAGAGAGACAGAGAGAGTGAGAGAGAAGTCATGTGAGTGGTTATAAAGAGCGATAAAGTAAACAGTGCCTTGCTAATAAACCAGCCTTGTCAGGTGAATCATCAGCTGGTGATCCCAGCCAAACTCAGCCTGCTAGATACCAATGGATGGCAGGACACTGGCACCACAAACTGGAGCATCCCTTTTCAGGGGTCTGTAGAGAGAGAGTGCACCTGGGGTTCCAGACCCACCTGTAGGACCCGTTTTGGGAGGCCCGTTCGGTGCGAGAGGCAGGTCCAGTCCTTGCCGTCCGGGTTGTGTTTGAGGGCGAAGTACGACTCCATGGCCCTCAGCTGCTCGCTACGGAAACACGTCCTGATTCGCTTCGTCCGTCCCCGAGCCCTGCCCCCTGCTGCCCCTTCCTCCAATCGGGGCTCGGGGCTGCTGACTGACTCCTCCCCCTCCCCTGTGCCAACTGCAGAGCGGGGATTGCCTCACTGTTGCCGTTTCGGTTACAGTTCGATTCCTAACTATTGCCATTATGCCTGCTTGTAGAATTAATTATTTTCAAACTTTTTTTAAATTTTTTAAATGGATTACACTACGCTAGCTATTCTACCCTGCCAGCCATCAACCAATGTCCTTCAGGGCTGGGCCAGGGACGGTGAATATATTTTAAAAAATAATATTTTACCCCTATTATCACCAAATATGCAACGGCCCATTTTTATTTGTAAACCGAGCTCATTGCCGTGACCCAACCTATGGATTGGAGAGAGGGCTGAGGAGAAGTGCTGCTCCTTCTCCCTCTGCTGTCCACAAGTTAAGCTTGTGTCGGACATTTTGAATCGGAGGAAGATACTTCATGGGCAGATTCAGGTTAGGATAAGTTTTTGTTAGGACTTGTTATGGCTGTATTCAGGTTTGGTGTCATGGTTCTCACTGAGCATAATTCAGTGATGTTATATACACCGATCAGCCACAACATTAAAACCACTGACAGGTGAAGTGAATAACATTGATTATCTCGTTGTCATTTTGGTTCTGTGCTCTAGCACTTTGAGGTTGAAAGGACACAATGACAATGAGGTTGAAGTGCAGACTGTCAGCTTTAATTTGAGAGTATTTCCATCCATATCGGATGAACCGTTTAGAAATTATAGAACCTTTTGTACATAGTCCCCCCCCCCCATTTTTGGGCATCAAAAAATATTGGACAGTTTAACATAATGTACAATAAAGTAATCATTTTTAATATTTGGTCGCATATCCTTTGCATCCCATGACTTCCTGATGTCTGTGACCCAACAACATCAAAAGACTCTTGATATCTTATTTTCTGGTACTCTTACAAGCGATACTATAACAAATGTCTCTGCATTTGAATGAATCTCTATGGGAATTGGGGGGTGGGACTAGGTTTAGCTGTAAATTATACTGGAACAGTATGAAATACATGGTTGGTAAAATAGCTGTAAGTCTAAGGGTCTGAGGTATCAAACGAGCCTTAAACCATCACTCTGCTGCCAGAAATACAGTAGATATGGATGAATCACTAAGGGTTGTTTCTCCTGACAAATTTTCCTATTGAACTCTGGAAAAATAAGTCAGGAGAAGAAACCCTTCATGTTATCCATCCATATCTACTGTATTTCTGGAAGCAGAGTGATGGTTTAAGGCTTGTTTGATACGTCAGACCCTTGATGAATTAGAGCCATTTAGCCAACCATGTGTTCCATACTGTTCCAGTGTAATTTACAGCTAAATATAGACCCACCTCCCAATTCCTATAGAGATCCATTCAAATGTAGAGAGGTTATAGTATCGCTTGTAAGAGTACCAGAAAATAAGATATCAAGAGTCTTTTGATATTGTTGGGTCACAGACATCAGGAAGTCATGGCATGAAAATTTGTTCACATTTAATATATGTGACCAAATATTAAAAATGATTACTTCATTCTACATTATGTTAAACTGTCCAATATTTTTTGATGCCCAAAATTGGGGGGGGACTATGTACAAAAGGTTAATTTCTAAATGGTTCATCCGATATGGATGAAAATACCCTCAAATTAAAGTTGACAGTCTGCACTTCAACCTCATTGTCATTGTAACCTTTCAAACTCAAAGTGCTGGAGTACAGAACCAAAATAACAACGAGATAATCAATGTTATTCACTTCACCTGGTTTTAATGTTATGGCTGATCGGTGTATATATGCAGTATATATATATATATATTTGCTGGTCTGGGGATATTGTTGTTAGCCAGGTCTGGTACTATTATTCATATTAATCAGGTGAATGTGCTGTAATATTAATCAGGTGAATGTGCTGTAATATTAATCAGGTGAATGCGCTGTAATATTAATTAGGTGAATGTGCTGTAATATTAATTAGGTGAATGCGCTGTAATATTAATCAGGTGTTATGTGCTGTAATATTAATCAGGTGAATGCGCTGTAATATTAATCAGGTGAATGCGCTGTAATATTAATCAGGTGAATGTGCTGTAATATTAATCAGGTGAATGTGCTGTAATATTAATCAGGTGAATGCGCTGTAATATTAATCAGGTGAATGTGCTGTAATATTAATCAGGTGAATGCGCTGTAAGTCTTACATTCTAAGTCGTTGGAGCGTAATGGTGGAATGCAGACTCTGTGTGTCTGATTGGCCAGAAAGGGTTTCAGGTGTGCAATGTCCAGATTCGATACCAGAACGTGGGGCCAATCCATGTGCTAGATTAGCGTCTTACCAAGAGGAGCAACCAGACAGCCCCCGATTTACATTGAATAAAAGGTGTCCTCACCATCTCTGTCTGCTTGCCTGAGTTGGTCAGGAACGGGAGGGCGGGTCCTCCCTTCCGCCTGGTAGTGTGATTGACAGTATAGGCTCCGCCCCCGCGCACAGTACAGATTTCCAGGCAGCAAAGTGACATCACACTCCTGTTGGAAAACAAGGGATTACCATTTTAGACAGGTCAGAGGACTATCACTACGTATATACGCTTCATACTGAACACAACTCCCATTGGCTTTCACTAATTATAGCGTACACTTAATAATATAGAGCAGTCATGAATCCAATATTTAAATTAATAAAAACAAATTAATTTAAAAAAGCTTTCCTTGCCAAAGCTGCCTTGCCCTGAATTTTTTTTGTGTGGGCTATTCCCCCCCCCCCCCACTTCCTTTGATTGAGTATTTTTTTTAGTCTATTTATAAACTAGGGGGAGGGGGGGCTCTTGATAATTGTGTTCTCAGCCTCTCACACTAATCAACGTGTTAGCAAAAGAGAGAGAGACACAGGAAGGATGAGAAAAGACAGAGAGAGCGAGAGAAAGAGAAAGAGACAGAGAGAGAGAGAGTGAGAGAGAGAGAAATATTGGCTGTAAAAGAAAGAAAAACCACAAGGCACATTTATGTTTATTGTATATACTGTACCGAAGGCGAGGAAGGAAATGATCAGGGATAGAAAAGTTCAGTTTGTCGATTGATTGAATATGTGTTGTGTACTTAATCAGGCTCTGCTCACAGGCTGGTTAGTGAAGCTTCCCACGATGCTCGCCAGAAGATGGATGTCTTCCTTTTACACCTTCTATGGGGCTTATTTTAATTCATGTTATGTATTAACGACCATCACACTGACTGTCTGTCTGTCTGCCATGACGTTGATTGGCGTTGTCTCTGTTCGCCTAAATCTTTATGTATGTAAGTCTCTTTGGATAAGAGCATCTGCTACATCCTGGACTGCTGTTACACTCTTTTGTGATGTATAAAACAGTTATTGATATTTTGTCATTACATGATGAAGTGTTACAGAATACAGTAGAATTTGAACAAAGACATGATATTTATTTTATTTTTTAGGTACAACTTCTATTTAATTTGTTTGTTTTTTTTTAAAGTGGACAGAACCAATCGGCCATTTCTATACCTTGTGATGTCACACCCCACTGACCTGGCAAGAGAAGCAGTGAGGGTGAAAGGTCAGCGCCCCCGACCTCATGACCAATGCGGACGACGGGATTGGCTGTGAGCAGCGAGCACACCTCCCCACGCTGAACAGCCTGGGAGTAAATAAAAAATTAAGGAAACCATGAGAAGAACCAGGCAGACACACCAGCTACAGCAGAACCCTACAGAGACACACCAGCTACAGCAGAACCCTACAGAGACACACCAGCTACAACAGAACCCTACAGACACACCAGCTACAGCAGAACCCTACAGAGACACACCAGCTACAGCAGAACCCTGCAGACACACCAGCTACAGCAGAACCCTGCAGACACACCAGCTACAGCAGAACCCTGCAGAGACACACCAGCTACAGCAGAACCCTACAGAGACACACCAGCTACAGCAGAACCCTGCAGAGACACACCAGCTACAGCAGAACCCTACAGAGACACACCAGCTACAGCAGAACCCTGCAGAGACACACCAGCTACAGCAGAACCCTGCAGAGACACACCAGCTACAGCAGAACCCTACAGAGACACACCAGCTACAACAGAACCCTACAGAGACACACCAGCTACAGCAGAACCCTACAGACACACCAGCTACAGCAGAACCCTGCAGAGACACACCAGCTACAGCAGAACCCTACAGAGACACACCAGCTACAGCAGAACCCTACAGAGACACACCAGCTACAGCAGAACCCTACAGAGACACACCAGCTACAACAGAACCCTACAGAGACACACCAGCTACAGCAGAACCCTACAGACACACCAGCTACAGCAGAACCCTGCAGAGACACACCAGCTACAGCAGAACCCTGCAGAGACACACCAGCTACAGCAGAACCCTACAGACACACCAGCTACAGCAGAACCCTGCAGAGACACACCAGCTACAGCAGAACCCTACAGAGACACACCAGCTACAGCAGAACCCTACAGAGACACACCAGCTACAGCAGAACCCTACAGAGACACACCAGCTACAACAGAACCCTACAGAGACACACCAGCTACAGCAGAACCCTACAGACACACCAGCTACAGCAGAACCCTGCAGAGACACACCAGCTACAGCAGAACCCTGCAGAGACACACCAGCTACAGCAGAACCCTGCAGAGAGACACCAGCTACAGCAGAACCCTACAGAGACACACCAGCTACAGTAGAACCCTGCAGAGACACACCAGCTACAGCAGAACCCTGCAGAGAGACACCAGCTACAGCAGAACCCTACAGAGACACACCAGCTACAGCAGAACCCTGCAGAGACACACCAGCTACAGCAGAACCCTGCAGAGAGACACCAGCTACAGCAGAACCCTACAGAGACACACCAGCTACAGCAGAACCCTACAGACACACCAGCTAGAGCAGAACCCTGCAGAGACACACCAGCTACAGCAGAACCCTACAGAGACACACCAGCTACAGCAGAACCCTGCAGAGACACACCAGCTACAACAGAACCCTACAGAGACACACCAGCTACAGCAGAACCCTGCAGAGACACACCAGCTACAGCAGAACCCTGCAGAGACACACCAGCTACAGCAGAACCCTGCAGAGACACACCAGCTACAGCAGAACCCTGCAGAGACACACCAGCTACAGCAGAACCCTACAGAGACACACCAGCTACAGCAGAACCCTACAGACACACCAGCTACAGCAGAACCCTACAGAGACACACCAGCTACAGCAGAACCCTACAGAGACACACCAGCTACAGCAGAACCCTACAGAGACACCAGCTACAGCAGAACCCTACAGAGACACACCAGCTACAGCAGAACCCTGCAGACACACCAGCTACAGCAGAACCCTACAGAGACACACCAGCTACAGCAGAACCCTACAGAGACACACCAGCTACAGCAGAACCCTACAGAGGCACACCAGCTACAGCAGAACCCTACAGAGACACACCAGCTACAGCAGAACCCTGCAGAGACACCAGCTACAGCAGAACCCTACAGAGACACACCAGCTACAGCAGAACCCTACAGAGACACAACAGCTACAGCAGAACCCTACAGAGACACACCAGCTACAGCAGAACCCTGCAGAGACACACCAGCTACAACAGAACCCTGCAGACACACCAGCTACAGCAGAACCCTACAGAGACACACCAGCTACAGCAGAACCCTACAGAGACACACCAGCTACAGCAGAACCCTGCAGAGACACACCAGCTACAGCAGAACCCTGCAGAGACACACCAGCTACAGCAGAACCCTACAGAGACACACCAGCTACAGCAGAACCCTGCAGAGACACACCAGCTACAGCAGAACCCTGCAGAGACACACCAGCTACAGCAGAACCCTGCAGAGACACACCAGCTACAGCAGAACCCTACAGAGACACACCAGCTACAGCAGAACCTTGGAGTAGCCTGGTACGTGTTGGGAAATGGAGGGCATTCTCAATGCTCTGTGTTTTTAAAGTCATCTCAGCAAAGTTTAAGTATTTAAGGATTCTTTAATTGTTTGTGATCGTTGCCTCCATTCCAGTAGCCTTACGTTTTTACATGGGCTATCCTTCCAGAAATTCTGTGAAATGTGGTTCATAACATAAACCTGTCGGAGTATGAATCAGGTTATAGAATATGAATCACGCCTAAGTGATTGTAGCGTAATGTAAATGTGAAATCTGACTGAGAAACATTGAATCATTATAACCTGCAGTAGTCGCGCTGGCAGTAGATCTGCCCGTCTCGGCAGTACAGGGAGGCGTGAGACTGCAGCTCGCACTGGCACAGGCTGCAGCGGAGACACACCCCGTGCCACACCCGTCCCGCAGCCAATAGCATGACGCGATCTGCGACATGCCCTCCGCAACCACCGCAGAACATGCTCCACGGCGCCGCCTCCATGGACGAAGCCGGGGACTGCAGGGGTAAGAGAGAGGGTTTAAATCGCATGCTTAACCCAATGCGAGATCACAAATAATATGTGATTAGAATGTTCTTTGCTGAACATTCTAATGCTGACGTAACAATCACTACTGAAATGGAGTTCTAGGACACTGACTTAGAATTTTGAAAAAAACATTCCAAAAAAGCCTACTCTTCAAAGGGTTCATTGTCATTCAGTCAGCATGTATAAAATAGGAGGCTGAAGAGGCTTGTGCAGGTTAATGGGTCCATTAACGAGAAGCGGAAAGGTGTATTAATTAGCTTTAACTTCACATCACAGCTGCAGTTGGAGATGTAGCCACCGGGGGGCATGCTTTCCCCTGGCGTTTTGCGTACTTGTTCAGGTGCAAAAGTCTGTCGCCAAAACAAAATCCAGCTTGATTATTCACTGGGAAGTTCATTGGCCTGTTGTGAATGTACACCCCTGAAGTGTGCAGTGTTAGCAGATCATAACTCAGTAGGAGGAGAACCAAAACTGAAAAAATTGTGTTCACAGGACAATATGAAAAAATAAAAAAAATAAAAAGTCTGTGTGTCCCAAGAGAGACATCGCAGATTGTAAACAGATGGCCCACGCGTACCCAGAGCAGGTCTGAATCAGGGCGGGACATACGGAGCCCTCTTACCTGTTGGGCGGGGTTTCCATGGTTTCCGTCCGTCGCGGCTGGGCTCCTCCCCTCCTGTACAGGCTCAGTCCCCTGGGACCCCTCGTCGCCAGGGAAACCACCGCTCAGCAGTTCTTCTAGGGTGCCGTTTTGTGACATCACAGAGGCGGGGGTGGGATAGGTGGGCAGGGGACCGGAAGGGCCTCGCACTGAGGAAGGGGGGGGGGGGGTCATTGAACACAAAAACGCTCGCCGTAAAATCGGCTGTTTGGGGAGGAAGGTTAGGGAAAAGGGAAAATCCAGGGGGAGGGTTTTGTTGAACGTACCGAACATTCCGGAATCAACCTTGCAACACGGATCAGCTGCAAATAAGCCCCTCCCCCCTTGGGTTACAGATGCCCGCACCCCAAAGAAAGTTCTACCGTCGCTAACAGCATCCACCAGAAGTCCTAATTTCAGTTTTTACAACAGGACTCGCCAACATGCAGACGGCTCTTCCATTCAATCCAACTGGAACAATATCCAATGGTCTAAACGAAGGAATCTTAATTCTGACAGTAGGCGCTTTGTGAAATTACCCTGGGAAAGCATCTCCATTAAAAATGTAATTATGTATTTTAAATGCAACTTTTTTGGCACACACACACAACGCATGGCGCTAATTCCGTGAAATATCCCACCAAACGACAAAATGTCTCACCTTGTTTGTTTTCCGAGACCGGTTATGTTCTCCAGGAAGTCGATACTGCGTGGAACGGCAGTTGGATTTCCTTCAACCTCTTACTGCAGTCTCCTCTTCAACGTCTGGTTGAATCACTGGCATATGGACACCTTCTGTCACCTACATTTTTGGGGGTAACTCGCCGTACTAGCACATAAAATCGGTTCGTCTTCCCGGTCCTTCTTTGTGGCAGAAAAAAAAAAAAAAAAAAAAAAAGCAATTGGGTTTGTCCGGAGCTTCTTAGTACATCTCCCTGCTATCTGTTATTTAAGATGCTGTTAGTTCCAGTTCATCTCTCTGGATAACCGTCTGGCTCTTCACCTCAACTCCCACTAGTATTAATTCCCAGTGATGTCACAATGCACCTGTAAACAGGGCTGCCAAGAGCAGGGGCAGACAGGTGAGGGGGAGTTCTGATTGGCTGCAAAGGGGCAAAATGGGGCGGGGTCAGAACCCAGACAAAAAAAAACAAAAAAACCCACAATCCCAGAGGGTCAATTAAAAATACAGAATTTTTATTTTTTTGGAAGGGGTTGCAGGAGACACCACCCAGTGCCTAAAGTACAGCTGAACGGAGACAAAGACCAAAAGGCGCAGCTGAGATTCTGTGCTCACGCACACAAACGCATTTAAAAGAAGCAATTGTGGCTCTAAGGTGCAAACAAGCAGACCAAACGCAAACGGAGTAATTTCCAGATTAATTTTAAAGGCTGATTTGCGCCACAGAATTTCTCTACGTGTCAACATGTATCCACGAGACGGCATTGAGCAACTCAGCATAGCGGAGGGGATACGAGGGAAGCGCGTTTAAGCATTAAACACCTCAACAGCCATTGGGATTTCTGACTGATCTTGCACTCTGCATTTCATGAAAGCTTGTCGTGATTTTCGCTTAAAAAATCTGCTTTAAGACATTTCCGTATTTATTATTTAGCAAGCATTCAAATACTGCCAAATCCATGACTGATCGCTCAGGTAATCCATGACTGATCGCTCAGGTAATCCATGACTGATCGCTCAGGTAATCCATGACTGATCGCTCAGGTAATCAATGACTGATCGCTCAGGTAATCCATGACTGATCGCTCAGGTAATCCATGACTGATCGCTCAGGTAATCCATGACTGATCGCTCAGGTAATCCATGACTGATCGCTCAGGTAATCCATGACTGATCGCTCAGGTAATCCATGACTGATCGCTCAGGTAATCCATGACTGATCGCTCAGGTAATCCATGACTGATCGCTCAGGTAATCCATGACTGATCGCTCAGGTCAATAAGGAAACCTTCTCTTGGGCTTTGCGCTGGTTACAAACTACCATGAAATGTAGTAAATTAATTCACAGCCACAATTCTTCAACCTCATTTTTATTGCCATATAAAACCATCTAATAAAAAATAAAACAATGTCTATGTAAAAACACTTTATTTAACAGCAAGGAGAAAAAAAAGAAATTATAAAATAGAAATGAAAATGGCACTATGAGCCTTGTGGATAGATTCTTCAATCGTCATTTGACACAGACTGGTTCATAGTTCATGTACATTTTCATACAAAAAAACGTGTCAAATTGCAGACAGATGTTCGTTCTGAATCTGAAACACACACGAACACGCACGCACGCACTCACACACTTTGGGGTCTATGTCTCCGGAGTCCAATTATTATTATTATTATAATAATTAGTTTGCACCCTAAGAAACATCCCACACAGATCTATACATTCCTGTTACATTAGAGAGAAAACACTACCGCAGCACTGTACTGGGTTAAAAAAAAACAAACAATGATTTTATTTACACACTGTATAAACGTTAAAATTGAACACTGAGAAGCGTTGCAAACAAGTGCTGTCCTTGGTGTGTCGGAATGATGCGACGGACACATCTCAAAGAAAAGGTCAACCATTTTGTAAAATACTGTCTCTGCTATACTGGCTTCAGCTGCAGCACCCATTTTCCCCACAGATTCTGAGATCTAAAATAGCACTCCTGATCCATTGCAGTGTGAGCCAGTCCAGGGCCTTGTAGGAAGCACTTATTGGTGGCCTCACTCACAACACTGATGTGCTTTTCATTAGACCTGGAATGACTCAAAATGCTTTGCACCAGGAATTCATTATTTTTAAATACATGCTAATTTCAAGGCAGTGGGCCAGTTTTTTGGAATAAATTCTGTCATAAAACACATTTGAGTTTAAAACTACACAAATCAAACATGCAGGTCTGTGGCAAGGGCCAACCCCTAATCCCCCCCACCCCAGCAATGGCGCAGTCACCAGCCCCGTCCAATCACTGCCCCTGGACTTGACTCCGCCCCCTCAGAGGGCTTCCACTCCCCGGATCCGGCGAGCGAGCTGTAGGTCGCGCGGGAAAAGCGTCACACGCTTGGCATGGATGGCGCAGAGATTTGCATCGGAAAAGAGACGAACCAGGAAGGCCTCCGAAGCCTGGTGGGGGAAGTGACACGTTCAGGGACAGAGGAAAAGGAAGTGACACGTTCAGGGACAGAGGAAAAGGAAGTGACACGTTCAGGGACAGAGGAAAAGGAAGTGACAATGGAATGGTGTCACTGTTTGTCTTACTGCACCTCTTGTAAAGCCAGCAGGGCCATGGCCTGCCACCTCAGGTGAAGCTTGCTGAATGTCTGACACACCTCTCGTACCTGAAGCAGGGAGAACCCAGTTACTGCACCGTTACTGCAGGCTAGAGCAGAGAGACAGTGTGAGTTTGGAGACTGCAGTACCCCTCTGGTACCAGAGCACAGAGACAGTGTGAGTTTGGAGACTGCAGTACCCCTCTGGTACCAGAGCAGAGAGACAGTGTGAGTTTGGAGACTGCAGTACCCCTCTGGTACCAGAGCAGAGAGACAGTGTGAGTTTGGAGACTGCAGTACCCCTCTGGTACCAGAGCACAGAGACAGTGTGAGTTTGGAGACTGCAGTACCCCTCTGGTACCAGAGCAGAGAGACAGTGTGATTTTTGCGGGTTTAGCGATTTTAGCGGCTGCAGTACCACTCTGGAGAAAGGTCCTTTGCGCAGAAGCAGCTCTGTGGTTTTCTGGTACTTGCGGATCTCCATCAGAGCCCGAGTTCCCGGCCGAAACCTCCTCCTCCTTCTCTCTGGGGAGCCAGCCGGAGCTATGGAGAAGAGGGGGGCATTTATAAACATACAAATGCACCACAATATGATCACAAAGCTACCAACACACACACACACATACACACACAAGTACTGATACACACATACTAGTATATACACACACAGATACACATAGAAATGCACCAGTATATATGCAAAAAGATACCGACAGACACACACTAATAACTAGGTACACACACGAATATGGTAGGCTATATATACATACAGGTAATGACCACCGAATAGTTTGGTGGTAATGACGCATACAAGTACTGATACACACATAGCCAACTAGTACATGCACACTGGTACACATACAAATGCACTAGTGTATACTACTGCATATACTGTACATACAGGTACAGATTGACACACACACACACACACACACACACACACACACACACACACACACACACACACACACACACACACACACACACACACACACACACACACACACACACACACACACACACACACACACACACACACACACACACACACACACACACACACACACACACACACACACACACACACACACACACAGTTGAGGCCACTATTATTGGCCCCCCCTGTAAAGATGAACAAAAAGGGTTATAAAAAATTCACCGTTTGGTGAATTACCTTAATCTCACACTGAAAAAACAAGAAGAATCCAACCTTTAATTGACATTAATTTATTAAGAGAAAAAAAAATCCCTCATCAAGAAATAATTATTTTTAACAAAACCACATTGGCCACAATTATTGCCCCCCCTGCATTTATATATAGAATAAAGTAATAATTTTTAATATTTGGTCACATATCCTTTGCATGCCATGACTTCCTGATGTCTGTGACCCAACAACATCAAAAGACTCTTGATATCTTATTTTCTGGTACTCTTACAAGCGATACTATAACATCTCTGCATTTGAATGGATCTCTATGGGAATTGGGGGGTGGGACTAGATTTAGCTGTAAATTATTCTGGAACAGTATGGAATACATGGTTGGTAAAATGGCAGTAAGTCAAAAAGGGTCTGAGGTATCAAACAAGCTTTAAACCATCACTCTGTTGCCAGATATGCAGTAGATATGGATGAATAACTTGAAGGGTTTCTTCTCCTGACTTATTTTTCCATAGAGTTCAATAGGAAAATTTGTCAGGAGAAACAACCCTTAAAGTGATCCATCCATATCTACTGCATATCTGGCAGCAGAGTGGTTGTTTAAGGCTTGTTTGATACCTCAGACCCTTGTTGACTTACAGCCATTTTACCAACCATGTATTCCATACTGTTCCAGAATAATTTACAGCTAAATCTAGTCCCACCCCCCAATTCCCATAGAGATCCATTCAAATGCAGAGATGTTATAGTATCGCTTGTAAGAGTACCAGAAAATAAGATATCAAGAGTCTTTTGATGTTGTTGGGTCACAGACATCAGGAAGTCATGGCATGCAAAGGATATGTGACAAAATATTAAAAATTATTACTTTATTCTATATATAAATGCAGGGGGGCCAATAATTGTGGCCAATGTGGTTTTGTTAAAAATAATTATTTCTTGATGAGGGATTTTTTTTTTCTCTTAATAAATTAATGTCAATTAAAGGTTGGATTCTTCTTGTTTTTTCAGTCTGAGATTAAGCTAATTCACCAAACGGTTAATTTTTTATAACCCTTTTTGTTCATCTTTACAGGGGGGGCCAATAATAGTGGCCGCAAGTGTACATACACAGCACACTTGTAACGTTACAGATAAAATCACTGTGGTGTGCTCACACAATAACACAGATACGCTTGTAAATACATGGGCTTTTATTTGGAAAAAACATTTCAAATCACAAATGGAGAGCTAAAGACCAGAAGCGTTTCAGCAGACACCCTTGGTATGCCCTGACATACCTGCTGCGGCGGATCTGCCCGCTCTCGGGGGCGAAGGTGAGAGCGGAGGCGGGGGGCGGCGCCGAGGTGTGCTGGGCTTCCGTCGGCCAGAGGAAGGGTGCATTCTCCCGATAAGCAGCGCGCGATGTTGGGACGGATGAGAGAGACGCAAGGGTGTAGCGACGGGAGCACGGTTGCCAGATTGGGGGATTTTACCCCTAAATGTAGGAGCTGTAAAAAAAATAAAAAAATTAATAGGGGAAGTTTTTAAAAGGGGATATGGGGGACAAATTGTGAGAAATCTGTACGAGAGTCAATTGAATATGGGGAGATTTGAGGAGTTTTTTTACGGGAGATACAGGCATCTGGCAACATTGGACGGGAGTAAGACATGAAAATATGAATATGTATGCCGGAAGCCTAGAGCTGGGCCACGTTCAATCTGAAAACGATGTGCACCGTTTTGCTACGGTTTCCGGGTTGAACGACATGTTTCCTCGAAACGGTGTGCAACGGGCTTTGAGGTAACGTTTTCTCTCGTTTGGTGGATGTGTCAGAGGTGTTACCCAATCAGCAGCGACGTGTAACTTATATAAACCCCGCCGTATTAAAAAGACAATGCTTGCGTAACACAACAGGGTGTTCAACGCACCACCGGTTCCGTTTAAGTAAACATTTTGCTATGTTTTGTCGGGGATGAACGCAGCCCTGGTTTGCCAGACATGGATTAAGCCTAGTCCTAGACTAAAGGAAAAATTAAATGAAGATCTCTATTGAAAAAAAAAGGTTTGGGTAAACATTTATTTAATTGTAAAAAAAAAAACAATCCTAAGACTTTAGTTTAGATTTCCAAACACAATCCATTTATATATTTTTTGATACATTTAGCTACGGAAAGTTACCTGTAAACGCCTCGTTGATAGATCTGGGACAACGGCAGTGTAAGCTAACGCTCTTCGATGACACTAAGTTACCTCCTCCAACGTATTCTTACCATTGTGACTTAGTGAAAAGTCGCTAAATGCAACTGCAGTGCAGGCCTACCACAGCAACATACAACTGACAACCAACGTTAACTATGTGATTGCTTGTTTGGTGTCATTGTGATCAAATTACATTAACTAACGTTACACTACACTTGTTCATTAATAGATAACGTTAACTGAACTATAACTAACGTTAGCTCCTGATGGAAAAGTCGATGGTGATACGACTAACGTTATGGGTACCAAGCCAAGGAATGTACCGGTAGCTAACGTTAAGTTATCTAGCAAACTGTGGAAACAGAATTGGTGCAACAAAACATTATGACATAGTCTGACTGTAACGTTATATTATCATTAGCCACGTGTATATAGGCATATCATAGTGCTATACATTCCAATTAACAGGTTTGGCCAACGTAGCTAGAATAGCAAACGACAGCTAAGTTTACTGAACGATAATTAGATGGATGACAAGCTACATTGACAGCTTATGTTGCCAGTCCGCAAGTAAACTTGGTACTCTTGTGCCAGCCATTTCTTCCTTAGCTAACGCACTTCGATTACCAAACTTCAGACACGTTGGTTCAACATTCAAAATGCGCTATGCATAGATAATTAAAGAACCATCTAGAAATTCACTTACCAAATAACAACAGGAGAGCAATGTATCAATGTTGTGCTAGCAAGCTATGCGGCTAGCATTGCAGGCAGCTTGCGGAAGTTCTGCAAATTCAACGTGTTCAAATGATGCGCCGTCTAACCGTCCTCTGTGATTGGCCTTCGCCCTAGCGCATCTATCCAATCGGAAAAGTTTCTTAACCAGTCTTCAGATCGACCACAGAACAGTTCTGTCAGATTGACCCAGGATCACGTTGCGTTTCGCTCAACCGACCACTAATAACGTTGTGTAAAAGACTCCGGCTGATCCCGAATCAGCGCTCCGAGTAAATTATTTACTACAGCGAATACAAGGCGTGATGGTGCAACTGCTCCTTAATTGGACAGTCAACATGCCAATAATAGACTCAACTTATTTGGCGACACAGTTAAAAGTACAGTTTAAATGTTGTTATTCTATGTACAACAACGCCAATACTTGCCATGCATTTATATATATATATTTTTTGTAATTGCCATAAACGCTCATTTTAAGTTACAAGACATTGCAGTTTGTAGTTACAGATAGCCTAATACCTGTGATTAACTGCTGTATTCTACCAAATTTGGATATAAGCTTTTGTCACAATTAACTGCTGTATTCTACCAAATTTGGATATAAGCTTTTGTCACAACAAAAATACCACTCAAAAATTGTATTTAATTCCATGTATTTAATCAAAAGCAAAAAAGAAACTGGAACAAGCAAGCTAAAACAAAGAAGACTCTCTTAGCTGTGTGTATGTGCATTTGTTGGTGTGTGCGTGCGTGTGTGTTTGTGTATGTAAACATGCGCAGTAATGTGTGTCCGTCCGTTCGTATCAGTTTCTGGTCGTCCCGCCTTCTCCCTGAGTTGTCGTTCTGCAGTTTCGCCAGCAGGGGGAGTGTCACTGGGTTTCCATCAGTTGGACGGACTCATCCACAATGTCCAAGGAGAGAGGGGTGACTTTCTCTGACAGCACACCCGTGGTGCCTGGCTTGTACTTATACTGCCCCTGTCTGAGAGAGTGAGAGAGGGAGGGATGAAGAGGAGGAGGACGGAGAGAGAGAGAGATTTACAAATAGGGAGGGTAGTCTGGTTCTCAAAATAATAGTGATTGACTATATGTCTCTTATTTCCTTGAAAAAAACAGTCAAACAAACAGCTTTTAACAAATGAAACCTAAATCCCTTGTGCCGCGCCCAGGCGACCCGTCGGCGGGCGAAAGGTTGGGCAGTGGAGCACCCGGGGCCTAAAATCCGGGGGGGGGTGGGGGGCGTCGGACTCACTTGCGTCCCTTCTGTACAGGCTGGTCAAACCCTCTGAGATACTGCACGCCAGCCTGGGTGATCACACACAGGTCAACATTACTGCCAGACCCCAGATCACAGAAGATCCCGGCAGTAATGGCCTCCCGTACAAGCTGCTTCGCCTCCTCCAGCTGAGAGAGTGGTATAGGGAGGGAAGGAGAGATAGATAGATAGTGAGGGACAGAGGGAGGTGGAGAGAGGGGAGAGAGGAGTGAAAGGTATTGTGGAGCAAGAGAAGGGGAAATAAGAAGAAAGATAGGGAGATTAATTGAATTAAAAAAACAAACAAAAAAACACAACACATTTCCTTTCACCCTGACAACTGCACGATTTAACTGCCACATATATGACTGTAGTATGACTGTACACAGTATGACTGTAGTATGACTGTACACAGTATGACTGTCGTATCTGACCTCCATGTCTGCTTTGTAGCGATCCTCAAACACGGAAATGGCCGACGCTGCCCCAGAACCTACAACGGCACAACACAGCACTGTGTCATAAACTCACATTACATTACAAACACAGTTACACACACAGCACTGTGTCACAAACTGTAACATAAACTAACATTACATTAGAAACACAGTTACACACAGCACTGTGTCACAAACTGTAACATAAACTAACATTACATTACAAACACAGTTACACACACAGCACTGTCGCAAACTGTAACATAAACTAACATTACATTAGAAACACAGACCGTTACACACACAGCACTGTCACAAACTAACATAAACTAACATTACATTAGAAACACAGTTACACACAGCAGTTACAAACTGTAACATAAACTAACATTACATTACAAACAGACAGTTACACACAGCACTGTTACAAACTGTAACATAAACTAACATTACATTACAAACACAGGCAGTTACACACACAGCGCTGTGTTGCAAACTAACGTAAACTAACATTAAATTACAAACAGTTACACACAGCAGTTACAAACTGTAATGTAAACTAACATTACATTACAAACACAGTTACACACACAGCGCTGTGTTGCAAACTGTAACGTAAACTAACATTACATTACAAACACAGTTACACACAGCACTGTGTTACAAACTAACATAAATTAACATTACATTACAAACACAGACTGTTACACACAGCACTGTTACCAACTGTAACATAAACTAACATTACATTACAAACAGACAGTTATGCACACAGCACTGTGTTACAAACGAATGCAAGGAAAGGATGCGAGGAGTGAAAATAAGCGATTGGAATGAACCCTAAGAGAGCGAGAGAAGGACAGGGCCATACCCATGGTGAGGAATAGAGAGAGAAGGACAGGGCCATACCCATGGTGAGGAAGAGAGAGAAGGACAGGGCCATACCCATGGTGAGGAAAGGAAGTTTATCTGTGGAGCCGTGCGGATAGATGCTGTAGAGGTGGGAGCCTGTAACATCGACACCACCAACGATGAGGGAGGAGCCAATTTGACCCTGATACCTGTAATGCAAACATTATTATTACTATTTCTGTTGTTCTTATTCTTCTTATTTTTATTATAGCGTCATCCTCATAATCGTAAATGGCAAGCTGAAAAATGCATTTTTTCCCCACGACACCTGAGAAACAGGTGTTACGCCACCCGTGTGTGGACAGCGTGGGCCCCTGGGAACTAAAACCCTCCGACACGCTGCAGTTCTAGAACTCTGAAGTGCTATGTAGGATATCTAATATTTAGATATAGGTAAACTATCCGGCCCCTCCATCTCTTGCTCTCTCCCCCCTCTCTCTCTCTCACTCACCCACTCCCACAAACATCAAAGGAAATGTCCCCAACTCATTGTCTGTGTCTGCGTCAAGTTTATTACCTCTGAGGAGACCCAGAACAGGAAACAGTTTATGCCCCAACATGCCTCAGAATTGCTTAAGGTTCATGGTTTACCTTGGATGGTGAGTTTGAATGCCCAACTGACATTTCATTGAAATAATCCATTTAAAGTCTAAAAGTCAACTTAAAGTCTATAGTGATAATGGTTGGACTTAATTTCCAAATAAACTATCACCGTATTTTGTTGAAAGCAGGAGCAAATTGACCTTTCTTCGGGATGGTATTACTATTCAGTATGTTCACATTCACGTTTGGTTTCTTTAGAAAGAGGCTAAAACCGTGAATATTTTAATAGTAGTTTCATGGTGCTTTCAACAACATAAGATCACTTTAATTAATACAAAATTGTCCGCTTTTAGATAAGCCAGTCTTTGTCATAAATGACCCCCCCCCCCCCCTTCTCCTCCACACCCTAACCCAATCAGGGCAGGGATGCCCTCCCTCCTCCACACCTTAACCCAATCAGGGCAGAGATGCCCTCCCTGTGGAGTAAGATATTTATGAGGGCCGAAAGAAGCCTCAGTTCAGTTTGGAGTTGGTGAATTAAGTTTTTCCTCTTTTATTTTTGTGGCGGTGGTTCCTTGTGCGTTTCCTCTTGTTCCTGTTCAGCTGGAGGGTAAATAATATAGGCAATTTCTGGCTTATCTCTCTCTTTACTGGTATACTCAAATTAATGTCTGGTTTAATGTCTTCCGTTTTGTAATTTATAAGTAGTCAGCCTACATTCATTAGTGAATGTATGATTTTAAGTCATTATTCTAATTGAATGTTTTTAATTTAATAGAATTATTTAATCTTAAAACCTGATTTAGACTTTGTTTTGGCTTGTGGGTTGATTCCAGCAGGTTACTGCTCGACTGACCTATCAATTAATTTGGCGAATTAATCGATGATTGTCATTTTTAATAATAATAATAAAATTAAATCACGTAAAATATATTTTGAATGTAGGTTAAGTGAGGGGTTCTAGCACGCAATATCGCTTGTGTTCAGTATTCAACTGTTGAGTGCTGCAACAGCTATGACACCCTCTCTGTTCTAGAACTCTGAAGTGTTATGACACCCTCACAGTTTTAGAACTCTGAAGTGCTATGACACCCTCGCAGTTCTAGAACTCTGAATTGCCATGATGCCCTCGCAGTTCTAGAACTCTGAAGTGCTATGACTCCCTCGCTGTTCTAGAACTCTGAAGTGTTATGAGGCCCTCGCAGTTCTAGAGCTCTGAAGTGTTATGACACCCTCGCAGCAGGGTTAGGGAAATGGGGTTAAAGACAGAACCAGGTGTGTGTGTGTTGTATCCATTCCTTGAAGCCAAAGCAGATCCAAAAAGGCTGCACATGATCAGTTTACTTCCCGTTTGTGACTGATAATATGGTACCTTCAGTTTATATTAACCCAGTTTTACTGAACCTGCCATGCACTAGTTTTTTTTTCACTGTCACGATACTCCCCTCTCTCTCCTCTCTCTCCTCTCTCTCCTCCCTCCTTCTCTCCCTCTGTACATTTTTTGTTTGTGAGTGGGGGGATAATGGTTGCATTTGTGTAGCATGTATTGGGTATGTTTTGTGTCTTTGTATGAGGACATGTGATATGTGATTGGTGGTTTCTCTGTCTGAATTGTGTCAATAAAGGCAGATTTAATTCTCTCTCTCTCTCTCTCTTTCTCTCACCTGAAAAGCATCTGCTTCAGTTGCCGGGTCACCGTGACGACCTGTGGCGGACGCCCCGTGCTGAGCGCGTGCAGCTCCACGTTGGACGACATCATCTGAGTGGTGACCTCAGCGTCAGCGGCCACGCCCGCTCCACAGCAGCTGTGCAAAGCAGAGGACCCAAAGCGTGAGTGCGCCAAAATGCCCGACGGATTCACAGGGCCAACCGACACTGTGTGTGTGTGTGTGTGTGTGTGTCAGTGCTCACTCTGTGTGTGTCAGTGTTCACTGTGTGTGTGTCAGTGCTCACTCTGTGTGTGTGTGTGTGTGTCAGTGATCTGTGTGTGTGTGTGTGTGTGTGTCAGTGATCACCGTGTATGTGTCAGTGATCTGTGTGTGTGTCAGTGCTCACTCTGTGTGTGTCAGTGATCACTGTGTGTGTGTGTGTGTGTGTGTGTGTGTGTCAGTGCTCACTGTGTGTGTCAGTGTTCACCGTGTATGTGTCAGTGCTCTGTGTGTGTGTGTGTGTGTGTGTGTCAGTGTTCACTCTGTGTGTGTGTGTGTGTGTGTGTGTGTGTGTGTGTGTGTGTGTGTGTGTGTGTGTGTGTGTGTGTGTGTCAGTGATCACCGTGTATGTGTCAGTGATCTGTGAGTGTGTCAGTGCTCACTGTGTGTGTCAGTGATCTGTGTGTGCGTCAGTGTTCACTATGTGTGTGTCAGTGCTATGTGTGTGTGTGTGTGTGTGTGTGTGTGTGTCAGTGTTCACTGTGTGTGTGTGTGTGTGTGTGTGTGTGTGTGTGTGTGTCAGTGTTCACTGTGTGTGTGTGTGTGTGTGTGTGTGTGTGTGTGTGTGTGTGTCAGTGCTCTCTGTGTGTCAGTGTTCACAGTGTGTGTGTCAGTGCTCTACCCACTATATGTTGGGTGCAATGTAGTGGATCTTCATGCAGTTTTTGTCAGCAACCACCATGTCGTCTGTGGCTCTTGTGTCTGCTCCCAGTATCACTCCATCCTGGGGGGGAGATATAAAGAACCAATTATGGTGACATTCACATTATCACAGGAAAGCCATTTAATTCCAAACAAATAAATTCAAACTTAACTTAAGTTATGTATTATATTGACCACAAGGGGGCGCCCGTACGCTATTCCGCGACACAAAGTTTCCCAGAAGTCTTTCAACTTGCCTTAAAAATGATTCCAGCAATAGTGGTTCCCGTTTTCCTGGCTTTGGGAGCTCTGTACCCCACCTCCGACAAGTTCCCTTCCAGAACAGCATTTCTGTGAGAACCCGAAAACAAAATATCCGTAATGTTTACACTGCCCCACTCGCGCACTCAAATGCAGTAGGTTACAAAAAAGAATCATCGTCATCTAAACATGTTTAATTTATTCATTTTAAATTGTCCATTATTACCAGTCAAACGTAAAAGCAAGCTATACAAAGACTCGGTGTAGCTCTATAGACGCACACTGTCTGCTTATTAATAAAATAAGCAAGTTGAAATATTTTGTTTTACAAATCAAATTTGCTACATTTTTCCTCATACGTTGACGTTGATGCTCATCTCCTCCCACGAATGTGGATACAGATGGATGAATTAGGCATTTGTGCTATAGCCTAATGTAAAACCGGCCAATGGGCAGAGAAATGTTGGTCATTGATATTGATACCCGAGCTTCAACGTCGTGCGTGCCTCTTTCATCTTTAAAATGTTTGAATGCGTTACAGTAGCCTAATTCAGTTCACATAAAAACTTCAAATAAATACCTTTGCATAACAAACTAGCCATCCTACTAGCTACTTTTTTAAGTAAACCTATTTTGGCTGCTTTAAATAGGCTAGTGGTACTTTAGGCTACTATACCCCTAGCCTACTATTCAATGCACATAACCCATGATCTCATAAGGGCTGCGAGCCCTTATTCTATACAGTTACATGCTCTATCGTGTTGTTCCTGAATTCTCGATCGGACAAACTGTTACTCACCTCCGGGTGTTCTCAAAAGAAAAACCGCCAGTCGGAGGGTGGTTTGACCTTCCCGTATGAATCATTGCCAAAAGCGCTTAAATTAGTTCACTTCGTAGGTTTGAATAAACTTCACGGAATAAATCGATACCAACAGAGGGAAGATGTCAAGGTGTATTTTATTAATTCCCTTGGTTTTTGACGCCGTAGCGCTGTGTGACTCGGTTTACTGGATGTGTCAGCGTTTTAGGCTTAATCTACGGACGCGTTTTCACGTAGGCCTATCTTTCACTTTCACTTTTGGCACATGATTAATTCAACGAATCAAAGTCACCCAAGGAAGAAAAGTTTAAAAGGCTTAAGTGCTAAATGGATGAAGTGTTCCCTGCAAACCAATATCTGACTATCATAAACTCATCCTATTCCCAAATTAAACTCAATTTAGCGTGTTAATTGATCCTAGATTAAACGGATCCACACACACTACTTGGGACACAGCAAAGATTCCTGTGTAAATTTAACACTGCTGGTGTACATTTAAGACCCTAGAGTGTTTATATGACTCCACTGAGTACACCGCCATTTTTGCTGTGGAGGATTATTTTGTATATTTCCATGTTTCACTGACCTTCAACACTTTTGATGTGTGTATTTCAGAATAAGTAGTAGGATTAGTCTACTCTTTTGTGTGAAGTTTCTAGGTGGTACAACAAATTACTGACACACAACGGTGTCCTTTGAGCATGTAATCGATACAAGGAGTACTACTAGATCAGAAATCCCCCGGTGAATTCACACACACACACACACACACACACACACACACACACACACACACACACACACACACACACACACACACACACACACACAAACAATAATTCACACTAAAACACTGACAGAAAGACGTGACCAATTGGTAATGAATTTTATTGACATATTGTGAATCTATCTTATGATAACAGTAATGAAGCTTGATGTACCGTTTCCTGTTTTTGCTTTAAGTCTTACAGATGTGTCACTGTTAATGGTGAAGATAGATGTTATAATGATAATTACTGTGTATTGGTTAGATAAATATACTCTTAAGAAATAATGAATATTTTTGTGTGATGGAGATGAATACTTGACAATGATTATGGTTTAGTAATCGGAGGCACAAAATAGCCACCAATTCCTTCCAGTTTGCCATAGAAAAAACATTTACATATAAAAAATTTAATTACATTTCAAATCACACTCAGTCACATTAATACATCTTTTTAGAAAGTATAAATATAATAGATAAGCATATATCAAAAAGAGTTATGAAAAAACATTTAATATATCTACATTTACTTTTATAATTCTGTACCTATGTGGTGATGTATTACTACATTATGTATTATCTATTACTTTATTGTTACAATTCCAGCCTACAGCTCCCATACATGACTAATGAACAAAAAAAAATACAGATCCATACACGTCTATATATTTAGGCCCTATTTTCATTTTCCAGTATTGCACAGCTGGCCAATGGGAGCATTTTTAAATACAAGCCCCCTCCCCCAACTCATTTTAGTGTCCACCCCCCACCCCCAAACCTCAACCCCTTTCCAACTGAAACTCAGTCCAATATAATTTAATATGGCTGTGTGCAGTCCAGCGAACTCTGGTATAGTAATTTAAGTATTTGAGCACGTATTTGTGTCTGGCTATAACTGCCCAAAATCGGTACAGGCCACTAAAGTACACTGGAGCCCAGACCTGGGTCAAGTATGTGTTTGAAACATGTTAACTCTCCAGAGGCTTATAAAACTGTAAAATAAAGAAACACTCCTCCATATTCCTGAGAATCTTCAGTGAAACACACGTCACTAGCCAAAACATACACATGAAATTAAATGTTGAAGGGAAAAGTGGATGATTGTTTTGTTTTTTTAATTGTCAAGTAATGTACTGGAATTTTACTGGTCCCTATAAAGGGTTAAATTATGTTCAGATCTGGGCCACAGTGGGAAAGCTTTGCACTCTGCACTTTTTTCTTTTGAGCCTCATTCTGTCATCAAAAAATTAGTCTCAACCCGCATCTCTCTCTCTCTCTCTCTCTCTCTCTCTCTCTCTCTCTCTCTCTCCATCCCTCCTCCTCTCCTAGTCCCGAGGAGGAGGAGAGAAGGATGCTGGGCGGATCTTCATTTCGCTGAAAGGGATGGAGAAGTCTTTGCCTTTCCAGCTGGTCCAGATCACCCCCTGCAAACACATCAGGACACATCAGGTCATTCAAACAGCCAATAACAGGACAGGAGGGGTCATTCAAACAGCCAATAACAGGACAGGAGGGGTCATTCAAACAGCCAATAACAGGACAGGAGGGGGTCATTCAAACAGCCAATAACAGTACAGGAGGGGTCATTCAAACAGCCAATAACAGGACAGGAGGGGTCATTCAAACAGCCAATAACAGGACAGGAGGGGGTCATTCAAACAGCCAATAACAGTACAGGAGGGGTCATTCAAACAGCCAATAACAGGACAGGAGGGGTCATTCAAACAGCCAATAACAGGACAGGAGGGGTCATTGCAAACAGCCAATAACAGGACAAGAGGGGTCATTCAAACAGCCAATAACAGTACAGGAGGGGTCATTCAAACAGCCAATAACAGGACAGGAGGGGTCATTCAAACAGCCAATAACAGGACAGGAGGGGTCATTCAAACAGCCAATAACAGGACAAGAGGGGTCATTCAAACAGCCAATAACAGTACAGGAGGGGTCATTCAAACAGCCAATAACAGGACAGGAGGGGTCATTCAAACAGCCAATAACCTGAAATGCCCTGGGTCACATGACAGCCCTAACAGGTCAAAATCTGGGAGGATTCAAGCTCACAGGGAGCTCCACAATTTTATCCAGTGTTTTTGTGGGTGTGGTAACAGATGACTGAGACTCACTTGGTGGTTGGTGTGGGTGTTGTACAGGTGAGACTCACCTGGTGGTTGGTGTGGGTGTTGTACAGGCCGTTGAGGTTGGCCTGGTGGCAGTTCCGGTACCACCAGCCTCCCCTGTAGGACATAGCGCAGCGGGTAATAAAGGGCTTTGAGTCCCTGTCCCACGTGGAGAACGGCCGCTGGTCATGATATGCCATGGAGTCTCCTGTAGGGGGCAGCAGAGAGGGGAGTGGGAATGGAGACGGGTGTGAAAGAGGAGAGAGAGGGTGGTAGGAAAGGAGTGGTAGAGAGGAAGGAGGTGAGAGGTGAGTGAAGAGATCAGAAATGGAAGGAAGGGGGGAGAGAGGGATTGAGGGATGAGAGGAGGGAAAGATGGAAGGGACAAGGGGTTTGGGGAGAGGGAAGAAAGGAAGAAGAAGGAAGAGAGGAGGAGGTGGAAAGGAGGGAAGAGGTAGGTAGAGGAGTGAAGAATATCTCTTTTTTAGCCTGGACAAGGCAAATCTCTGCAAATTCCTGGTCTTTATTCTCTCCTCTAGGTTAGCCCCGCCCCCAGCCCCGCCCCGCCCCCCAGCCCCACCCCTTTACCGGCAGTGCCAGAGTATCCAGATACTCTGGCTGTGTAGTGCTGCTTCTGCGTGTCGATGGCGAAGGAGGAGTACTGTGCGAAGGCTGACTCCGCCCCCACCCGCAGGTCCACCCGCATTGCCATGGGAACCATGCTGGTTAGGTTGTGAAGCAGATCGTTGCCTGGGGACAAAGCTGTGATTTAGAGTGTATGCCCCGCTGCTTCAGTGGACTCAGCGCAAGTTTACTGACTTTCTCGTGGGAACGGGTCAAGTCCTATTTCTCAGTTCTATTCCCAACAAGACGTTGTGCAAAACTGGAATGTCAGCACAAATGTAATGGTGCCCAAACATCAAATTCAAGTGCATTTACATTTAGACATTAGGCAAAAGCTGTTTACAATTCTGACAGGGAATGCTGAAGGGTTCCGGGTTCCACAGTCATAAATATTTCCGTAGGTGATCCCGCCATCCCATTATAAATGAATACTACCATCAACATGTTTTATATGATCATTTAGCCCTTTAAGAAAACCAACGCATTAATGATGTGTTCCGCATGACGTGCGCAAACCAAAGTTCTGTCAGGAAACTCTCGCAGGTCGGCCTCAGCAAACACGTTCTCATACTCAACCAATCACATACACACATCACTAATGGAGCGCCCCTTTTAAAAGTGAGAGTCAGATCTCTCCCATACTGCTTTAGCCTGCGCTGCTCTTGTTTAAAAGAGAGAGTCAGATCTCTCCCATACTGCTTTAGCCTGCGCTGCTCTTGTTTAAAAGAGAGACTCAGATCTCTCCCATACTGCTTTAGCCTGCGCTGCTCTTGTTTAAAAGAGAGACTCAGATCTCTCCATACTGCTTTAGCCTGCCCTGCTCTTGTTTAAAAGAGAGACTCAGATCTCTCCCATACTGCTTTAGCCTGCCCTGCTCTTGTTTAAAAGCATGACTCAGATCTCTCCCATACTGCTTTAGCCTGCGCTGCTCTTGTTTAAAAGAGAGACTCAGATCTCTCCCATACTGCTTTAGCCTGCGCTGCTCGTGTTTAAAAGAGAGAGTCAGATCTCTCCCATACTGCTTTAACCTGCACTGCTCTTGTTTAAAAGAGAGACTCAGATCTCTCCCATACTGCTTTAGCCTGCGCTGCTCTTGTTTAAAAGAGAGAGTCAGATCTCTCCCATACTGCTTTAGCCTGCGCTGCTCTTGTTTGTTTCCCTGCTGTTTGCTCTAAAATATTTTGCTGCTCACCCTCCACCAGCCCAGCCTCCACCTGGTGTTTGGATCTGATTCTATGTACTTGGGGGGTTTTGGTGTATATCTCCTGTTTAGTAGGGGAGATGTGTCGTGCTCCCTGTTTGATAGGTAGTGCACGCTGGTGTGCCGAGCAGATCCATTCAGCGCCAAACCAAAATAATCGTACATCCATTCATATATTCAATACGTATAGAGTTGTCCTGACAGAAATA
>CM056396.1:23818059-23885559 GCA_029718625.1 Synaphobranchus kaupii
GCGACGGTAAACCCCGCCGTATTAAAAAGACAGTGCGCACAATGGCTCCAACTTACTAAAGTCCTTTACAAATGCGTCAACTGCAGCTTGGTGTATGCAACAATTGAAGACATTAGAAGATCTGTTTGTATCTTTTGCTATTGTTTGTACCATTGTGGAGTGACACTTCCATAAACTTTTCTATTCCACTCTACTCCTCTAAATATATAATGGTAAATATTACAATAGCATATCACAACAAGTGATCAGCAATAATGATAGGCCTAATACTCATAATAAAATAATTAGCTCCTATAGATTTTAACACAGTCTCGAATGTAAGAAGTGGTTATCCTTCACCTGAAATGTTTGCCTTGTCATCCTGAAATGTGAGTCAAATGTTGGATCACTATACTTAGGACACAGTTTCCACATACCCCTTCACTCGATTGTGACGTTCCCTGCTATTCTGGACTGCAAGGGCAGTGACTGTAACATCGAGCGTATTTTGGAGTATTAAACACGTATTTAAACCGATTTCATCAGGCTCCGAAAATTCTTCGAAAAGAACGCAAAGAGTGGCCTTCTCAGCTGCCACAGTTGCAACGCTTGCGTGACACAACAGGGTGTTCAACGCACCGCCGTTTCCGTTTAAATAAATGTTTTGCTACGTTTTGTCGGGGCTGAACGCAGCCCAAGTGTGTCATGCTCAGGTCACCTCTCTCTCTCTTTCCCTCTCAGGTTCATTCCGTTGTTTTTGAGGAGCGCTCCTCACATGACCCTCCTCCCTGCTTGTATGTGCGTGTGCGTGTGCGTGTGCGTAGTACCTGGCGCAGTAGTAAAGGCAGTGGTGCTCCCGGCGCTCTCTCGGTTGCCCAGGTGACTGGTGATGGTGACGTTGTACAGAGTGGAGCTCTGCAGGGCGTTAAGCTTCTGCTCTGTGGCGTTACCTGATACTGTGACCTGCATATCCACACCTGGGAGAGAGAGAGGGAGGGAGGGAGAGAAACTTATTTACATTTAAAAGCCCTTTATTTGCACCGTATTAAACCAGGGGCATGATAGAAGACCTCACTATTTTTATATTTATTATATGGTGAGACCACCAAAAAAAAAAAAAATCCAACTGAACTGCACCAACATGAAAATAAAATAAATATATAACTAAACCGAGGGAGAGGGTGGAACTCAGTTTCTCCTTCTCCTGCTGTATACAACACCCCATGACTTTCCCATCTGCTGCCAGTCAAGCAGAGAGAGACAGAGAGACAGAGAGACAGAGAGACACAGAGAGAGAGAGAGAGAGAGAGAGAGAACATCAATCCTCCTGGGCGAGGTAAGGCATTGTACAAACATGGCAGAACCACAGCCTGCCACAGGCTGAGAGACAACAGTGACCCCCTAGCCTCTGTTAACTGTAATAGATTTTACTCTTATAATTTTTTTTTACTGCTGTTACTTATAATTACTTATGATTAATTGTTAGTATTATTATTTTAGTGTCGTCCGGAGAGAGAAAGAGAGAGTTTTTTTTCCGTAGGGTGATAAGCGTGACTAAGACACAAACTGTTAGGTCAAGCATTGTGATGTCACAGACCCTGTTCAGAACCATAAACAATGACGTAGTGGTCCACGGTTGCCAGGGCCGGTCTCCAGAGCAACAGGGCTTTGTTGTGGGTGACATTGATGGCGCGGAGATCCGTGGGTGGGTCAGGAACTGTGCGAGAAGGGGGAAGGGAGGGGGGTGTTGGATAAAACAAAAATAACAAGTTAGAGAGGAGAAAATGGATGCCACCGAATCAATCCTTTGCATACGGCACTGCGAGGTTGGGGTGGATGTAGAAGAAAGCCTCTGTACTCCCAAGCATGTGTTTGTTCTGTGTTTGTTCCGTGTTTGTTATTTGGATTCCTCATGCTGCAGTCGCTAAGGATGCTAATTCACTGCCTGGTCCCTTAATCTAAAGCTTGTGTGGTTTCATTCAGAGACGTTTTTAAGGTGAACTGGGACAAAAACTATGGTAGTCAAATGCTTTGAGGAATGTTCTGACCTAGAACAAAATTACCATGGGTTCTCTCTAAGGGCCTGGTTTACCGAAACTACCGTAGATTCACTCTAAGGGCCTGATTTACCGAAACTCACTCTAAACTGATTTACTAAGACCTTCAGCATGTGCAAAACCAATAACACGGCCAATGATTGGTCATGGTATTTGTATTACACCAATGATTAGTCATGTTACTGGTTTTGCGTGTGATAAAAGGTTTTGCATATGCTAAAGATCTTAGTAAATCAGGCCTTAAGTCTCTTAGATTTTTTTATATACAGGTAGTGAATAAAGAACACTTAAGTACACCTTTTACCTGCTTTTACCTGCCCTAACACCTGATCAGGGTTAATTTCTTTTTTTTTTTTTTTTTGTTTCCGAGCCTGTTGCTACTGCTCATTTTAAGATAGTTTTAATGTAGCTCATTAAGGTAGCTGTGTTCTTCATTGTATGACTTTTCAATAGGGCAGTTGAAAAGTTGTAATTCGAATCTGAACTTTTTGCACATGCTGTGTCTCTTGGGGCTATACTTTCCCCCTACTGGGGAATTACTGCACTTTGACCCCTGACCTTTGCACTTGTGTTTTTACCATCGTAAATCCCTCAGGATACGAATGTCTGTGAGATGGCAGTTAAGTAAAGGAGAGAGTCGAGGGACAGTAATTATATGAAATTCTGAGGCTGCCACACAGGTGTTTTATTTCAGGAGAGAAACTGGTCCAATTTTTGTGAATTCCAGTATGCGTAAGGTCCTGTATATGCAATGCTGGCTGGACAGGCCTGGTTGCCGATAATTACAGCTAACAAGGAATTATCTCAGCGGAAAGAGGGGGTGATTATCGGGGAGCGTTTAGTCTGGGCTTCCAACACCCAAAGCAGCTGGACTTGCTGATGTTTCACAGGCATAGATGGGAATGTCAGCTGGGAATGTGGAGGGAAAGTGCGTACTCCAGGCTCCTGATCGCTGTGCACTAAACACGGCAGTTACTCTGCACATTTCAGCCTGGGTTTCGAGAGTAGCCAGTTTCATAAACTGTGGTTGGCCCACACCCTGTTAAGTGACTTTACATGACTTCTGTGTCCTATTTTGTATGCCACCTACCTGTGGATACCAGGAGTTTGGTCACATTGGCAGACATGACCAAGGGAAAGCTGAGTTATCAAACCAGGAGCTAAGACAACAGGAGTGGGCTGCAAAAAGAGCAGGCGACCTACGTGTGACAGCGAAGCCTTTGATTGGGTCGCTCTCATCCGATCCCAGCAGGGAAATCACGCTGACCTCATAGGTGGAGCCGGGGGGAAGCTGGGAGAGAGGCACAGCGTAATCCTGGGAGTCCACCGCCACAGAGACGGGCTCCCCTGGGGCACAGAAAGAAGTGCATTTTGGGAAAAAATAAGAAGGCAACGAGCCAAGGTTTTTGCTAGCTTTTGTCAAACTTTTACAGTATTCCACAAGTCTACCAAAGTCATAACTCGCAAGAAAAATTTTGCCACTATGGACAGGCGTGTGTGTGCGTGTGTGTGTGTGTGTGTGTGTGTGTGTGTGTGTGTGTGTGTGTGTGTGTGTGTGTGTGTGTGTGTGTGTGTGTGTGTGAGTGTGAGTGAGACCTTCAATCCAGACATGTATGTGTGTACGTGTCCTTGGAGCTATATATGTACATTACCATTCAAAAGTTTAGGGTCACTTAGAAATTTCCTCAATCCATCACTCTGCTGCCAGATATGCAGTAGATATGCAGCAGATATGCAGTAGATATGCAGCAGATATGCAGCAGATATGCAGCAGATATGCAGCAGATATGCAGTAGATATGCAGTAGATATGCAGCAGATATGCAGCAGATATGCAGTAGATATGCAGTAGATATGCAGTAGATATGCAGTAGATATGAATGGATCACTTCAAGGGTTGTTTCTCCTGACTCATTTTCCTATTGAACTCTATGGAAAAAATAAGTCAGGAGAAACGACCCTTAAAATTATCCATTCATATCTACTGCATATCTGGCAGCAGAGTGATGGTTTGAGGCTCGTTTGATACCTCAGACCCTTGATGACTTACAGCCATTTAGCCAACCATGTGTTCCATACTGTTCCAGTATAATTTACAGCTAAATCTAGTCCCACCCCCCAATTCCCATAGAGATCCATTGAAATGCAGAGAGGTTATATTTTCGCTTGTAAGAGTACCTGAAAATAAGATATCAAGATATCAAAATTTTATATTGTTCGGCCATCAGGAAGTCATGGCATGCAAAGGATATGCAACCAACTATGAAATATGATGACTTTATTTAAATTTATGTTAATTACCAAAAATGGGGGGGGGGGCGCTATGTGTAAAAATGGCTACAATTGTGAAAGTAGAAATAGAATGAAATAGAAATAGTAGTTTGTAACGTTATCAATGTCTTGACTGTATTTTTTGATCAATTTAATGCTACCTTGGTGAATAAAAGTATCAATTTCTTTCAAAAACAAGGAAATTTCTAAGTGACCCCATAAGACTCAAAATAAGACTCTTACTTTCTCTGATGTGTGTGTATACGTGACCTTGTAGATAGAGATGTACGTGTGTATGTGACCTTGAAGCTCGAGATGAGACTCTCACCTTCTACAATGGGTGTGTACGTGACCTTGAAGCCAGACACAGGATGCTTAGGTTTGGCCCAGGAGACGGTGAGAGAGGACTCCGTCACGTTGCTGAAGGAGAGGTCAGAGGGTGGCCTCGGGCCTGGTGCCAAGATGAACCAGAGAAGAGGCGGTGAGGGAACATGAGAGAGGGAGGGAGGGAGAGAGAGGGAGAGCGAGAGAGAGAGAGAGAGAGAGAGCAAGAAAGAGCGAGAAAGAGCGAGAGAGCTAGGGCTGCATGATTATGCCAAAAATTATAATCACAATTATTTTGTCAATATTGAGATCACAATTATTTTGCGTGATTATTCATTGGGTTTAGGAACATAATACTTTTATTGTAACATTTTGAATGAACAGAATAATGGTTATATTTTCACATTTGCTAACCCTAATCCTCTACTGCGAGGGAGGTAAAATAGGAGGGCTTGATTTCATATAGAACACCAGAGAAAGTCCAGTAAAGTGAGAGTTTTATTCTCGATTATTCTTGTTTAGTAATGGTGGAAGCCAAAATTGTAATCACGATTAAAATTTGATTTAATTGTGCAGCCCTAGGGAGAGGTAGAGAGGGAAGGCTAGAGAGACAGACTGACAGACAGACGATAGCTGGAAAGACTTGAAGGGAAGGAGAGTGGAAGTGGAGGTGAAGTGAGAAAAAGCTGAGGCATTATGTGTGCTAATGAGGCCCAGAAGGGGACCCCCATACAAAGAGAATGAGAGGACAAGTGATGGAGAATCAGAACAGAGAACTGGGGGTATTCCACAAAGCAGGATTAATACGGAGTTAGCTGGATAACTGCACTGAGTAAAACCTGGGACAGCGCTTTTTACTTCAGTCCATGTTCCAGATTTGGGAGGGTTTCCGGGTTTTACTCAGTGCAGTTATCCAGCTAAATCCTGCTTTGTAGTATACCCCCCAGAGGAGTATTTCACAATGTGGGATTACCAAGTTAGCCGGCTAACTCAGGCTATCGTCCAATCGGATGTCATCAAATTCATAATATTTACAAAAGTTAGCCGGCTAACTCCTTAATCCCATTTCATGAAATACCCCCCTGGAGCATACGTACACCAGCAAATAGACACACACCACACACCACACACCACACACCACACACCACACACACACACACAAGAAAAAGAGTTGAGGGAAACTTCTAGTGAGAGAGAAAGAGACACATCATATAGAGAAGGTGACACTTTGACATGAACCACTAGGGGGGCACTGATACCGTTGACAGTACACACGTATATACAGTACGCACTGGCAGTTATCATGAGCGTTTATATGAGTATATATGTGCAGTCCAGTCATATATACAGTATATATGTCACGTGTACAGCATTCACAGACAGACAGAGGGCGCTGTTGGGGCTGTTAATGTTGCAGATCTCTTCCTGTTTTGAGGATATGGGAGAGCAGAAGGGAAAATGATCACATGACATTAGTTACGCTGTGCTGGTCTTTCAGTCCTGGAAGGTAGAGGGAAATGGATGAAAGAGGAATGAGGGAAGGATAAAGAATGACTATATAAAAAGTGAACTGGTAAAAAGTGGTCAAATACAAAGAAATAATGATAAATTAAAAAAAAAGGACAAAAAAAGTTTAATCTTGCAGCCATATTGTGGGATGAAGGGAGTATAGCAGATGATAAAGAGGTATCAGATATGCTGTAGCCAACAGATTTTCAACCCTGGGAAAAAGTCTTTTAAAGTAAATTTAAAAAAAATCCATACAGTTACAATGTATTTGTGGACTTCAAAACACAAAAATATGAATCAATACTTAGGTCAGCAGATGACCGGTTGACTAATCGGTAGCAGTTTGCAATAAAAAAACAAAACAATTGGAGGCCAACAATAGTCTTTCCCTGAGTTTGAGGAGAATGGTGAGGAGAATGAGTGAAGATGGCTGATTAAGCTTAGTCGTGTCTGAATCAGCGCACTTTCCTACTATTGAGTAAGCCAGTTGAGTATACTTTTTAAAAAAGCTGTTAAGTACATGACAATTCAGAAAATTGAGTGTTCTTAATATCCCCAGATGATATTCTTATCTCCAGGTTTTCCCTGATAATAGTATGGAGGATATTTTTTGCATACTGCATGTCACTAAACAGTAAGCAGTATACAGTATGCTAGTAAACAGTACACAGAACTCGGTAGATAGGACTCTGATTCGGACACAGCCCAGGAATAAGAGAGTGAGTGAATGATGTCACAAAGGTCCTCATGAATATTAATGCTCATTAATATTCATGGCTTAGGTGTGAGGCCACGGATGTTTTTGGAGATGACATGTAATAGTACATTGCAAAACCAAGCCTGACACGTCAGTGTTGAGCTCCTTATTATAACCTTACTGTATGTTAATTCTACCTTCTTATTATAGCTAATTCCTCAAACTTGCTTGTTGTGGGATACTACGGGATACTTAATTTACCCTGCATCCTGATTCATGTCCTTATGGCAGGGATCCTGAAATCTGGCCCTCGACGCCAGTATTACAGCTGGTTTTATTTTCTACCCGATACTTAATTGATTGATTAATGCCACTGATTGGCCAGAGATTTAACTCACCTGGTGTCCCAGGTTTAAATCAGTCCTGATTAGAGGGGAAGAATGAAATCCAGCAGCATTACTGGCCTGGAGGGGCAGATTTCAGTATCCCTGCCTTATGGTCTGGGACAGTGGTTATTAAGCCTGGTGAGCCACATGCTATGCTGGTACTAGATGCAATTAATGCTTAATTAACTCACCTCACATGGTTTCTTGGGTCTTACCTGGTTGCTGATTTTCAGGTGATAACAAAAACCAGCATACTTGCGGCTCATTAGAGCAGGGTTGAGAACCACCGGTTTGAGTAAGCACCAACTGTCCTTAATTAAGTACAGAATATGCAGCATAGATATTCAAATCTGGACCTCAAATCCAAATCCGGCCCTGGTTTTCTTTCTCCCGGGTAATTAACTGAACAATTAGTGCTACTGATTGACCAGACTGTCTTCACACCTGACTACCAGGTAAAAGGAGGGTGGAAAACCAGCAGTCCTTCGGCCCTCGAGGACCGGGATATACAGCATTGTCATCCTGAGTTGATATGCCTCCACCCCACTAGGGGGTGCTATAATTGTCATTATCCTTTGGTGTGATATTCTCAGTACGTTTCTTCACAATGTACCCAGCATGACCCCATCACAGTTCTATACAAAACAGATGTACGACAAGTGGTCAGCAAGCACATGGGTTAGGGTGTGTGTGTGTGAAAACACAAGGGTTAAACACACCATACAACAGTACGTTCTCTGGTAAATCAGTGGCAGCATATGATTCATTGTTTGTGACGTGAATCTTGATTAATTAAAGCACGGCGCTACCTGCGTGCAGGTGCTTTAATTAAAGGGCGTGGTCCTCCCGTGCCAGCAGGACCACAGAATTAAAGCAAGACAAACGTGGATAAGCAACAGCAATTACAAGAAGCAAACGCAGACACACAGAACATGCTTACTCCTGAAATAGCTTCGATTCAGTCAAAGCGGCATCATTTTAAACTCTAATAATTCCTGCGGTTACATATTTTATTTCAGGAGATAGCCGATGCCCATTTGTTACTATAAATTGACAGAATGGTAACACTTTTTAATATGGCGCAGTTATAAATGCTGAATAAACGATTAACAAATGCATTCATTGATTGTAAATGTTTTGCCAAATTGCATTGCTACTTATGGGGAGCATGGTTGGCTTCACCCCCCTGAGGTACGGTGGGTATAAGTCAGCTAGAGCTGGATCCCCCCAGCCACTCACCAGGAACATACAGGATACCAGTTCTCAGTGCGAGATAAGACAGGTTACCAGTAGTTCTCAGTGAAAGATTCTATAGTTACCTATAGCTGGCAGCAAGAGATCACAGAGGTTGCCAGTTGTTGTCAAGGACAGATCATATAGATCAACAATGGGAAATTAGGAAAATCCCATGAAACATACTAAAAATCAACCATACATTTTTAATTGCATGTAATGAAATTGTTAATCCTTGATTGAAGAAGAATAACAACCATATTCTGAAGTGTTACCGGGTTCTAGTCATGATGGGGTAATTTTAAAGAGTGCCTTTATGAGAGATAATTAAGGGGGTGTCGGGGTGAAAGAGTGGAGCGGGGGGGACGGGGGAGGGGGTACCTGTGGTGACTGTAAACTGATGGATATTGGACCGCACACCAGGCCCTTTTCCGGACAGCATCAGGGAGTAGTTAGTCTGCGGGGCGAGGTCCCAGAATGCGAGGGAACGGGCAGAGCCTGGGAGGACCTGGGTGAATTTCCGGGTTTCACTCCTGCTTCCATCTCCGGTCCTGCCCTGATCTTGACTGGAACCGAACTTTGCATCACCTCTTCTGCCTTCTCCCACTTCTTGATCCTCCTCATCTTCCTCCTCCTTTCTCTCCTCCTCTTTCTCGCTCCCTGCTCCGCCCTCACCTCCATACACCCTGCGGGTCACAATGAAGTTCTGGTAGAATCCAAGTGGCACCTCCCAGATAAGGATGAACCCCCTGGAGGTCACATTCTGCACCCCAATGGAGGCAAAGCCTGGGCCGGTTCTCAGAGCACTGCCCCCCGAAGCCGGTTTCTTCTTTTGGACATCCGTGCCAACCAGGGAGTGAACTAACACCTTTCTGAAGCCGATCTGTTTAGTGGGGCTGGAGTTTGGGTTTGGGTGTATCTGGGTGGAGGTGATGTTGCGGTCTATTCTGGAATAACTCTGCCTTGCTCTACCATTGAAGCCATTGGTTCTGAGGGCCGGTCCACTGGGGCGAACCCTGGTGCCACTACTGTTTGTTTTTCCTGGGCTGTAGCCATCATGTTGTCTTTTGAGGCCCACTGAGTATCCGCGGGTGCCATTGGTGGAGCTGGGTCTCCGGTAGGGGCCTTGGGATGGGTGATGGGGTGCATCCAGGTTTGGACGGGTCCTATTTCGGAATGGTCCCATATGAGGACGCCGAAGGGGAAGGATCCTAAGGCCAGGGTGTCGTGACCTCAACGGACCTCCCTCTTGCCCCTCTGTCACCTTTATCCCCCCTCCCTCCACCCCATTCTTCCCCTCGTCCTTGCTGGAATCCATCACTCCATCTGTGTTGGCACTCTGGTGGGTTATGTCAGTTTTGGTTGTCATGGACACAGTCTCCAAGGAGCCCCCTTCGTCTCCCAGCCCTAGGCTTCCAGGATGTTGACCTCGAGTTCTATCAGAGTCTATGCCTGTATCAGTCGTCATGGACGCAGTCTCCAGGGAGCCCCCTTTGTCTCCTGGCCCAAGGCTTCCAGAATGTTGGTCTTGAGTTCCATCAAGATCTGTGCCTGTATCAGTCATCATGGACACAGTCTCCAGGGAGCCCCTTTTGTCTCCTGGCCCTAGGCTTCCAGGATGTTGACCTCGAGTTCCATCAGAGCCTATGCCTGTATCAATCGTCATGGACACAGTCTCCAGGGAGCCCCCTTTGTCTCCTGGCCCTAGGCTTCCAGAATGTTGGTCTCGAGTTCCATCAGAGCCTATGTCTGTATCAATCATCGTGGACACAGTCTCCAGGGAGCCCCCTTTGTCTCCTGGCCCTAGGCTTCCAGAATGTCGGTCTCGAGTTCCATAAAGATCTGTGCCTGTATCAGTCGTCATGGACACAGTCTCCAGGGATCCCCCTTTGTCTTCTGGCCCTAGGCTTCCAGAATGTTGGTCTCGAGTTCCATCAAGATCTGTGCCTGTATCAGTCGTCATGGACACAGTCTCCAGGGATCCCCCTTTGTCTTCTGGCCCTAGGCTTCCAGAATGTTGGTCTCGAGTTCCATCAAGATCTGTGCCTGTATCAGTCGTCATGGACACAGTCTCCAGGGAGCCCCTTTTGTCTCCTGGCCCTAGGCTTCCAGGATGTTGACCTTGAGTTCCATCAGAGCCTATGCCTGTATCAGTCATCATGGACACAGTCTCCAGGGAGCCCCCTTTGTCTCCCGGCCCTAGGCTTCCAGGATGTTGACCTCGAGTTCCATCAGAGCCTATATGTGTATCAGTCGTCATGGACACAGTCTCCAGGGAGCCCCCTTTGTCTCCTGGCCCTAAGCTTCCAGAATGTCGGTCTCGAGTTCCATAAAGATCTGTGCCTGTTTCAGTCATCATGGACACTGTTTCCAGGGATCTCCCTTTGTCTTCTGGACCCAAGTTTCCAAAATGTTGGTTTTGAGTTCTGTCCAGGCCCACATCGATGTTTGCCATGGGCATGGGTCCTGCAGAACCTCCTTTGTCTTTCAGACTCCTGGAAGGCACCTGTGAATCACTATTTGATTGGCTTTCAGGGGTACTGGGGCCTGTGGCATGAAGGGCAGGGGCCAGATAGGACTTGGACCCTCTGTGAGGGTCTGCCACTCCAGTTTCATCAGGCATGCCGATTTGGCCGTCCTCCTCCGGCAGTCCCGATGCTGGAAGGAGGGATGGAGAAGAAGCTGTGGGTAGGGAAAGTAGTGGAGGTTTGGGTTTGTCCTTGGTGTCCAGCTGCTCGGAAGACTCTTGGGTCTGGGTGATCTCCATTCTTCTCTGAGCCCTGCCATTAGTTCGCGGTTCTCCTTGAGGCTCATGATCATCGATGCCTTTTCTCAATGAGTCTGAGCCAGCCATGTCTGTGATGATGTTAGTGTCACTCCCAACCGCTGGGTTGCCTCTCTCAAGTCCACCGGCTGCGCCCACTCCAGCCCCCTCCCCCTCCCTGTGTTCTGCCCTCCTGGCTCCCCCCTCAGTCCCTGGTCCTTTTCCCCACTTCCAAACCGTCCCATTCACTCTTGTGTTTCCCACCTTTAGCTTCTTTCTCCTATTGATGTGGGTGATATTTTGCACATATATATTTTCGATTTTATATTTAGTCTTCTGCTCCACAGCCTCTTCCCCTGCTCCAGTTGAAGTTTGTGTGCCCATCACGGGATTTGATTGACTTTCGGAGCCAACCTGTGATTGCTTTGAGGGTGTTTGGGTCCCACCCCTTCCTAGAGGATCGTTTATGGCACGGTCGATTCCAACTTCAGGTACATTCAACTCCTCTCTGGGTCTCTTTCCCGTGTCAGTTTGTGTTGGTGTGACAATGGCAGGACGTTTGGGTTTTGCTCCAGCTGTGTGCATTATCATCTTCTTTGCTCCACCCACTGGACGTTTGATTCCGGGCTGCTTCTGCCAAACCTTGCCCTGAAATGGCCTGGTGCCGTTGAAACGTGCCGGATGTGGAACCTTAGGTTTTCTGGGAATAAGCTGCCTCCACAAGAGTTTGGGCCTGGCCCCGTCTGGCCCCCGATGGTCCTGCGGTTTTCCGGAGCCGGTTCTCACGGGGGGTAGGCCAGCTTTGGTTCTGTTGCTGTCCCCGTCTCTCCCTAAATGACCTCTCCACACCTTCCTCCCTTCGACCTTGTGCTCAACCTCCTTCTCCTTCTCAGTTGGCTTAGTCTTCCCTTCTGGCTTTCCTTCTTCCATGTCACCCTCTGACCCTACATTCACATTCACGGTTTCCACGGTGACATCAGTATCTAAGCCGGTGGCTGCCCCTGCAGGCAGGGGAAGGGCTGCTGGAATGACAAACCTGCTATTTAGGTATTTCACTTTAGCCTGCTATTCCCTCTTATTTCTGTGTGGAAGGAAACTCTATTCCTTGTGTTAAGTCCAGCAGAAGGTGCTAAAATTTGAAATGAACACAATAGCAGTGAATAAACAATATCCAAAAATGTATGCTAGGGGCAATGAGGTTTCATGATCCCCAAAATGGGTTCAAGAACAAATCAAAAACTTGCTGATTTGAGCCATAGTGGGGAGGGAGGGAGATGTCCTTTGATTGGTTCATACAGGTCTGCGTTTGGCAGCACACAGTAGCTCCACCCAGTTTGGGATTCTGGAAACCTCACTCTCCCATCACGAAGAATGAACAACAGATAACCTCTGTGGCAGTTTGTTAGTCCAGGGCGAATTTCAGTAGCTATTACAATGTATTTCTTCAACATTTCAACATTATATGTAATTTCAACATTACATATAAAATGAAACATAGTTATATTTAGGTGCATGACTCATACAAATACACAATAAAAGGACTAATTTTAAATAGCAGCTTATAATAATAAAGAAAATGTATGTGTTATATGACAGATGTGTGTGTTATGAGCATAGAAAACCCATGGTACCATAATTTTGCCAAATAGTATTTCTGCACAAGAATTCTCCACTGAAACGAGAAGGTCAGTTTAGTCTCACATTTTCTCACATGTTGACATTAAAATAAATATTTGTGAACTTATTTCATAGTATTTGGTGCAGACTTAGTGGTATTTGCCAATAAGAGTGAGAGAGAGAGAGTGAGTGCATGTGTGTGTGTGGGTGTGTGTATGTTTATGTGTGTATCCCAGCATCAATGCAACAGGTTCTCTCCCATCCATCCGGCCAATCAGTGTATAGAGTCCACACTGTACCCTGCAAAACCTCCAATCACATTAGCGCAAGGCTACATCTCTCCAGGCCTACAGGGGGATGAAAGGGAGCCAGCCAGGTCCCGCGTTAGAGTCCCACGTCAGGGTCAGCCTTGTGTTTTGACAAACCTTGATCTCATGGGGGATAAATGGGGTTATTGATAAGTGCAATGACAGAGCAGTCAGAGAGTAAAGTTCCTGTCTATCGCCAGCGAACCGGTCTGTGGTCCACAGCGTGGGCTTTCTGCTTCTAAATCACCGTAAATATTCCTGTCCATTTTCATTTTCACATTCAATCTCTTTCCTCAGGCTTTCTCTTTCTTTTCAAAATGGTCAGCATCTCTCCACTCCTCCTTTCTCTCTCAGTGCATCTCTCCACTCCTCCTTTCTCTCTCAGTTGAGTTTCAGTTTGTTGCTTTTAGTGGATGACAGGCACCGAATATAAGATGTGATTTCAACCTCAGCGAACGGTAAGACAGTGGTCGTGTGAGGACAGCCTATGACCTGGCTTGATTGGCAAATTCTGCTTGTTATAATGTTCTTAAGTTCCTTTTTAATAGGCTACACATGAAATACAGTATCCTTCAACTATAGGTTTTAGTTTTATTCAACTAGAAATTTTAAATTCATATTTTGCGAAATATATTGCTAAAATTATGGTAATACAGCCTTCAAAATAAATAATGAAGTTAATTTAAATTCAAAATGTGTTCGAGGCATTGGATATGCTGAACTGTAGCTTTCTTCCGTGTGCATTCGTGTCTCTGCTCTTTCTATTCCCTCCCGATCATTCCCTGTTTTTTCTTTGCGTTCATCTTGTCCCCTTGATTATTGAGACATCACCTCCTGCCTTCCTGTGCAAGCTCATCACTCAGGACAATGGAGGGAAATCATTCCCAGCTTCCTGTGCAAGCTCATCACTCAGGATGATGGAGGGAAATCGTTCCCAGATGGGTCATTATATATATAGCCACTATCCCTGTGTACGATTCATACAACACCTGCTCTTCTGTACGATATCCACATACGCCATCCATTAGAAACCCCCAAGACACTTTAGCATCCATACACAAGCCACCCCGTGAAAATAACCAACATCGGCTATGACCTTGTATAAACCTGGCAACCTGATGCAGAATTCCACATGGGTAAGCGCATGTGATTTTGATAACCGACCAATGGCAGCGCATGTGTCGGCTCCCTGATTCCGCTTTCGAGCACAGTGTGCAGATTATGTGCCGGCTCTGCACCAGATCCCCCATCATGCGAGCATTCTGACATGCCTTTGTCCCATTGGTGACTCAACAACTCACCAGGCGTAGCCTCCACTGTGATTGGCTGGCTTTGGCTCCTCCCCTTCTCTGACACCAGAGTGATGTCATACAGACGGCCCGCCTCCAAACCGGTGATGTGGGCGGAGTCTCTCTCGGGTGGTAGGGTCATTTCCTGCCTGTCCGGCTCCTCCCCTCCTTCACTCTGACTGGCTGAGGTGGAGAGGCGGTACCTGTCAATATCCGCCAGGGAAGGCTCCCATTGGACGACGACTGATGTTGTAGTTGTCTTCACCACACGGAGGTTTTTGGGTCCAGAAATCACTGAAATTAGAAATAGAATAGGATCAGAAAATGTACAAATACTAAAATCATTACCATCCTGCGGAAACAGTATATGCACATACACTACTCACAAAAAGTTAGGGATATTCGGCTTTCGGGTGAAATTTCAGGATGAACCTAAAATGCACTATAATCTTTACAGGTGAAATTAATTTGACCTTCTCTAAACTTTTGAATGCACATGCCCAACTATTCAATGTTTCAGTACTTTTTGCACAACTTGCTGTTCTCTAACAAGGAGCTGAACGGCAAAATTCACAACAGGTGTTTGATCCATGAATCGACCAATAAATTTCCTGGTTCAATTAGAATTGGTATTTAAACAGTCCTCTTCATCATGCTGTTCACATTTTGACATCATGAGACCAAGACGACACCTAACAATTGATCAACAGTACCTCGCCATTGCGAGGCTTCAAACAGGATGTTCTCAGAGGGAAGTGGCCACTGAGCTTAGAGTGTCACAGAGTGTCATCAGCAGGTTGCAACAGAGATACAGAGAGACTGGACGAGTCACAGAAAGGCATAGAAGTGGACGTCCTTTGGCCACATCCCACACTGATGACCGCTTCATTGTGAACAGTGCCCTGCGGAACCGGATGATGAATGCCACTCAACTCCAGGCACATTTAAGGGAGGTGAGAGGCACCCAAGTGTCACGTCAGACCATTCGAAACCGTTTACATCAGCGTGGTCTGCGTGCTAGACGACCTGCAAGGGTACCTGACCACACCACCAGGCACAGGCGTCATCGTCTTGCATGGGCCAGGGAGCATTTACGCTGGACGAGGGACCAGTGGGCCTCAGTGCTGTTCTCTGATGAAAGTCGATTCACGTTGAGCAGAAATGATGGCCGCCAACGATGTTGGAGACGTCAAGGAGAGCGCTATGCATCAGCCACTGTTGTCACCAGACGACCCTTTGGTGGTGGCGGTGTTACAGTGTGGGCAGGTGTGTCTAGTCAATACAGAACTGCCCTACACTTTGTGAATGGTACAGTGACAAGCCCATACTACCTGAATAACATCATTAATCCAGTCATTGTGCCCCTGCATGAACAACACAGGCCTAATTTCATCTTCATGGACGACAATGCTCCAGCTCATCGAGGTCGCATCATTAGGGAAAGGCTGCTGGAGACTGGGGTACCTCAAATGGAGTGGCCTGCACTTTCTCCAGACCTGAATCCCATAGAAAACCTATGGGATCAGCTGACTCACCGTGTAGAGGCTCGTAACTCTGTACCCCAGAACCTCAATGACCTGAGGGCCGCCCTTCAAGAAGAGTGGGATGCCATGCCTCAGCAGACAATAAGTCGACTTGTGAACAGCATGAGACGTCGTTGTCAAGCTGTAATTGATGCTCAAGGGCACATGACAAGTTATTGAGACATTGACATTTTTGTTGTGGTATACCCACCACTGTTGTTGGCTTTTGTTTCAATAAATTGTTTGAGATGAGGAAATCACCATTGCATGCTTCTACTTAAATGCCCTACTTTCATGATACGTATAATATCACTGTAGCGTGAACTTACATTTTCCATAAATTTCACCCGAAAGCCAAATATCCCTAACTTTTTGTGAGTAGTGTATATAAAAGATATACAGTATATGAGGGGTTTTAACAAAACAGATTTAATACATTTTACTGACTGTATATAAGGAAACCAGAGCCAAAATGTCAGCCAAATTGTGCAGTGAAACCCCCTGGTTTCCCGTCAGACTCACAGGTTGTGAACAAGGACGGGTAATGAAAACAGAGCCAAAATGTCTGCCAGGCAGTATAGCTTAAAGTTCCAGTTTCCAGTCAGACTCACGGGTTGTGACCTCTGTGGTGCTTTCTGTACCCATCTTCTCATCCTTCTCTCCCCTGATGGAGACATTGTACTCTTGCCCGGCAGCCAGTCCGGTCTGGGTGTAGCTGGTGAGCCGGCCCTCAACTTTAGAAGTTACCTTTTGATCTCCCTCTTTCTGTGAGGGAGAGAGAGAGATATATTATACATTTAATGACATTAAATCTATAATATATCTATGTAACATGTTTGCTCAGAAAGCAGAGATAGAGAGACTGACAGACAGACTGGGTAAAGGGTGTTTTTTATCGTTGTGTGTTTACATCCGTATTTTTAATGGCCTGAGCAATCCTATTTTCCTGCATTTCAACAGTACACTAAGCCACAATACAAGCAACTTATATAAACGGGTAAATAATAAACATTTTTTATGAAAAGTATGTTCTTTCTAAATGAGAGACGCAGGTCTGCCACGACATGTCCGTTCTGTAAGGATATTCGCTCCAAGTTCACTTCTGATTGGTAGCCCACTAAACATTCACTGCTGATTGGTTACAATGCAAGTGGCATCTTAATTGTATAATAAACATGGTCTCCATGTGACCAATACCAGGGAGAATGAAGGTACATGACTATTTTTACCTGTTGGGGAACCTGGTCTAGCGAGTTCCGCTCTAATGCGCTGGGATGCTATGTAATCACTAAAGACTGAAATACGCTGCCTGGCCAAAAAAAAAGTCGCACACTCTAATATTTAATTGGACTGCCTTTAGCTTTGATTACGGCGCGCATTCGTCGTGGCATTGTTTCGACAACCTTATGCAACGTCACAACATTTATTTACGTCCAGAGTTGCATAAATTTTTGGCAGAGATCTTGTATTGATGACGGGAGAGTCGAACCACTCCGTAAAGTCTTCTAGAGCACATCCCAAAGACTTTCAATGGGGTTAAGGTCAGGACCCTGGTGGCCAATTCATATGAGAAAATGATTCCTCATGCTCCCTGAACCACTCTTTCACAATTTGAGCCCGATGAATCTTGGAATTGTCGTCCTGGAATATGCCCATTGGTGGGATAACCTGGCCATTCAGTACATTCAGGTACTCAGCTGACTTCATTTTATTGCTGCATAACGTTGCTGAGCCTAGACCTGACCAATTCAAGCAACCCCAGATCATAACACTGCCTCCAGAGGCTTGCACAGTGGACACTATGCATGACGGGTGCAACGGCGACCTTTTTTTTGGCCAGGCAGTGTAATATGTTCTTTTTGTTGCTTTGTTGTGGTTTTCTTCAAGCTGTGGAGTGCTGTGTTCCACTAGACTGATAAAATATTTTTTTGAATTATGGTCTATGGAATTAAGGTTTTTTTTTTTTATTATTTTTTTTTTTACTTTTAAAAATAATTATTTTCATAAATATGAAAGAAATGTGAATTAAATTGGTGGTCCCTCACAGCATTGGTGTAGTTCATCTCTAAATACTGTTTCATACAGACCTGAGAACAACGCCTCCCTAAAATATTTCAGATGAATGAGTCTCTCTCTCTTTCTTTCTCTCTCTCTCTTTCTCTCGCTCACTTTCTCTTTCTCTGGGTCCCATCTGCACTTTAATGATGTCATCCCTCTGGCCAGAATCATGTTTTTGGCTGTGTTTACACTGTCCTTAGCAACTAGCACCATGCACACACACACACACACACGCACAGACATACATGCATGCACCCACACACACTTTTTCTCTTGAACCTTGGACATGCCAGATTAATATTTTAATTAAGATTTTTTGAAGTTTTAATACATTTTTTTTACCCCTGTGGATGAGGTGTAATGTTAATGAAAGGATTCCCTGGTTTGACTCGTCTAATTTGTGTTACATTTGTTTTTTTAACTCAACTCTTGACAGAAGTCTCTGCTTCTCTCTCTCTCTCTCTCTCTCTCTCTCTCTCTCTCTCTCTCATTCTCTCCATCTCTCTCTCTTCATCATCACTAGCACTCCATTGTTGTTATTTCTAGTCATTTCCGAGCATTCCTGTCTTCACCCCCCCCCCCCCTCTCCACCCCCCCCCCCCCGCCCCCCGCTCTTTCTCTCACACCCACCACATCGGGCTTGTTGTCTGTCTGTCTTTCTTTCTTTCTTTCTTTCTTTCTTTTTTTCAACTCTCTCCTTGAATGTATCCGTTGTTGTTTGTGCTTTTGGAAACAGCTCTGGCCCTAACTGGGCAGTGACTCTCTCTCTCTCTCTCTCTCTCTCTCTCTCTCTCTCTCTCTCTCTCTCTCTCTCTCTCTCTCTCTCTCTCTCTCTCTCTCCCTCTCCCTCTCCCTCTCCCTCTCCCTCTCCCTCTCCCTCTCCCTCTCCCTCTCCCTCTCCCTCTCCCTCTCCCTCTCCTTCCTTTTTGCATTCTCTGTTGTCCTACTCTTTTAGGAGAGAAATATGTGCGCGCGCGTGTGCGCATTATCAGGGAGGGTGCTGTACCCTACAGCAGAGCACCTGTACCATTGAGTGACATTTTTTATTTTGACTATTCTCATCCAGGTATTGGTTAACAAAAAGCTATTGCTTCTGCCATTCTAATTTTCTCACACACTCACATTCTAAATTCTAAATGATCACATTCTAATGCATTCTAATTCTATCACCCGCTCCCATGTTCTAATTATCGCATTCTGATTTTATTATCCTATCTTACATCCTGACATTCTATAACATTCTACTACTCTCTGCTATGCTGTCCATAGTACAGTTGTGTATGCTGAACACTCCTGAAGCAATCCAGTCTGCATTATCCATATGTTACATCACTCCTATCCCAAGATTAGGAACACATGTTATTGGAGAGAGATTTAAATACCGAAATATATTACTAATAACCCAGAAGGACAGGAAGCCATGTCCAGTCACAATGTGGAAAATGCACAGGCATTCTACCCCAGAATGAGTGGACTTAAAAAAATATATGTATCTACAGGGGTGTTCAAGTGTAGGATTCATGCAGGGATGGCAAATGGTGAGTCTACATGGGCTGAATGAACAGCTTGTGACATCATATGTGAATGGTGGCTTATAAAGGAGTTACAGTTACAGTTTGCTAGGTGCAGGTTGACTGCATTAGACTTTTGGAACTTGGCCTGTGAGCGTGAGATTGGTTCACATCGGCCTGATGTGTGAGGTATGCGGTCCATGTGGTACATCGCATCCCGACCGCGGTGTTTCAGATGAGCACATGGTCACATGGCATCGCCCTCAGTATCAGACGAGTATAGCCAGGGGTGATGCGAGAGTATCGTACAACAGCGGTTTCCACATATGGGAGGGAAAAAAATCAAACGAATGTTTTACTGATTTTGTCCAGCAACATGAGTCACCAAACGTCTGAATGCAAATAAGTAAATTGCCATTGTGATGATGACTGCCGTTCCTGTCTTTTATCTCCCATATTTCCACATTAATTGAAACCATAAGCCAAGTAATAAGCAGGAATCAGGTCAAGGATAACTGGGTGGCTTTAGCCGTTACTACTATGGGTCCATGTGTTCTTTTGTGAGCTATTTCATGTGCAGAATCCTTGCAATGTGTTCTTTACAATTATGAATCCGCTGCTCTCTCTCTCTGTAATTACAGCTCTGACTTCAAACATAGGAGCCACTTTCTCCTTCCACATATATAAAAGGCCCACTATTCATAGAGCGCCAGCCCTCGTTTAACTGAAAAGAGTTAAAATTCCTTTGGCAGAATGTCAATGTTTCTCCATATTTGCAGCATCATTAAAAGCTTGTATTGTCTTGCAAAGGGCTACTATGGAGTTTCACAAGGTGAAAATCTGTAAAGCTGGGATGAAATTAATTAGTGGACTGCGAGAGAAACGTGTATATATTTAGTGCAGCTTTCCAGCCAGGAGTTAGACGTGCAACATCTGACTTTACTGCAAAGTGTCAGCTTTGATCGATCAACCTTCGCAAATCAGTCCCCCTGCTAAGCAGATCCGGAACACTTCACTCCGTTTGAAGTTACTCCGAGCTGAGGGAAGTAAAAATGTACATCGTAGGACAACATTAACACTGTAACAACATTAAACCTTGAGGCCTGAAAGATTGACAGAAACACATAACTGGTTTTGGAGATATCTCTTATGACGGTTATGACCTGCCACGTTTTTTTCCCCAATAAATAAAGGTTGCTGACACTTGGCGCTAGGAAGTAAAGAATGAGATAAAGAGCAGAAGGATAAAATAAAGCTGAGAAAGCATGTTCAAAATATATGTGTTGTCTCAAGTAAATGTGAAAGGTCGACGTCCTTTCGGACAGTATAGGAAATGATAAGGTAAACCGCAGGACAGGGAGCCGGACTATATATGGTGCACTGCAGACTGTAGTGAATATTGGCTGTATGATTTTCTGAGTTATATAAATACAGGAAGCATGGATGCAACTCAGCAAATGGCTACCATACAGGTGCCGCTCATCATTGGTCGAGCAAAGACATCCCAGCATGCATTGCCCTTATTGAAATGTAATATACTGCAGTATATTTTAAATATATTGTGATGATAATTTTGTTATATTTACTGTATATACTGCGGTATATTCTTTTTCCATAAGGGTAGGGGCCTGCGTAAAGGGTAGGGGCCTGCTATAGGAGACAAGCCCTGCTATAGGAGACAAGGCCTGCTATAGGAGACAAGCCCAGACAAGCCCTGCTATAGGAGACAAGCCCTGCTATAGGAGACAAGCCCTGCTATAGGAGACAAGCCCTGCTATAGGAGGCAAGCCCTGCTATAGGAGACAAGCCCTGCTATAGGAGACAAGCCCTGCTATAGGAGACAAGCCCTGCTATAGGAGACAAGCCCTGCTATAATAATAATAATAATAATAAACTTTATTTGTATAGCACCTTTCATACATAAAATGCAGCCCAAAGTGCTTCACAACAATAGAAAACAAAATACAGAACAAAAGCAATAGAAGAAAAATAGACATAAAGGCAATAGAACATTTACGAGACAATGTCCCTCCTTCGAGGTATATTTTCCCATGGGTGGGAGCAGCATACAGCCTCCACAGTTTGAGTCACTTCGCAGTGTGACGAACCCGTCGGTCCCTAGTCAACTTTTAAGTTGAGCGCCCTACTGGCCTCTTTCTACGTTTTGATTTTCATTTGCCCATGGGTGGGAGCAGCATACAGCCTCCACAGTTTGAATCACTCCGCAGAGTGACGAACCCGTCGGTCCCTAGTCAAACTTTTAAATTGAGCGCCCTACTGGCCTCTTCTTTCACCCCACTATACAGAATAAAAGAAAGAAAAGAAATAAAATAAAATAATAGATAAAACAGCTTTAAAAAGATAAATAAGCTTAAAAATAAATCAATTACATGGTAATAAAATTAATAAAAAAAATTAATAAAAAACACACATCAGTCTTAAAAGTAAGAAAATTAAATTAAAATTAAAATTAAAAGGCAGAGCAAGCTAACTAAAGGCAAGTTTAAATAGGTGTGTTTTAAGAAGTTTCTTAAAAATGTTAAGAGTTTCTGCCTCTTTGATATTGCCTGGTAAGGCGTTCCAGAGCCTAGGGGCATAAGAGCTAAAAGCCGCCTCACCGCTTCTCTTACGGTTTACTTTGGGAATCACTAAGAGAGAAGCAGTGGAGGATCTAAGGGTTCTACTAGGCACATGTTCCTGAATGCAGTCACCTAAGTATGTTGGTGCTAAACCTTTTATCGTTTTAAAAACTAGAAGAAGAACCTTAAAATCTATTCTAAAACGCACAGGTAGCCAGTGTAGTTTAAGGAGTGTGGGGGTAATGTGGTCTCTCTTTTTTGTGCCAGTCAATACCCTTGCAGCCGCATTCTGAACTAACTGTAGTTTTCTAATGCTTTTTTGGGGGAGACCAGAGAGAAGGCTATTGCAGTAGTCAAGGCGACTTGTGATAAAAGCATGCATAAGTTTTTCTGCGTCTGCTTGTCGGAGGAGAGGTCTGACCTTTGCAATGTTTCTTAAATGAAAGAAGGCAATTTTAGTAACATTTCTTATATGGGGTTCAAAGGTTAGGTCATTATCTATAATAACGCCTAGATTCTTGGCTTCCCGATTACTGCATAGGCCCAGATGCTCTAGATTTTTTGATATTGCATCTCTTTGAGGTCTTGGTCCAATCAAAATGGCCTCTGTTTTGTCATCGTTCAGCTGGAGAAAATTTTGGGACATCCACATTTTTATATCTGTCAGACACTTCTCCAGTGAGCTGAGTGGACTTGTATCACCAGGGAACACAGAAATGTACAATTGTGTGTCATCAGCATAGCTGTGGAAATTAACACTATGCTTTCTAATGATGTTACCCAGTGGTAGCATATACAAAGAGAACAGTAAAGGCCCAAGAATAGATCCTTGAGGGACCCCACATGTAATGCTAACCGTGTCAGACACAGCGTCTCCTAGTGCAACAACAAATCCTCTCCCAGTAAGGTATGATTTAAACCACTCTAGTACTAGTCCCGAAAGACCCACCCAATGTTCCAGACGGTGCATTAAAATGTTGTGATCCACTGTATCAAACGCAGCACTCAAGTCCAGTAAAACTAGAACAGCAACACCACCACTGTCAATGGTTACCCGCAGGTCATTTACAACCTTTACCAGGGCAGTCTCTGTGCTATGGTTAGATCGGAAGCCTGATTGGTATTTTTCAAGGGTGTTGTATCTAATCAGAAATTGATTCAGTTGTCTAAAAACAATTTTTTCTAGGATTTTACTTAAAAAAGGGATGTTGGATATAGGCCTGAAATTACTGAGCACAGAGCTGTCTAAATGCCTTTTTTTCAGTGTTGGTCTCACAATGGCAGATTTCAAGGTGGTGGGGAATATGCCAGCCGATAGAGAATAGTTCACAATTTCCAAAACATCATCAAGTAAACAATTATACACCTTTTTGAAGAACTTTGTGGGGATGGGATCAAGTGAGCAGGTTGAGGGTTTAATCTGAGAGATAATTTCACTCAAAGCTTGCGTGTCAATCTGCTCAAATGAATCCATGACAGTATCAATTTGTCTACATTGATCATCTAATTCTGTAGTTACATTGACCTGGGAGATTTGTGAGCGAATACTGGATATCTTTTCTTGAAAGAAAGTAGCAAACTCATTACATCTAGATGCGGAACTGGACGCAATGTCAGGATCAGCAGTCATCACAGGGTTAATCAATCGATCAATTGTTGAAAAAAGAATGCTAGGTGTATTCTTGTTTTCATTTTCTGTAATAATCTTGGAAAAGTAATCTTTTCTTGCCAGACGTATTGCTTTGTTATAGGCAGTCATGGCTTCTTTGTATATATTACAGTGAACTGTGAGCCTAGTTTTCCTCCATTTTCTTTCAGCTGCCCGACAGATTCTCTTAATATCATTAACACTGTTATTGTTTAGCCATGGGGAGATTCTGTCAGTCGACCTCTTTTTAATCTTTAGTGGAGCAACAGTATTTAGAGCAGATGACAAGGTATTGTTGAAATTTTCAACCATGTCATTTAAAGAGCAGTCATAAATAACTGGCTCAAGCGATCTCATGATATTAGAAAACTTTGCTTCAGCCTTGCTATCTAGGAATCTCCTTTGGACCAAAAATTCCCTTTTGGTCTTTGTTAAGGTTAGGTTGGCATCAAAAAACACACAGTGATGGTCAGAAATAGGTAATTCAAGTACTAAAACGTTATCAATGTTTAACCCTGTTGTTATTACTAAGTCTAGGGTGTTACCATGCTGATGAGTGGCTTCCTTTACATGTTGGGTAAGTTCAAAGCTGTCCAGTAAATTCATAAGCTCCATAGCTTTGGAGTCATTATTTTTATTAATATGAATATTCAGGTCTCCATTCAGGATTAATCTATCATATCTAGTGATACCAAGTGAGATCAGCTCTGAGAATTCCTGTAGAAATAGTGATGAATATCTTGGTGGCCGATATAATGTAATGATGAGCACTGATAATTCTGCTTTGAGCTCAAGAGCGAGATATTCAAATGATGTAAATTCACCCAGGTCCATATCATTACACACAAACTGTGTAGAGAAAATGGCTGCAATCCCCCCTCCTTTCCTATTTTGTCTGACTGACTGATAAAAATTATAGTTTGGAGGACAAGCCTCTATCAGTGTTGCTACACCAGTAGTGCTGTTTAGCCAGGTCTCAACTAAAAACATGCAATGCAAATTCCTTTCAATTATCAGATCATTAACCAAAAAGGATTTGTTAGCCAATGATCTGACATTAAAAATAGCTAATTTCAGCTGTAGGGATTCTGTGACAGGAAAGAAGACTGGTTGTGGCTGAACAGTAACAAATTTAAGATTACTGAGACAGGTACCGGATGGTCTGTGATTGTTGCGATGTGTTTGACCATGCCACCGGCTGTTTAAGATCACCGGTATGTTTAAAGAAGCGGCATGGGGTCTGTCTCATTGTCTGTCTGCTATAGGAGACAAGCCCTGCTATAGGAGGCAAGCCCTGCTATAGGAGACAAGCCCTGCTATAGGAGGCAAGCCCTGCTATAGGAAGCAAGCCCTGCTATAGGAGACAAGCCCTGCTATAGGAGACAAGCCCTGCTATAGGAAGCAAGCCCTGCTATAGGAGACAAGCCCTGCTATAGGAGACAAGCCCTGCTATAGGAGACAAGCCCTGCTATAGGAGGCAAGCCCTGCTATAGGAAGCAATCCCTGCTTTAGGAGACAAGCCCTGCTATAGGAGGGAAGCCCTGCTATAGGAGGCAAGCCCTGCTATAGGAGACCTCGGCGCAGTTTGAAAGGGATGAATGTCTGGGGCGCATTTGGCGGGAACTTCAGCTGAACTTGGCGACGTTTCAGAAGCAGTGCCGTCTAAGGAGATGCCTGAGATGGAACTCCTAGGAAATGACATCATCAGAGGAAGGATGCCAGTCGGTCGCAGGGTTCGGGTGACGTCTCTCCCTTAATTCAAAACGCAAGGCAAGAAGACGGGGGCGAGTGACCACAGACGGGGAGTTGACCCACGAAATTCAACTCTGGAGCGAGAGCAGGGTTACCTGGCTGGTGAAGGTGATGAGGTAGGCGTCGTACTGAACTGCGGGCGGAGTCCAGAACATGGTGACAGAGGAATCAGTTATGTCCCTGCTTCCAAGCTGGGACACCCCAATGAGAGCTGAGCACAGGGAGACAGGAGGAGGAAGGCCTGGTCACAGTTCAACCAATGAAAAAACAAGAGGCGTTGCATTTCAACCAATTATAGGAGAGCAGAGCTCATCAAACCCCGCCCCCCCCCCACCTCCTCCCCTCAACTATAAAGTGATCTGTCAATCACTGGCTCATTTGGACAGATTAAAAAAGACACAACGTTTCACAGCAGATAAAAATACAACCACATTATATTTAGTTAGAAATAACGGATTATGCGTAACGACATAATGCATAATGACAGTACGCAGTAATAACCCACCTGTGGCACTTATAGTATGGCTCACCTGTACTGCAGTCCTCTCCTGTGAAACCATGGTGACAGACGCACCTGCCTGTCACACAGCGTCCTTTGCCGCCGCAGTCGTTGGGGCAGGATTTAGAAGAGCAGTCGGTCCCTGTAAATCCGGGCTCGCACACACACTTGCCGTTCACACACCTGCCCTGGTCGCTGCAGTCACCGGGGCAGGATCTGACCGAGCAGTCGGTCCCCGTAAATTCACTGTTGCACACACACTTGCCGTTCACACACCTGCCCTGGTCGCTGCAGTCACCGGGGCAGGATCTGGCAGAGCAGTCGGTCCCCGTAAATTCACTGTTGCACACACACTTGCCGTTCACACACCTGCCATTATTGTTGCAGTTGTTGGGACAGGAATTTTCAGAACAGTCGGTCCCTGTAAATCCCCCGTCACACACACACTGCCCATTAACACACTGGCCCTTGTTATTACAGTTTATGGGACAGGAGTTTCCGGAACAATCTGAACCTGTGAAGCCGCTCTCACAAACGCACTGCCCATTGACACATCTTCCTCTGTTACTGCAGTTGTCGGGACAGGATTTAGCAGAGCAGTCAGTCCCTGTGAATCCACTGTTACACAAGCACTTGCCGTTCACACACTTGCCGTTATTGTTGCAGTTGTTTGGACAGGATTTTTCAGAGCAATCCAGACCGGTAAAGCCACTCTTACAAATGCACTGACCATTAACACAATGTCCTCTACTCCTGCATTTGTTGGGACAAGACTTTTCGGAACAGTTACTCCCTGTGAACCCACTATTGCACACGCACTTGCCATTCACACACTTGCCGTTATTGTTGCAGTTGTTGGGACAGGACTTTTCAGAGCAATCCAGACCTGTGAAACCACTATTGCAAATGCACTGACCGTTAACACAACGTCCTCTACTCCTGCATTTGTTAGGACAAGATTTTTCGGAACAGTCGGTCCCTGTAAATCCGCTGCTGCACACACACTTGCCATTTACACACCTTCCATTTTCATTGCAGTTGTTGGGACAGGACTTTTCAGAGCAATCCAGACCTGTAAATCCACTGTTGCAAACACACTGACCGTTAACACAACGTCCTCTACTCCTGCATTTGTTGGGACAAGACTTTTCGGAACAGTCGCTCCCCGTAAATCCGCTGTTGCACACACACTTGCCGTTCACACACTTTCCGTTATTGTTGCAGTTGTTGAGACAGGACTTTTCAGAGCAATCCAGACCTGTGAAGCCACTATTGCAAATGCACTGACCGTTATCACACCGTCCTCTGCTCCTGCAGTTGTTGGGACAGGATTTAGCAGAACAGTCGGTTCCAGTAAATCCACTGTTGCACACACACTTGCCGTTCGCACACTTGCCGTTATTGTTGCAGTTGTTGGGGCAGGCATTTTCTGAGCAATCCAGACCAGTGAAGCCACTATTGCAGACACACTGACCGTTAACACAATGTCCTCTGCTCCTGCATTTGTTGGGACAAGACTTTTCAGAGCAGTCGGTCCCTGTAAATCCACCGTCACACACACATTGCCCATTAACACACTGGCCCTTGTTATTACAGTTATTGGGACAGGAGTTTCCGGAACAATCTGAACCTGTGAAGCCGCTCTCACAAACGCACTGGCCACTGACACATCTTCCTCTGTTACTGCAGTTGCTGGGGCAGGATTTAGCAGAACACTCGGTCCCCATAAATCCACTGTTACACTCGCACACGCCGTTCACACACCTGCCGTTATTGTTGCAGTTATTGGGACAGGAGTTTCCGGAACAATCTGAACCTGTGAAGCCGCTCTCACAAACGCACTGCCCATTGACACATCTTCCTCTGTTACTGCAGTTGCTGGGGCAGGATTTAGCAGAACACTCGGTCCCCATAAATCCACTGTTACACTCGCACACGCCATTCACACACCTGCCGTTATTGTTGCAGTTATTGGGACAGGAGTTTCCGGAACAATCTGAACCTGTGAAGCCATTCTCACAAACGCACTGGCCACTGACACAGGTCCCACGGTCGTTGCAGTTTGACGGGCAGGTGGTGGAGCTGCAGTCAGGCCCAGTGAATCCTGGGAAACAAATGCACTTGCCCTGATCACAGCGCCCTTGATCACTGCAGTCATTCAGACACAAGTCTCCTGGCTGAAGGGTGCAGTGGGCGCCTACGAGAGAGAGAGGGCAGGGGGGAGAGAGACGGAGGGGAGAGGGAGAGGGCAGGGGAGAGAGAGAGGGCAGGGGAGAGAGAGAGGGCAGGGGAGAGAGAGAGGGAGGGGAGAGAGAGGGCAGGGGAGAGAGAGAGGGAGGGGAGAGAGAGAGGGCAGGGGAGAGAGAGAGAGGGCAGGGGAGAGAGGGAGGGGAGAGAGAGAGGGCAGGGGAGAGAGACGGAGGGGAGAGAGAGAAGGGGAAGAGACAGAAATGAAGAGAGGCAGAGAGAAAGAGGGGGAGAGAAAATAGAGAGAGAATGGGGGAGTCACAAAAAGAAAGAGAAAGGTTAGTACAGTCTCTACTCACTGACTGCCACTACAGCTGGCCAGTAGGTGGCGATGTATGCTCTGTCTTTTGTCTTAGTTCACAGTCATAAATTAAACTCCTCAAAAAAAGTTCGGAAACGTTATTTTGGTCGATTATTCCTCCCCTTTAATAATACCAATTGGTATTGTATTTTATATCGTTGGAAAGCCTGATTAGTCACCTTTACAACGAGGTACAACTTGTAAGGATCATGCATTCGTGGAATGAGCAACACAGCTAACCGTGTGGGTAGTGGCCCAAAAAAATGTGCCAAAATCCCCTGCAATATTCTTCTGTTGGTATTCACTCTCGTTTTGAGCTTCAAGTGCTGGCAGGTGTATGCCAGTCACAGGTGTGTGACTGGCACCTGATTGGCACCTAATTGACAGCACTTGTGTGCATGGGTCCTGCAACTTTGTTGAGTTTGTGTGTGCTCCAAGCATAAACATGCCACGTTTGTCCCTTCAGGATAAGGCCCGTGCAATAGGGCAAGTGGAAGCTGGTGTTCCGGTACGCAGAGTGGCAGCATTATTTGGTGTCAGCCCTGGTACCATTTCCAAACTTAGGACCAAGTTCCGTGAGACTGGTGAAGTCAAAGACAGACCACGAAGTGGCCATCCCAGGAAGACAACACCCCAAGAAGACCGGTTCCTCACCCTTGCTTCACTGAGGAACCGTAGGCTTTCTTCCAGAGATTTACAGGCAAGATTTGCACAACGGTACCACAGACAGATCTCTGATCAGACGGTGAGGAACAGACTGCACATGGCCGGTCTTCGTGCTTATAAGGCTGCCAGGAAGCCTGCAATGACTGCCCTTCACCTTCAGGCCCGTTTGCGCTGGTGTCGACAGCACCGACAGTGGAACCTAAGAATGTGGGGCAACGTCATGTTCAGTGATGAATCAAGGTTCTGTCTGCGGAAGCTGGATGGCAGGATCAAAGTATGGAGACGGCGTGGAGAACGCTATGCAGATTTCTGCACAGATCGCGTGACACCTTTCAATGGGGGCAGTGTCATGGTGTGGGGCGGTATCTCTCTCACAGGCAAAACAGAACTTGTCAACTTGTCATCATTGAAGGCAATCTCAATGCAGCGAGATATCGGAATGAGATTCTGGAGCCAGTGGCGATCCCATATCTCCAGAATCTGGGACCTAACTCCATCCTCCAGGATGACAACGCTCGCCCCCACAGAGCCAGGATCATCACAGAGTACCTCCAGAATTTGGGAGTGGAGAGGATGGAATGGCCTGCCGTGAGTCCAGACCTCAACCCAATTGAACACCTGTGGGATCAGCTTGGGCGTGCTGCACGTGCCAGAGTGACCAACGCAACCATGTTGGCTGACTTGCGGCAAATCCTGGTTGAGTGTGTGTGACCAGGCTGGTGACCAGCATGAGGAGGAGGTGCCAAGCTGTTGTGACTGCGTATGGATCTTCCACACGCTACTGAGGTCCCTGACAGTGTAAAATGAATAAAGTGTAAAAATGGTCAATATGTGTTGTTTTTTCCTTATTACTGTGGGAGAGTGCAATCATCCAATCCACCAAGCAACTCAAAACGAGAGTGAATACCAACAGAAAAATATTGCAGGGGATTTTGGCACATTTTTTTGGGCCGCTACCCACACGGTTAGCGGTTCCACGAATGCATGATCCTTACAAGTTGTACCTCGTTGTAAAGGTGACTAATCAGGCTTTCCAGCGATATAAAATACAATACCAATTGGTATTATTAAAGGGGAGGAATAATCGACCGAAATAATGTTTCCGAACTTTTTTTGAGGAGTTTATTATATAGCGCCAGAAATAAGGACATAACTCATGGTGTAGATATGAGGGAAGGAACGCGGGAGTTGGCCATCTGGATGTTGGGCGGCAGTGTAGTATAATGGTTAAGGAACTGGCCTTGTAACCGAAAGGTTGCAGGTTCGATTCTCAGGTAGGACACTGCCGTTGTACCCTTGAGCAAGGTACTTAACCTGAATTGCTTCAGTATATATCCAGCTGTATAAATGGATAATATGTAAAAAATGCTAAAAAGTTGTGTAAGTCGCTCTGGATAAGAGCGTCTGCTAAATGCCTATAATGTAATGTAATGTTAAGGGGAGTCTGTGCTAACACACCTGAAAGGTGTGAATGTAAATACACCTGAAGACTGTGGACAGGTAAAATGACTGATATATGTACTTGTTTCTTGTTCTTAGACAATGAGAAGGGTAAAGGATTAACAGGGTGAGTCAGCCATTCATAGTCAGTAAATCAGTTTAGTGTATCACTCATTCAGGCAGTAAATCAGTTCAGTTAGTCGGTAAATCATTATATCAGTGAGTCAAATTAATTAGTGAATCAATCACTGAGTTTATCAGACAGTCAGTAAATTATTTAGTGTATCAGTCATTCAGGCAGTAAATCAGTTCAGTTAGTCAGTAAATCATTTATTATGAGTCAAATGAATTAGTGAATCAATCCCTGAATTAGTGAATCAATCACTGAGTTTATCAGACAGTCAGTAAATTATTTAGTGTATCAGTAAATGAAACGGTCAGTCAGATCAGTAAATGAAGCAGTCAGTCAATGAATCAGTCGGTCGGTCGTACCGGTGCTCTGCTGTGAGGTGCAGCAGCCCCCCTCTGCGCCCCCACATTTCTCCCTCAGCGCAGACACCTCTCTCTCCAGCCGCTCCATGCGCTCCTGCAATGCAGCGACCTGTGCCTTGCACCCCACGCAGGCCCCTGGCGCCGGCACCAGGCTGATCCGGTGGGTCAGAACCAGGGGCGATCCGGGCTTTAGTTCCAGGGCAGAGCCGTCCCCTTCCACCTCTCCGCCGGCCGTGTCTCGCTGGACGCAGGTGTCTGAGATCAGGACTTTGATTGGTTGCTGGGCGGGGTCGGGGGGGGAGGGGCCTGCATCCCTGGCGGCTCTTTGATTGACATCCTGGGAGGGGTTCCCGGAGAAGGGGAGGTGGAGGGCAGCTTTCAGGGAGGAGAGAGGGGCCCGTTTTGGGTACTCTGGAGGACTGGGGGCCCCTGGGGGCCTGTTTCCTGTGGGCGGAGTCAGGAGGGCGGGGCAGGGAAGGAGCAGGAGGAGGAGGGTTAGGAAGAGGCACATTTTTAAGGGGGAAGGGGAGGCAGTGGAGGGGGTGTGGCCACCTGTGATTGGCAGGGGTGAAAATGGCAGGGGGTGGAGCTTGTCAACAGGAGGTAGAGATGAAAGAGAAGTGTTCTTAAAGGGGAGGTAATGGTATTGGTGCGTGTGTGTGTGTGTGTGTGTGTGTGTGTGTGTGTGTGTGTGTGTGTGTGTGTGTGTGTGTGTGTGGGGGGGGGGGGGGGGGGGGGGGCAGGGTGTTTCTTTTCCTGTTACTAAAGAAGAAGAAGAGATTTGTTTATGGCGGTGGAGGAGGAGAGGAGAGGAGAGGAGAGGAGGGGGAATCTTGAACGGAGGAGAGCAGTGGACACTTTCCTTTCCTTTGTTTTGCGTCTTCCTTTCCCCCAAAGGCGGGCCCAACTGGGACGTGCCTGAATGAGAGACAGAGAAGAACGTTCCCTCACACCTGAGAGCGTTATAACATTATCAGCACACAAACCCTGGTGGGAGTTTGCCGTAATCTGATGGTGCTTGATCAATGGACCAATCAGCACGTGGGCCTTCGTCACATGACTTTAAGGAGTTTCGGTCTATGAGGAATTTATTATTTTGTAGTATTTTGGAGATTAAAGCGAAACTTTGCATGGATCTGGGAACAGGAAATTAATTTCAATTATATATTTTTTTCTGTGCTAAATAAATAAGAAAGTGTTGCCAACTTTTTTTTTTTTTTTTTTTTTTCATCCAAGTTGAGAGGTCAAAGGTTCACCTGTTGACTGACTTCACACATTCGTGTGTCCCATATTAATAAAGAGCTCTTGTAGCTGTTGACATTGACTTAGAGAGCCGTTTATAATGAGTTATTAATGCGGACAGAGCTCACAGCCAAAGCCACTCGTTGAGCTGCTGTGTTTGCTACCGCAGCGTCTGTTTGCTCCGGGCTCAGGTTGATTCCCGCGCTTTCTCCCTCTGCTTGAGGGTTTCCCTCAGAGACCGTATATCTTCCCTCTCACACTTTTATCATCTTCATCGGTTCCTCCTATACGGCTCCGGATAAATACCCAGCCTCACATTAACCGCTCTTAAAGAAATACAGCTCCGGATAAATACCCAGCTTCACACTAACCGCTCTTAAAGAAATACGGCTCCGGATAAATACCCAGCCTCACATTAACCGCTCTTAAAGAAATACAGCTCCGGATAAATACCCAGCTTCACACTAACCGCTCTTAAAGAAATACGGCTCCGGATAAATACCCAGCTTCACACTAACCGCTCTTAAAGAAATACAGCTCTGGATAAATACCCAGCTTCACAGTAACCGCTCTTAAAGAAATACAGCTCCGGATAAATACCCAGCCTCACATTAACCGCTCTTAAAGAAATACAGCTCCGGATAAATACCCAGCTTCACACTAACCGCTCTTAAAGAAATACAGCTCCGGATAAATACCCAGCCTCACACTAACCGCTCTTAAAGAAATACGGCTCCGGATAAATACCCAGCCTCACATTAACCGCTCTTAAAGAAATACAGCTCCGGATAAATACCCAGCCTCACACTAACCGCTCTTAAAGAAATACAGCTCCGGATAAATACCCAGCCTCACACTAACCGCTCTTAAAGAAATACAGTTCCGGATAAATATCCAGCCTCACACTAACCGCTCTTAAAGAAATACAGCTCCGGATAAATACCCAGCCTCACACTAACCGCTCTTAAAGAAATACAGCTCCGGATAAATATCCAGCCTCACACTAACCGCTCTTAAAGAAATACAGCTCTGGATAAATACCCAGCTTCACACTAACCGCTCTTAAAGAAATACAGCTCCGGATAAATACCCAGCCTCACACTAACCGCTCTTAAAGAAATACAGCTCCGGATAAATACCCAGTTTCACACTAACCGCTCTTAAAGAAATACAGCTCCGGATAAATATCCAGCCTCACACTAACCGCTCTTAAAGAAATACAGCTCCGGATAAATACCCAGCCTCACACTAACCGCTCTTAAAGAAATACAGCTCCGGATAAATACCCAGCCTCACACTAACCGCTCTTAAAGAAATACAGCTCCGGATAAATGCCCAGCCTCACACTAACCGCTCTTAAAGAAATACAGCTCCGGATAAATACCCAGCCTCACATTAACCGCTCTTAAAGAAATACAGCTCCGGATAAATACCCAGCCTCACATTAACCGCTCTTAAAGAAATACAGCTCCGGATAAATACCCAGTTTCACACTAACCGCTCTTAAAGAAATACAGCTCCGGATAAATACCCAGCCTCACACTAACCGCTCTTAAAGAAATACAGCTCCGGATAAATACCCAGCCTCACATTAACCGCTCTTAAAGAAATACAGCTCCGGATAAATACCCAGCTTCACAGTAACCGCTCTTAAAGAAATACAGCTCCGGATAAATACCCAGCCTCACACTAACCGCTCTTAAAGAAATACAGCTCTGGATAAATACCCAGCTTCACACTAACCGCTCTTAAAGAAATACAGCTCCGGATAAATACCCAGCCTCACACTAACCGCTCTTAAAGAAATACAGCTCTGGATAAATACCCAGCTTCACACTAACCGCTCTTAAAGAAATACAGCTCTGGATAAATACCCAGCCTCACACTAACCGCTCTTAAAGAAATACAGCTCTGGATAAATACCCAGCTTCACACTAACCGCTCTTAAAGAAATACAGCTCCGGATAAATACCCAGCCTCACATTAACCGCTCTTAAAGAAATACAGCTCCGGATAAATACCCAGCTTCACACTAACCGCTCTTAAAGAAATACGGCTCCGGATAAATACCCAGCTTCACACTAACCGCTCTTAAAGAAATACAGCTCCGGATAAATACCCAGCTTCACACTAACCGCTCTTAAAGAAATACAGCTCCGGATAAATACCCAGCTTCACACTAACCGCTCTTAAAGAAATACAGCTCCGGATAAATACCCAGCTTCACACTAACCGCTCTTAAAGAAATACGGCTCCGGATAAATACCCAGCCTCACATTAACCGCTCTTAAAGAAATACGGCTCCGGATAAATACCCAGCCTCACATTAACCGCTCTTAAAGAAATACAGCTCCGGATAAATACCCAGCCTCACATTAACCGCTCTTAAAGAAATACGGCTCCGGATAAATACCCAGCCTCACACTAACCGCTCTTAAAGAAATACAGCTCCGGATAAATACCCAGCCTCACATTAACCGCTCTTAAAGAAATACAGCTCCGGATAAATACCCAGCTTCACACTAACCGCTCTTAAAGAAATACAGCTCCGGATAAATACCCAGCTTCACACTAACCGCTCTTAAAGAAATACGGCTCCGGATAAATACCCAGCTTCACACTAACCGCTCTTAAAGAAATACAGCTCCGGATAAATACCCAGCCTCACACTAACCGCTCTTAAAGAAATACAGCTCCGGATAAATACCCAGCCTCACACTAACCGCTCTTAAAGAAATACAGCTCCGGATAAATACCCAGCCTCACACTAACCGCTCTTAAAGAAGTACAGCTGCGGATAAATACCCAGCTTCACACTCACCGCTCTTAAAGAAATACAGCTCCAGATAAATACCCAGCTTCACACTCACCGCTCTTAAAGAAATACAGCTCCGGATAAATACCCAGCCTCACACTAACCGCTCTTAAAGAAGTACAGCTCCGGATAAATACCCAGCTTCACACTCACCGCTCTTAAAGAAATACAGCTCCGGATAAATACCCAGCTTCACACTCACCGCTCTTAAAGAAATACAGCTCCGGATAAATACCCAGCTTCACACTAACCGCTCTTAAAGAAATACAGCTCCGGATAAATACCCAGCCTCACACTAACCGCTCTTAAAGAAATACAGCTCCGGATAAATGCCCAGCCTCACACTAACCGCTCTTAAAGAAATACAGCTCCGGATAAATACCCAGCCTCACACTAACCGCTCTTAAAGAAATACAGCTCCGGATAAATACCCAGCTTCACACTAACCGCTCTTAAAGAAATACAGCTCCGGATAAATACCCAGCCTCACACTAACCGCTCTTAAAGAAATACAGCTCCGGATAAATACCCAGCCTCACACTAACCGCTCTTAAAGAAATACAGCTTCGGATAAATACCCAGCCTCACACTAACCGCTCTTAAAGAAATACAGCTCCGGATAAATACCCAGCCTCACACTAACCGCTCTTAAAGAAATACAGCTCCGGATAAATACCCAGCTTCACACTAACCGCTCTTAAAGAAATACAGCTCCGGATAAATACCCAGCCTCACACTAACCGCTCTTAAAGAAATACGGCTCCGGATAAATACCCAGCCTCACACTAACCGCTCTTAAAGAAATACAGCTCCGGATAAATACCCAGCTTCACACTAACCGCTCTTAAAGAAATACGGCTCCGGATAAATACCCAGCCTCACACTAACCGCTCTTAAAGAAATACGGCTCCGGATAAATACCCAGCTTCACACTAACTGCTCTTAAAGAAATACAGCTCCGGATAAATACCCAGCCTCACACTAACCGCTCTTAAAGAAATACAGCTCCGGATAAATACCCAGCCTCACACTAACCGCGCTTAAAGAAATACAGCTCCGGATAAATACCCAGCTTCACACTAACCGCTCTTAAAGAAATACAGCTCCGGATAAATACCCAGCTTCACACTAACCGCTCTTAAAGAAATACAGCTCCGGATAAATATCCAGCCTCACACTAACCCCTCTTAAAGAAATACAGCTCCGGATAAATACCCAGCTTCACACTAACCGCTCTTAAAGAAATACGGCTCCGGATAAATACCCAGCCTCACACTAACCGCTCTTAAAGAAATAAGGCTCCGGATAAATACCCAGCTTCACACTAACCGCTCTTAAAGAAATACAGCTCCGGATAAATACCCAGCTTCACACTAACCGCTCTTAAAGAAATACAGCTCCGGATAAATACCCAGCCTCACACTAACCGCTCTTAAAGAAATACAGCTCCGGATAAATACCCAGCTACACACTCACCGCTCTTAAAGAAATACAGCTCCGGATAAATACCCAGCCTCACACTAACCGCTCTTAAAGAAATACAGCTCCGGATAAATATCCAGCCTCACACTAACCGCTCTTAAAGAAATACGGCTCCGGATAAATACCCAGCTTCACACTAACCGCTCTTAAAGAAATACAGCTCCGGATAAATACCCAGCTTCACACTAACCGCTCTTAAAGAAATACAGCTCCGGATAAATATCCAGCTTCACACTAACCGCTCTTAAAGAAATACAGCTCCGGATAAATACCCAGCCTCACACTAACCGCTCTTAAAGAAATACAGCTCCGGATAAATACCCAGCCTCACACTAACCGCTCTTAAAGAAATACGGCTCCGGATAAATACCCAGCCTCACACTAACCTCTCTTAAAGAAATACAGCTCCGGATAAATACCCAGCCTCACACTAACCGCTCTTAAAGAAATACAGCTCCGGATAAATACCCAGCCTCACACTAACCGCTCTTAAAGAAATACAGCTCCGGATAAATACCCAGCTTCACACTAACCGCTCTTAAAGAAATACAGCTCCGGATAAATACCCAGCTTCACACTAACCGCTGTTAAAGAAATACAGCTCCGGATAAATACCCAGCTTCACACTAACCGCTGTTAAAGAAATACAGCTCTGGATAAATGCACATGGGACGGACGCGAGGAAGACATGGAGGGACTTTACTAGAAAGCAACATAGATAATAATAATGATTAATAATTCATATTAACAGTCGTAATAATAATGGTTATTTTTATAATTAAAATCGCAATAATTGAATCATAAAATAACAAAATTTTTGTGAACAGTTTCAGGTCTGTGACCTATCCAGAAACAAGGAGAACAATTTCGCAGGGAAAGAAAATGACATCATCATAAACATAGCAAATCACCAGCAGGTAGTGTCCAAGTGTGCAGTACGGAGATAAGCACGCACACGTTTCACAATCGTCCAGCTGTCTCTCCCAGTTACATTCCTCCCTTTCTCTCCATCTCTCTATCTCTCTCTCTTTCTCTCTCTCTATCCATCTCTCTTTCTCTCCCTCTCTCTCTCTCCCTTTCGCTGTATCTCTCTTTCTCTCTCTCTTGGTGTCTCAGGTCTATAGTTGTTCGATTACAATTTTCAAGTTAAATTTTTCAGTGGTAAGACGGTGGTTTTTGCCACGCAGAAAGTGAAAAGGAGCAACCAACAGTCGGTTAACGGAGATGCGGATGAAGGCTGCCCAGCCACTGCCAATACAGCCTTTACATCCTACCCCTAACAAACTTCTGCCTGTTGCTCCCTGTCGTGCTCTCTCCCTTCACCTCACACCTTTTGGATCGGTTCCTCATTGTGGGAACTTAGAGCTGGACCCAGGCTGATTGAGTTCTCTCCACGGTTCACGGTGCTAAAGTTCTGTGATGCAGTGCAGAATTCTAGCACACCTGTACAGTAAACACCTGCAGAGGTCATTTTAAAGTGCGATATGTTTCTCTTATGTCCCTTTTTCTGAATCAGGGTCATAGGAGTGTGTTAGACATTGCAAGGTCATAGGAGTGTGTTAGACATTGCAAGGTCATAGGAGTGTGTTAGACATTGCAAGGTCATAGGAGTGTGTTAGACATTGCAAGGTCATAGGAGTGTGTTAGACATTGCAAGGTCATAGGAGTGTGTTAGACATTGCAAGGTCATTGGAGTGTGTTAGATATTGGGGGAAGAAACAGCTTGCTCTAGGAATATAAAAAAAAAAGGTTTTCTTTTAGTGTCATGTCAAAATAATCCTATTATTATTGAGAGTGCCAATGTTGCCTGCTTCTAACAATGGCATACCCCCATTGAGTATCTGTTGCATGGAAATATATTATACTGAAATTTTTTTTATCAGCATATATGATTTATATACTTTTGTTGTTTCATTTGAGCACTGCGTATGAGAAGCGATTTGTAAATAAGCTTAGTGCTGTGGTTATTATCATTGTACATTAAGCAGAGGTTCTGTGAACCTCAGGATACAGACAGCACTCTTGTGAGGAGCAGGTGAATGCTGCCCCCTCTCTCTCTTTCTCTCTCTCTCTCTCTTTCTCCCCCTCTCTCTCTCTCTCTCTCTCTCTATCCATCTTTCTCTTTCTCTCTCTTAAACCTTTCAGGTGTAAGATCACAAATACGTGACTGGAATGGACTTAACTGAACATTCTAATGCTGATGTAACAATCACTACTGGTAATCGAAAGCAATGCAGTTCTAGAACGCTGACTTTAAAAAGAAAAAACCTTCTCTTCAAAGGGTTAAACCTCTTAAACTGTTTACAGGCAGGTAGGCAGGTAAAATCTGTGAAACACTTCTGTAGATGCCTGAGAATCTTTTAAGGAAACCAAAACTGCATATTCATATTCAACAAATCTTTTGGTATGAATATAGGTGAAATAGATTTTATTTTTTTAATTGTCAGTAATCTGTAGGAATTGAGAAATTATAGTTTCTTTTTTCTACAAAAAAATGTTATAGCTATTACACTTTCTCTTTGCTTCTCAACTCACTTGAAATAAATAATTTATATTTATTAATATTCATGCTTCTATGAAAGGTAGAGAAGTCATACCTGGAAATAACGATGTGACTGGCTGTGGTCAAGTCCGTCTGTCTGTCTGCTTTGGCTCTGATTGACTGACTGAGAGAGAGAAAGACAGAGGGAGGAAAGCGAGAGTGAGACAGAAAGAGAGGGAAGGGAAGGGGAGGGGAGGGGAGCTGTAAAATTTTCTCATACTTCAAGAATTTGTCCTCCCTCTCTCGCTCTCTCCATCTCTCTCGCTCCCTCTCTTTCTCCATCTCTCATCTCTCTCTCTTTCTGATGTAATTCATTTTACTGTTCCCTGATGGGTGGTGTGTTTCTATGGAAAACATCTGAATTTTTATATGTTTTGAAAGGCTGCGCCTAATCGCTAATATCTTTTGAACTCCTCTTCTCGTTGCTGCTTCCTGACAATTTACAACGTTAGTGAGACTTTTTTTTTGTTTGTCATCGCCTGCGTCTGCTTGTGTTCTGCCTGCAAATAGCATATGACACACGCCTCCCATTCATAGAGCTTCACAATATGCCACAACGTTTTTCAGAATTTGAAATTATGTATCAAATGGAGAGAATTTAAAGCTCAATTAGTCTTTTTTCTGCCCAGAATATGAATTTATATTGTGATATTTTTTATGATGAATCTCATTACTGGTCCTGGAGTTCCTGTCATTTTAGTGGTTTTTAAAAAAAATCCAGTTAATTTCTTAACCCTTTAAGGTGTAAGACCACAAATATGTGATTAGAATAATCTTGACTGAACATTCTAATGCTGATTTAACGATCACTACTGGTAATTGAAAGGAGTTGAAATGGAGTTCTAGAACACTGACATAGAATATTGAAAAAAGTTTCCAAAGAACAAGGGGTTAATGTGTAACTGTAAGATCACAAAGATGTGATTACAATGTCCTTAACAGAATCACTAGTGGCGATTGAAGTTCTAGAATTGGAGTTCAATTTTGAAAAACATACTCTTCAAAGGGTTACTGGGGTTTGGGTGAAGCTGGTGATTGAACTCTGGCCTGAATATGCTACCTTTCAAGTAGAGTCTGCTTTAACTCCTCAAAGAAACACATGCATCTTGTTTTCGGTCTTTAATGCCAAATTCAAGTTGAGTGTTGAACCAAAGCGCAATTACTTGTTTAATTGATTGGAACTGAGTCAATGACAGTTGACAAACTGAAGAACTGGTTCATTTCAAGTTCAAGAAAAGTAGGTCAAAATCGTCCTCAACATGTAATAACTAATCAACAAAGTAACCAATATTTTGTTTTATTTTTTCTCCAAACATTTGGCTAAACCTGTAGTGAGATGGAAAAAATAAATAAACTAAACTTCAATTTGTCATTGAAAGTTAAGTACGAAACGTATTTTGTTTAGATTGCAACTGCCCCCCTGGCCCCCTCTCCTTTTTGCATGTCTTGAAAAATTTCAGTTTTTGTTATATTGTTATGAACATACAACCCTTTGTTGTTGCATCTTCCTGGGGATTTTTGGGCGTTCTCCATCCCAGGTCAAAGGTCATATGCTTTTCTAGAACTGTAGGCCGGCAGTATAGTATAATGGTTAAGGAACTGGACTTGTAACTGAAAGGTTGCAGGTTTGTTTCCCAGGTAGGACACTGCCGTTGTACCCTTGAGCAAGGTACTTAACCTGAATCGCTTCAGTGTGTATCCAGCTGTATAAATGGATAAATGTAATAAGAAGTTGTGTAAGTCGCTCTGGATAAGTAATGTATGTATGTAATGTAATGTAATATATTTGTATGAATAGCATAATAAGGATAGAAAGTACACAAGATTATCAATGTAAAACAATGGGTCTGCTGGTGTTTCACCATTCACTCTAAAATCAGCTCATTTAGACCCAAGAAAGTAGCAAACACTTTAACTGATATTGCACATCATAATCAGCCATTCAGCTAAGCCATTCGCTGACTATGTGACTCTCTGACAAGCATCAATATTGATCATTAAACTGATGCTGTGACACCCATAAACGCTGATATCATTAAACCGGTGCTCTGATACCACTGGTATTCATCTGTAATTAATGCAACAACAAAAAAAAAAAGAAGGATGACCTGTGGTAACCTTTCCCATGAGTTAATTCCCCAAGAGAGTGGATTACCTTCGTTCAGGTCAAAACGGAATGGCTGTTTACCGCGTGTTCGCAGCGATCAGGACTGTGCCACTGGCCAATCACACAGCTGCTAGATTCATCGCAGTTGAACGTGAAATGAACATAACAGATTTTTTTTTATTTTCCTGCGCTGTGTGACAAAGTAAAGACACGCGATATTGGATTCTGGCGTTTGGGGTTCCTGGGGGAGAGAGAAGTGTTTTTGAAGCTGCAGGAAATGGAACACTGGTGCACCTGGTGAGAACCACGCGCTGGCTGGCGACGCGCTCAGAGGAATACCCAACACACACACACACACGCGCGCGCGCATCGACGATGTATCAATTTTACAAACATCTAATATGGAAGCGTAGGTACGTCTCTGACTCGGTTTCTGGAAAACGGCGTGGGAAATTTACGGTCGCCTAGCGATGCGCGGATTGGGCGGCGGATACATTTTCTTCTAAAAATGAAGGAGAAAAAGACATTGTGCAAATAAATGAAATGTGAGATTTCCGGTGGCGTGTATGAAGCGTGTGCAGTGCAGTGCCGGGCTATTTCACCGGGATCTGACGGGCACGGCTGCAGACTCCATGTGCAGTCTTTAGACAGCATAATAAAAACTCCCTCTGAAATGCTTACATATAAAATGCCCATATAGTAACACTTGTACTAGGACATGTGGATTTATTCTTTAAGGCTACAGAGGCTAAGATACAGTCAGGTCTGTAAAGAAATCTGATCCAAATCTGTAAATCTGTGGGCTGGTATGTTGTTAGCAAGCCAGTGAGGGCCTAACAAAGAAAGCCTAATGCACAGGCCTGGATAGGGATAGGGATCCTGTGCTATAGGAGGTATTGTATTATATTTTGGAACATAACATCAGCAGATATTAGCAGATTCATGCTAATACAGTAGTATAAGCAAGCGTCTGTATATGTAACATTATTAATGTAATGGCCCAGGGCTCGTGGCAGTTTTTAATTCAATTTTAGCATCAAAGTAAGTGCTATTATATTTTGGGGTGTTATGATATTTAAAAAAAATATTTATTTAATGTAATATATTTGAAAGTCTATTAATAACTAAGTATATGCTCAAAATAACGCTTAATTTCAGTATGTCCGTGATTATTTCTGGAGCATAAAATAGACAGACACACCAAGTGCAGGTGTGTTATCATAATAATAAACTTTATTTGTATAGCAGCTTTCATACATAAAATGCAGCCCAAAGTGCTTCACAACAATAAAGACAAAATACAGAACAAGAACAATAAAAGTAACAGAGTAAAACTAAACTATAAAAAATACAGATAAATAAAATAATAAACAAATTTAAGAACATAGTGCATGGGTAAGAGAAACCTAATTAAAAGCCAGGTTAAAAAGATAGGTTTTTAGCTTATTCTTAAAAGTAGCAACTGAGCTCACCATTTGTATATCTAGTGGGAGGGTGTTTCCATAGTTTTGGTGCATAAAAACAGACGGCGGCTTCACCAGAGCTTTTGTGTAAAACCTTTGGAACATTAAAGGTTTGGCGTTGTTCAACCATGCTGCACACAGCACAGGTGTGTCAGGTGAAGTTAAGTTTGAGTACGGTATCTAAACACAGTAGAGTGGCGCTAACGGTATCTAAACACAGTAGAGTGGCGCTAACGGTATCTAAACACAGTAGAGTGGCGCCAATGGTATCTACACACAGTAGAGTGGCGCTAACGGTATCTAAACACAGTAGAGTGGCGCTAACGGTATCTAAACACAGCAGAGTGGCGCTAACGGTATCTACACACAGTAGAGTGGCGCTAACGGTATCTACACACAGCAGAGTGGCGCTAACGGTATCTACACACAGCAGAGTGGCGCTAACGGTATCTACACACAGTAGAGTGGCGCTAACGGTATCTACACACAGCAGAGTGGCGCTAACGGTATCTACACACAGTACAGTGGCGCTAACGGTATCTAAACACAGCAGAGTGGCGCTAACGGTATCTACGCACAGTAGAGTGGCGCGCTAACGGTATCTACACACAGTAGAGTGGCGCGCTAACGGTATCTAAACACAGCAGAGTGGCGCTAACGGTATCTACACACAGTAGAGTGGCGCTAACGGTATCTACACACATCAGAGTGGCGCTAACGGTATCTAAACACAGTAGAGTGGCGCTAACGGTATCTAAACACAGCAGAGTGGCGCTAACGGTATCTACACACAGTAGAGTGGCGCTAACGGTATCTACACACAGCAGAGTGGCGCTAACGGTATCTACACACAGTACAGTGGCGCTAACGGTATCTAAACACAGCAGAGTGGCGCTAACGGTATCTACGCACAGTAGAGTGGCGCGCTAACGGTATCTACACACAGTAGAGTGGCGCGCTAACGGTATCTAAACACAGCAGAGTGGCGCTAACGGTATCTACACACAGTAGAGTGGCGCTAACGGTATCTACACACATCAGAGTGGTGCTAACGGTATCTAAACACAGTAGAGTGGCGCTAACGGTATCTACACACAGCAGAGTGGCGCTAACGGTATCTACACACTGTAGAGTGGCGCTAACGGTATCTACACACAGCAGAGTGGCGCTAACGGTATCTAAACACAGCAGAGTGGCGCTAACGGTATCTAAACACAGTAGAGTGGCGCTAACGGTATCTAAACACAGCAGAGTGGCGCTAACGGTATCTACAGTGGAATTAGCAATAGTGGCGCAATGATGTTTGTCACCGAACAGCAGGATTCTTTCTGGAGATTTCTGTTTTGTTCATTTTTCACAAGACCGAGCGAGGATTGGAAGAACATCAAGAAATGAACGAGCGTGGTGGCTATCACTCCTCAGAGAGAAAGAGAGAGAGAGGGGAATGGAGAGAGAGAGAGGAATGGGGAGAGAGAGAGAGAGCGAGAGAGACTAGGAGGGGGAGGAAGACAATGAGTGAGACGTGATGGAGGAGATTGACTCAACAGGACAAGGTGCAACCACCCACTTCGCCACACTAATGCATTTTATCCCAGTGAAAACACTGACCTTTGAACAGGAAGACTAAGTTGTGTAAAGAAAATTGAATGCTTGATTTTTCAAACACTGACTATGAAGTGACACAGCTGCCTGGGCACGGAAAACATTTATTGAATTCTTGACCTTTGAAACAATGTTTGGATTGTTGGGGGGCCTTCGGCCCTCCAGTTTCCCAGCATCACTTGTGCAAGTTGGGCCTGAGGATGAAGAACTGGGGGCTGATGGGAATTGTAGTTCAGCAGTAGTAGTTCAGCCTATGGTTGGTGTGAACAGTGGTGGACAACAAAAGCCGTACCTGTTTCTGGATTTCTTGAGTATTTAATTGGCCCAATCGTTTGTGTGATCTGATATTTTAGCAAAAGATAAATATTTTTTTGCAATAAGCTCATGGATGAGCTCCATAGGATGAAGACCCATTGTGTCCCCTATTTTACTGGGGTCTTACCTGCAGGTGAACCAGCTTTTTACACAGTTAATTCAGTAAAAAAAAAAACTGTAAAAACTGGCCCTCCAGTAATGGAACCAGACTCCCCTGTGTCATGAACTGGAACAGATCAGGTGACTTAAATTCATCCTAAATATTGAGAAGGCTTAAAAATGAATTAATATAATAAATATACATACAAAGAGCCTTCAGGGTATCCAGAGAGAGAGAGGTGGTGAGGGGGGGGGGGGTCTGTTTGCTCCTGAGGGGAGGCGGTGAAAGGCCGCCATTGTGCTTAGGCAAGGCATGGGAAAGCAAAAAGTATTTTTTGGGCCCAAAACTGAAAGAAGTTTAAGTAATACCAGCACCTGTACTGAACCCCTTAGGTATCTCAAATACTCCTCCTCTTTTCTAAACACCTCTCTCCCTCTCAATATCACAATACCAATTTCAGTGACTGACTCATCCAAAAAGTGTGTGTGTGTGTTTATATGTGTGTTACTGTGTGATGTGATGTGTGTGTATGTATGTGTGAGTGCATTCATGTGTATCTGCATATGTGTGTGTGTGTGTGTGTGTGTGTGTGTGTGCGCGCGCGCGTGAGTATGTGCGTGTGTATATGTGTGTTAATGTGTGTGTATGTATTTGTGAGTGCACCCATGTGTATCTGCGTATGTGTGTGTGTGCGCGTATGTGTGTGTATATGTGTGTTAATGTGTGTGTGTATGTATTTGTGAGTGCACCCATGTGTATGTGCGTGTGTGTGTGTGCGTACAGTATATGTGTTAATGTGTGTCAGTGTGTGTGTATAAGTGTGAGTGCATCCATGTGTATGTGCGTATATGTGTTTGTGTGTGTGTGTCTATATGTCTGTTAATGTGTGTGTGTGTGTGTGTGTGTGTGTGTGTGTGTGCGTGTGCGTGTATACGTACAACCCCAATTCCAAAAACGTTGGGACAGTATGTAAAATGCACATAAAAGCAGAAAACAGTGATTTATAAATTCTCTTTTACATATATTTAATTGAAAACAGTACAAAGAAAATATATTTAATGTTTTACCTGATCAACATTATTGATTTTTGTAAATATATGCTAATTCTGAATTTGATGCCTGCAACACGTTCCAAAAAAGTTGGGACTGGGGCAAAAAAAAAGACTGGGAAGCTCAAAAAAACACCTATCATGACTGGGTATAAAAGGATATCAAAAGAGTCTTGATATTTTATTTTATATTGATAAGGTTGCAGGTTTGATTCCCAGGTAGGACGCTGCCATTGTACCCTTGAGCAAGGTACCACACGTCTTGCTTGCTTCATGGCTTTTTAAAAATAAAAAATTTGTTTCCTTTTTTCTCCCGGTAGCCAATTAACCCCATGCTATTCAATTAACCCCATGCTATTCAATTAACCCCATGCTATTCAATTAACCCCATGCTATTCAATTAACCCCATGCTATTCAATTAACCCCATGCTATTCAATTAACCCCATGCTATTCAATTAACCCCATGCTATTCAATTAACCCCATGCTATTCAATTAACCCCATGCAGCAACAGCTAGAGAATCGCTGCTAGGACCCTGTCAGCCGGGAGTAGCGGGGTGGCAGTGTAGTATAATGGTTAAGGAACTGGGCTTGTAACCAAAAGTTTGCAGATTCCCAGGTAGGACACTGCCGTTGTATGCCCCGGTAGGGGAATTCCACCCAAAAACAACATTAACCTCATTTACAGTTTTTTACGATTGCTTTGACTCATTTTGCACAGCAGAATTTCAATGTACAAAACTCAAAATGCAAAGTGCTAAACTGACTTTCAAAATTCATACTCTAAGACACCACATCCTGTGCTGCCATACAAAGTGCAAAACTGTTAATACAAAGTGCCAAACTCCAAAGCATATGCTCCATTCTCAGAATACAGCCACCTAATATTACAACAATGTTCAAATGCTTATTACTACAAATGCAGATGACTAAATCAATTCAACAGGTCTTTGTAGTCATGTCTCAGTACTTCCAACAACCTTGCCGAGGTGAATAGCATTGCAACACAAGATGCTATTGTTATCAGATGCGATGTCAACAAAATTCTGTGGCCAAATGCAGCGGAGAGGCAAAATGCTGCTTAAGCACCGAAAAGCAGTTTTTTTTTTTTACTTTACAGTAAAGTTTGTTGTTACTGTAACTGTTTTTGCTTTTACTGTTGTTTTTGTTTTTACTGTACAATACAGTTGAGTTTACAGTACTGCATTACTGTATGATTTTTCTTTAATGATTAAACTTCAAATAATCTAATATTTTGTTTGACTTTCATAAAAACACAAGCGCAAAACTGCAGTCTATCACAGGGGATGATTGCTGTACATAATTTCAAGTACTTATGAGGAAATGACCATTGCATAGTCTTTCTTGGTAACAAGTATTTTGTGTTTGACCACATTATTTGATAATGGCCGTTGTATTTGAAAATGCACCAATAATTAAACTTCAACGATGAACATATCCACTGTTCTGACACTATGATAAACTTTAGCATGAAATACAATCTAATTTGATTCAGTTGTTTCTATTGTACATGCTATATATGATTTTGAGCCCAAGATTAGGAGTATAGCATTTTGCGTTATGACCAAAGAACACTTTAAAACTCTTTTCTTATCAGAAGGATTTTGTGTTTGGCAGCATTATTTCATGATGACTGTTGTATATTGAAAATGCAGCAATGATTTAACTTCATTGTTTGAAATATCTAATGTTTTGGTGCGGTGATAAACTTTTGCATATAATATTCTCAGATTTGACACTGGTATTTTTATATTGCATGCTATATAACATTTTGAACCCAAACTGAGCAGTATAGCATTCTGTGTTAAGAGTTTTGCACATTGAAACTCTGTTGTGCAAAATGAGTCAAAGCAATCGTAAAAAACTGTAACAGATCCAGCATAACTGATTAAGTCTCTCATTGTGGCTGGCCAAAACAACCTCTGACCAGAAATATCAGCAGCAGAACATGCAAATTTGGTAGAGGTACACATCAAAATGACTTACTTCCTCATTTTTTGAAAAAGTACAATGGGCGGTTAAGTGGAATCCCATATTAGGCGAAGGGGGCGTTGACCACGCTAACAGACAGTCGCTCAGTATGTTCAGTAGTCTCTCCCAAATGTTGAGCTGGTAATGGGTGGATGGAACCGAGCTGTTTACATTTTATTACAACAGCTGCCCTAGGTGCTGAGCATTTTGCAATCCCTTCTATATTAGACCAAAAGGCTGATTATTATGCTATTATCTATTATTATTATTATTATTATCTAGTGACGCATGTTCACAGGTCAGCGTGGATTTCACATGATAAAATTCAGAAAAATACGAAGAATTTAACCTTGCAAATCCACAGTTGATTTTTTACCCAGTAAACCGTCCGTTTTGGTTGCCGATTCTACCGTTGAAAGAGGCTGGGAATCTCTACGTCATCGCTCTGACATTAGCGAATCAACATTGCCGTTATAAGATTGATCTGACAGCCCTGTTCAATTGACCAATAGGGAGCGGCGATACTCCGATCGTTTGGCCGTGCATACACAACAATGGCGGCCACCGCGACCTTAGGCGCGGATGATGGCGGTGCTGAAAAGCAGTGCATAATGCACATTTCTAGCGCTGTTTCCAAGTGTGTTCCATTTTCAGGGAAGAGCTGGAAGAAGTTCTTATCTTGTGCTGCTAGGTGGAAACAGATATATGCTTCCACAGTGGCTGATATCGTCCGAAAAGCGGAGTGCAGCAGGCTGCAAATAGGCCACGTTGTCGGGCATGGGGGTGCAAATAGGCCACGTTGTCGGGCATGGGGGTGCAAATAGGCCACGTTGTCGGGCATGGGGGTGCAAATAGGCCACGTTGTCGGGCATGGGGGTGCAAATAGGCCACGTTGTCGGGCATGGTGGTGCAGGTGCTTCGGATTGTGAAGATCCGCTTTCGATTTCTGAATCACTATCGGAGATAATTTTAGTGCATAGGTCTAAAGTTAATAATATAATGGAATGACCTTAAATCCGATTTTGTGTGGCTTAATCCCTATCTTACTTTCATATGCCAAGCCGTGTTGGCATATCATATTTGAAAAAAATATGAAAAATAAATACATGCAAAATAACAGCTTTTTAGTGGTGACACTGATTTCACCCACTTTCACACTTGCTAAAGGGTGTTTTTGTTTTGTATGGAAAGTTTTTGGTTTGTATGGAAATAAAAATTTCTGTATTCATGAGAAAAAATGTGATGTCATCAAGTCACAACAGTAGTTAACCAATTTATTTGTGCACAAAAGTTGGCAGGATTTTATGGATTTTCTGAAAGACTTTTCCCTCACTAACTTGCCTTTCAGTAAACTAGTGGAGTATTTTTTTTTCCGAATCCATCTCCGTGGGTCAAGTTTGAAGTTTCAGTTTTAATGTTTTCTCAACTTTTTTTAAGTGTGGGTTCCTTCCTTGGCCATGCATGAAAAGTGCCCCATATTGCAAACGTGCAAAGGACTACCTTGTGTTTGTTTTAAACCAGAGTAAGGGTTGCCATTAGGTTTGTACTTGATTGAAAATGCACTGTACTGACACTTTAATAGGTCTGGTTCTATACTTCAAGATTGTGTTTAAAGAATTTAGGCTACATGAGTGTCTACCGTGTCTTCTCAGAACCACACCTCATAAAAGAGATATTTTTCACATGGTGTAACCATGTGTATATTTGCTATTAGTCTATCTCGGCATTTATACTTTACAATTCTAGAGATATACAAAAACTGGACATTTAAATATGTTATGCATGTGTTTTCAATCCATTTATTGAACTAATGCCATTATAATTTCAGTTTTCTTGTTCATAGGAATTTGCACATCCTGCAGAATACTTTTTAACTCTAGTTGATTTGGTGAAAAACAAAAATGAGGATGTTTTATTTGTAGGGGGGGTATTGAGGCTTATTAATGTGTATTTAATAAAATAGAAACCACAAATGCAGAATGAAAACAGAAGTGTCACACTGTTGTTTTCTTTTTTTATCATACATTTATTTAAAAAAGAAATTTCAGAAATGGGAAATTTGTGTCATTAATGAAATTGCAACAATTTATTAATTTTATAACATTTCATTCAGTGTACATTTTCTTGTACATGTACTTAAAGTTTCATCAAATCAAAATCATAACATGATTGTAAATAAGGATAGCTAAAAATTTGTTATGAAATTGCAATTTGAGGGGAAATTACTATTGAAACCATTGTAATAATGCAAAAAAGGCTTTGGGAACAGGAATACAAGGATGAGGTATGGGGTTTATTTAATGAGGGGGAGGGGGAGGGGGAAGGGGAGGGTTAATGTATTCCCCCTCACCAGACAAAGCATGTAACAATTCACTGTTGCCAGAATGAATTAAATGCCTGTCCTCTTCTCTATAAGGCCCTAGAACCACACCATACCCCCACTACCACTCCACCCCCACCCAGGGGCGTGTCTAGAACATTTTGAATGGGGGGGCCAGGCTGGGGCACAGACCCAGAGGAGGGGGGCCAGCCATCAAGGCTTACCTTTTTTTTGTTTTTTTGCCGCGTACAGCAGACACACGTGTATTTATACGACCAAACCTTAGCCCTAGCCTTAACCCTAGCCTAACCTTTTTTTTTATACCTGCCCCTGATTCTAGGTAATCATATACAGTGCCTTCAGAAAATATGAACACCCTTTCAAATTTTGCTGTTTGACAGCTCAAATTAAGATATGTTTAAATGGGCTTTTTGTTACTCATCTACACAAAGTGCTCTATAATGTCAAAGTGGAGTAAAATGTTTAGATATTTCACTATTGGATACACCAGAGCTTATTTTTAAGCCTTTACAGCAAAGGGTGTATTTTTTTCTCTACTTTGACATTATAGAGCACTTCATGTGAATGAGTAACAAAAAAAGTCAATTGAAATGTTAATTTGAGCTTTCAACATAGCACAATTTGAAAAAAATCCAATGGGTTTGGATACTTTCCAAAGGCACTGTACATATATTAAATGTTGCATTATACATTTCCAAACTGTATGGTTGAATATCCCCTCAAGATTGTAGCACTTGTTCAGATTTCCATTTTATTCTTCTGCTTCAATATTATTCTACTGTTCTATCATAACCAATAAACTGAAAGATAATGCCTTTTATTTACCCTTTATTGTATAGTGTCCCCTTACTGTGTACAGTTTTGCAGGTAGTTAAATAGTCATGCAAATCTTCAATACCCATGTAGTATAGAGAAAAGTAAGATTATAAATAAATGTGTTTGTACCCAAACAATAAAGTCAAAATAAATCTGTACACTATTATATCTAACTGCCTGTAGCTACACTACATAAATGGCCATTAGGTGGCGACAACCAGTAATATTAAGAGCACTCCTAAAACAAAATAAAATAGCATGAGAATAAATGGATACATTCCAGGTCAGAATTAACGTTTTAACAGTTAAATTGTTTATTCAGAATATTAAAGATACAAACATAAATAAATAACTATTTTACATATTAACAGTATGAAAATGGATAAAAGGCCATAAAAGCAAAGTAAATAGAAAAGTGCTATGTACAATATTCCAATATTCACAGTAGTTTGTACAGTACACAGTACAATGAGGTTTTGAACCTAAAAATATATAAAATAAAATGAATACAAAAAACAAAACATAACCATTTAGCTCTTGACTGGTCACTTCTGTGACTGGTGGGCAAAAAAGGTATTTGTGGGGGGGTTGGCTCCATATATATGAAGGGGGGGGGGGGTTGGCTCCATATATATGAAGATATTTTTTGCATTTTTATAAACTTGAGCCATAAGTTCCATGCAAATATGTAGATACTGTAATCAGACAATGCCAGGTAAGCAACATTACCTACACTTGAATAAACAGCGGAGCTGACATTTGTGACAAGGCCTTCTTATTCATTCTCAAACACAAACAGAATTTTATCCAGAATGGCAGCAGCATGATTAATCCTTAAAAGGACCATACCACTCTTTTAGACATGTGGGTCCTGTACGATCCTTTAAATGGATTAAAACAGTTTCATTCTTCTGTTTTGGTGGTGGCTGGCAAAATGTTTGACAAAATCATCCAGGTTGAGTAACTTTGCTCTCCTGGCCTCAATGCTAAGTACTCCAATGTTACTAAGCCTTTCATCATTCATAGTAACGTTAATGTAATAGATTCTAGTTAGCTAACGTTAGCTATCTTAAGCTAACGTTATGTCTTAGCCGAGCCCGTTGGCATTTGCTTAGCGCTAGCCGAGCCTGTGTTAGCGTTCACTTAGCTAGCTAACGCTATCTAGAAGTTACGTTATGCATTTGCCTTTTAACTTCTATTATCTAGTCCATTACAGTCCACATAAAAAGAACACATTTGAACTTCAGTTTAGCTACCTAACGTTACCTATATTAGGGAGGTCAAACCCGTTTTCGTGATTTTTCAGAAAACATATTTTGCCAGCTTATTTTTCATGTATATTGTCCTAAATGCTACAATATAGGCTAATCAAATAACAATATATAAATCGTATATTAGATTTAGTAGATTTCGTAGTATTCATAGTAGATTTCCTTGTTAAATGACATGTTGAAATGAGCCCATTGTGATTACATTGCGGGCAGAACGTTCGACCTCCCTAGCTACCTATATTCCACTTTTGTTCTTCAGCGACGACAGCGTCAAATGATCTTGCATCTTCTCAGCGGCAGACGTTAAAATGTTGATTGCTGAATGCTGAAGTGAGGCGGCTAGCTCTGTCATTGGAAGATGCAACTTTGGTTCCGCCTCATTTTATGTCCATTCCCATTGGGCTAAAGAGGCTTCTTTCGTCGATACTGACAAGCCAATGGCCTATCATATTCCGGATCTGGTAGGGGGGGCACCAGGGGTGGCCAATCAGATTCCAGTGGGGGCCAGTGCCACCACTGGCCCCCCACTGGACCCGCCCCTGCCCCCACCCCCACCCCCACGCCAATGGAACAAATGATTCTTTGGAAACATGCAAGACTCATAATAACACTCCAGTATCATTTTACCATTGAAATGTACAGTTATCCAACATTGACCAATAGAGGGTGCTATTTCTATGAAGCATAATTAAAAGGCTCATTATTCAAAAACTGGTTAGTTTAGGGATTGTGGATTTTGGTATTAGCAATCAGTATACTATTGACTAATAAATTAAAGTGTTTCCACCTCTTGACCCAAGAGGTGCGCCACGAAACTCACTTTCTGGGCACATATTGGAGGCATGCCCCATGGTCTATATGGAAAAATAATCCAGACATGTCCTGTCTGAGATTAGCAATCCCCAGAATTTAACATTATAGCGCTTGCTTTTACAAGATGACACTTTTGCGAATTAAAATATAGCTCAGTATCATTTATTTTATAGTGTTGTGGTCACTTTATCAAGGGAGTATATCGGGGGCGGCCAACCATGTTCCTGGAGAGCTGGTTTTTGCTGGTTTTTGTTGTTACTCGTCATTTTATTGATCAATTAAGGCAGTCGATTACGCAGTTAACTCACCTCACCTGGTTTCTTTGGTCTAAGTACTTGTCATATTTAAGGTAAAAACTAAAACCAGCAGACCCTGTGGCTCTCTAGGACCAGGGTTGGCCACCCCTGGTGTATATAACACTGGGGTGCACTGCATACATAAATACATACCGTACACTTATCTGCCATAGCCACACCAACAAACAGAAACAAACCAGCATTTTATTTTGGATGTTTTGTTCTTATAAAGAAATGAGCATAACCTTCTGACACAGACTGTGGATGTCATATCCTGCCTGGTAATGCAGGGTTTCATGAACACGTTTCTACATCTGTGGCAGGATGCTGTACCAAGAGAAGAAAAAACAAAACGACAGAGAAAGCTTGTTGTGTTGTTTCGATTGTCAGGCATTGAGCTGTTAGACAGTTAGAGACACAGGACACAGATCATACGCTATAAAGAGGAGATTAAAAGACGAATATAAAGATGAAATGGCCCAACTTACCTCTCAAGACGAAGACTGTCTATTTAGTCCAGAACATCACCGTGATGATTCTGCTCCAGATTACAGAGTACCTGACGGAACCTCTTTTTACCTGCCCATGCAAGTACAAGATTTGTTTTGTCTGTTTATACTTCCTAGTTCCAGTGGCCGCCTTCACTGCGTTTGCCTTGTCCCTGCAGCAGGGCAACATCTTTATGAAGACATGCTGGGAAAACTACTGGCCCTACTGTGGAGGGAAAGATAAGAGCGATAATGATCCAGCAAGTGCACGTCCAAGCAGTCCTGCTGAAGGCACCGATGCTCCAAGCAGTAATACTGGGAACACTACTCGGAATGGTTGTAATGAACGTCTACGCTGTTTCCGTTCTTGGCTGAGGACACTGTACCCAGCCTTTTGCTGGGTTGTGATTCTTCTGATTGATGGAAAGTATGCAGCCTGTGGACTGTACAGCAAATGTAACAGTACAATGAGCACTGTGGACATGAAGGATCCAGAAATAGTGCACATCATGACGCTATCCAAAGTACGTATCAACATCAGCGACTTTCCCTTATAGAAACCTGTAACCTTTTCATAGTTCAGAATTTTTTCAAAGTTTTGATTGTGATTGTTCCTGTGGAAAAACTTTTTGCCCACTGTAAAACTTATCAAACTTGTATGAACATGTAGGTAGACTAAAATTTGAATTTCCTTCTACAGCAGCTTCAAACCCAAATGTGAAGATACTCACAGCACTTCTGTTTGTCTGATGTTTATAGAAAATAAACCTAATTTTCAATGATCTCTGTCCTGATTCCTCCCTCTCACACAGATATCGGGATTCAGTGCCATTGCTGCATTTGTGCTGTTCTACTTCATCTACCTGTGCTGTGATTGTTTCTGCCGATCACCTGCAGATCGGTACGAGGAGATGTACAGGTCAAAGCTAAAGAAAGAAAGAGAGAAGTTCGCAAGGAATTATGCAAAGACGTGCTCCAAGAACAGAGCTACACGGTGCGAGAAAGAGGTGGGAATTCCTGTAGAACAGTCTGGAACCAAGGGACCAACACCATCTGGAGCCAGGGCCCCAACACCGCCTGGAACCGGGGCCCCAACACCATCTGGAGCTGGGGCCCCAACATCGCCTGGAACCGGGGGCGCAGCTCAGTCTGAAAAGGGCGCAAAAGAAATTGTGGACATCATAAACAAGGGCTTTGATTTTTCTATAAAAAATGAACATGAAAAGACAAAAGCAACGGAAGATACTAGACCAAGTTTGAATGACGATGCTGAGTCTTCTCTCCTGGAGCAAATCCCATTAGAAATGCGTACATCGTGAATATTGGCATATTACCTGCCCACGCTTTGTTCATGACATTCCAATGAACCTTGTGCCTTAATGATTTTATAAAACAAAATTTAAACGCAGGTTTGTTTTGCTTAGGTTGTTTTTTATAGAAATTAATGCCAAGACCTTCTCTATGTTTCACAGAGATACAAAGCTAGTTTGAAAGTAGTTGCTTGTAACTTGCAAGACGACCTCTCGCAGAGAAGACTGTGTTAGTGCCATTTTTACATTTATAAGTTCACATTCAAGTATTATTAAGACAGTGTATAGCACTTGCCTGTACCTTACCTTATTTACCTGTGAGGAGACTTACCTGTATCTTATTTACCTTTTTTACTTACCTGTTACCTGAAAAGAAAGAAACCATATCAGTGAGAAGAATGTACAAAGCTTTATTTGTAAGAGTCATTTAAGAAACCATTTAAGAAACTAGAAATGACTTACCTTGTATTTAGTATTGCGTTGGCTGTACGAGGCTTCCGTAGAACAAGGGAAAATTCAATTGTATTTGTGAATGAGTTCGGTTGTGTTGAATAAATGACGGGAGCAACACATTGCTTTTACCGTAGTTGTAAACCTTACACACGAGTAAATTCGTCTTTCCCGTCTGACCAGCGAAGTGGTTGAACATCAGAAAAAGAAATATGTTGACAACTGAAAACTAGAACAGTAGCCACTACAGACTGTATAAAGGCAAACGCAAATGGTCAAATGGGGCTTATAGGCGATAGATCAAAACCCGCTGAAAATATTTATAAGTGTACTTAAGAATGTTTTGGCTTGATCAGTTTATTGGGCATTTTCTTTTTTACTTAATTGTTAGAAATTAAAATGTTTTAACTTTGTCTTAATTTCTTATCCTACAGTTATTACAGAAATAAACACAGGAGAATTTTAGGAGAATCGCTCAAGTTTAATCATAAATGGTTTATTTAAAGAATAATGCCTTCAAATATGATGATCCAAAAATGCTAATGTACTGCTGACATCACACAATCTCTTTGTATGTTCAATTTTTTAAATAAAATACAATGCAATAAATAACACCGTCTATGTCCATTAATACAGTTATCTAGTATGATATTCAGTTTCACTCTGCTACACCTTCCCTCAAACCCACACAATCCCTGAAGGAGGTTTTTTTTGGAGGGAGATTCACACTCAATTTCACACATGCACACTGAGTGCGTCCCAATACTCGAAAAATGCACCCTCCTTTCCTCCACTACCACCTCCTCTCCGAACCCAATTGTTGTGTCCTAATCTAATGTTGCTGATTACACATTAATTACATATTAATGGTTACATATTAATTAATGTCTCTATGCAAACCGCAATATCGGGTACATTGTATAATGTGAATGCAACTATTTATACTTGAAACGTACAGGCAGTTTTGCATACTTCCAGGTAGGAGAGGAGTGGTAGTGGGGGAGTGGAGGAAAGGAGGTGAGGAGTGAAGAATATTGGGACACAGCCACTATTTCAACCATCATCATTACCACTTCCTATGGTCAGAGCTGTGAGATACAGAACTCTAGCTCCCCCTGTTGGTGGGAGTTTTATTGCAGTTTAATGTACATTCTTGCTCAACTGCTTTCATCAGTATGCTGAATATTTTTTCCTCCTTTCAGTATTTTGGATTGCCCAGCATTACTTTTTACTGTGAAAAGAAAGAACTGAAAATTGACAAAGATGAGAGAGAAAGAGAGAGGGAGAGAGAGATAATTAAAGAGCATATGGCAGGTGCCCCAAACACCTCGATTTTGTTTAATAGTTAAAATATTAGAGAACCCGTATGAGCATCAATCATCAATTTATTTACTTATGTATTTATTATTTTCCTGTAACTATCATTCACACTGTCACAAGTAGGCTACTTTAGGCATTTTGTGTGACCATGCCCATTGAGTGTGTGATGTAACGTTGGGTAAACAAAGGATTGATTCACCAGCAAGCCTATTGGCTGAACACTGGAAATTACAAAAAAGAAAGAAAATAATATCTTATAAATTAAGGAAGCATATACGTGCCAAAATTCAAATGAAAATGCAGATCGGGGATTGCATATCTTTTTAATTTGATGTGCGCAAAAACCATGACATAATTCAAATGAAAATGCTAAAGGCCATTTTCAAGTTAATGTACGCACTTTATCTGACAATTTGAAAATGTTAATGCAAATCAATTTTTCTTGCCTCTACGACACAACCTTGCCATAATTTAAATTAAAATGAAAAGGCACATTTGTATTAGATAATTGATGGATGGATGTAAATGTGTGTTCCCTTGTGTATATGCATGTGTTTCTCTCTGATACATTTGCCAGACAGGTAGCTGATAAAACGATCACTGCCAAACATCTATCTATGGAGGGAAACCACAGAACTATATAAGAACTAGAAAGGAAACGTGGTCACGTGGTTCCATTCAACCCTATTCAATTTGGTTCTTCCGCAAGTGGCACCACCGCAAGATGGCTGATGCAATAATAAGACCTATTCATATAATCATAGCATAGACGTATTCAATAATTTATCGATGTTTTTATTGTTTTGATTTTCACATAGCATCTTCTCACAATACCCACTCCGCAGAGGTTCTAGATTTACAGCGGCAGCCATTACTCTCTGCAAAAGGGACAAAATGACCACCTTCACGTGACATGTCACATTGGCCAATCAGAGAAAAAACTTTGGGCCGTGGAAAAAGCACCGTTTTGAGAAGGCACTTACCTTTCTGGGGGCTGTGTCCGAATACGACCCCTGTTCCCTCACTTTGCAAGCAGTGTGCGAAAGAAATCCCGCAAAACTCTAGTGAGGAAGTAGTTTGTAATATCTATTTTTATTTTTTAAAATCTTTATTGAGAATATCAATCAGTTAAAATATGACAATTGTTGCAAAGTGTAGATTATGAATGAAGATAGAACTGACAAAAATAAAAAAAGAGTAGTTTGTAATATGAATGCTTGGCCTGATGGGACCTGTCCACTTGGGTTGCTGTTGATGCCTGCCTTTAAAAGTACTGCTTCGGCTTGGTGCCCTGCAACTCGGGACACCAGAGCAATGATGTCTCCTATTGCCAGTGCATGTCTTGCTGTTAGGGTCTCGAATTTGGAAATCCTAGGGCCAGCGGCGTCTTGGGTCTTTGGCAATTTTCCCAGTATGCCCTCTAGGTCGATGTGGCCCCATGGGACATACTGGATAAAGGGTGCAGCGGACCCTTGTTGTGGTAGTAGTTGCAGGGGGGCTTGGAAGGCCCATCGCCCGAGCGGTCTTCCCTTCTTCTTCATCTTGGCAGGAGTCGGAAGTATGCTTGGTGTTTTTCCTGGAGCTCCTGGTGTTGTGTATGGCTGAGTACATGGTGAAGTACCTGCATGGTACTTTCATGGTTCTTTGAGATATTTTCTTAGGCCCTTAAATGCTGAGACTCAGCTTGTCATATGCTTCCTCTGCTTGCTTCACCGCTTTAGACAATTCTTTCTTCAGAGCCCTCTTCTCAACAGGGCTCAAAAAACTTTTGGCTTCCCTGTATCGTTCCTCCAGGTCTTCAACTTCTCGTAGGCTTTCTTCCACGTGGCTCAGCTTTTTCTTTTTTTTTCTCTTTTCCTCAGCTTCTCTTGCTCTAGCTTAATACTGGCATACTTGAGCATGGGCAGCTTCAGTGCTCCTGAAACATTCATAGTGGCTGTGTCGCCACTATTGTCTGGTGAGTTGACCTTGCTGTCCCAGTCAGGGATATCGCCGCCCCTGGTCGCTATCTTCTAAGTACTCCCTTCCTGTGGCTCCGTTGTAGTAGAAATCTTCTGGACTTTCTTTTCTTTGTGCTCCCTGGTTTGATTGGCTCTTTTGCATTTGTGGGCGTGGAACGGGGACCCTAGATGCTTCCCTCTCGTTAGACAGGTGCTTTGTCTTTGTCCTGATGTTTGGTCGTCTTCTGCAAGCGTGCCGGGGAAGGTCATCTGTCCCCTCAGGGTTACTGGCCTTGGCTCCTCTTCTCCCATCAGCATCTGGAGGTTTACCTGCTTTGGCTCTATCTGTGGGGGCGGTTCAGATGGAGGAGCACTTGGGTTGGATGGAAGTGGGCATTGTGGTGGAGAATCAGGTAACTTGGGCTCTATTTTGGCCTTGGCCTGGGCAGCCCTTTGGATCCCGCTTTGCACCATCCATTGCGCGAAGCACTGTCTGTGTCTCTTGGGTTTGAATACTCGCCGGTCCCTTCCTCCCAGTAGGGTATCGAAGGACTTCAGATGCGTAATGCTCCAGGAGCCTTTGGGTGGCCAGGGAGTGAATGAGGTGCTTGTCCAGTTCATCCACTTCTTATGGCCTACTGATGTTTTTCCCATGCAGCTCCACCATCAGGGACAGGGGCGTGGCTGGGGCTGGGGCTTCCTTTTCTTTGGCATCAGTCATCGTCATCGTCATCACAAAAAACAGGACGGTAATATGAAACCCGCCCAGTTTGCAGACACACAATGCTCTCAATTGTTCTTTGTTCAAGAGAACATGTTTTGAAGGTCTCATACAGTGTTTTTACAGATTCCAGGTTGCAATTGGGAGTTCACAATGGCATTTTGTCTGCATACTGGAGGTCACATACACAGTCTTAACACTTTATATAAACATCCAATCTGAGTTTAGGACTATCTTTGTTTTTATTTTAATCGGTCAAGTCTTCTTTTATGACTATATCAACCTCTTTGAGTATATCAATCGGTCAAGTCCTGTTTAATGACCGCATCAACCTCTTTGAGTATATCAAAGTCCAGTATACGTTTCGGGCTATTTCGTTTTCAGTTTATATTCTAATCTATCGGTCAAGTCCTGTTTTATGACCGTATCATGCACATTGGGTAAATTACTTAAACCTATGTAAACCTATGTATTGCCTCATCATTCTCTGCTTTCACTAGAATTTGTCTTAGAGGGCATCACTCCAGGATGGGGCCCCCCTCAACTGATGGGCCGAGGCCAAACCAACTCTAATACAGATTCTTTATGAAAAAGGTATCTGCTTACCTGTTCTATGTTGCACGCTTTTGTCGGTAAGACCCCTTCCCGTCAGCAGAAGCAGGTCGCCCCTCCGCAGAGGTATTGCTCTCCTGGCTGGCTCGCCAAAATTGTTGAGGACAACTTTTTCTCTTCTTCAGTTGTGACCTCAAGGTCGGTTCAGTCGGGTGTGGAGAATTCTAGATATCCTGAACTAAAACAGATTCAAGACTGAAACCAAAGAAACTTCAACATCACAGGCTTTTATTAAGAGGGTCTGTTGAGGTCAATTACAGCATGTGTGGAAAAGCAAGTTTACCCAAATCATGCAGCAATGGACTCTGGGGTGGGGTGGGGCTCAGCACCTTTTTATCTGGACAAAATAACATCTCTCACATCACTCACATATGGCCCCATCCGCCCCATACCCAAAGCTCATCACTGCCTGGTAGTGGCTACTTTTGCATGACATGATAGCAACAGGCCTTATCTATATAAGAAGTATCTTTTTTCACAGAAAGAGAGAAGTGAAGACACTTCCATTTGAGCATTGGAATGCTAACTCATGATACAATGAGAAAGGAGTAAACATAATGTATTAAGGCATATATTCAATAAACTTGTATAAAACGCACACATTAGTATTCCATGCTGTCACTAATGTATATGTTAGTATGTAAACTTATCATTAATCTATGTATTGGTTAAAATACAAAAGATACAGAAGTTCTGGCATCTTCCCGAAATGGGCCTTTGGCTCATAAATGAAACTTGACCGTAACTTCTATGCATGGCACTGTGTTTCTTTAAACTAGCCCATCTACTTGCAGTTACTTTTAAAGCTCTTTGTTATTATAGAATACATTTCTAATCAAGTATAAATGTATGAATATGGCGTATAAAACACACGTGTTTCCACATTTACCTGCACGTATTCACACACATAACTCACACACCTGTTTCCACATTTACGTGCACGTATTCACACACATAACTCACACACCTGTTTCCACATTTACCTGCGCATATTCACACACATAACTCACACACCTGTTTCCACATTTACCTGCGCATATTCACACACATAACTCACACACCTGTTTCCACATTTACCTGCACGTATTCACACACATAACTCACACACCTGTTTCCACATTTACCTGTGCATATTCACACACATAACTCACACACCGGTTTCCACATTTACCTGCGCATATTCACACACATAACTCACACACCTGTTTCCACATTTACCTGCGTGTATTCACACACATAACTCACACACCTGTGTCCACATTTACCTGCGCATATTCACACACATAACTCACACACCTGTTTCCACATTTACCTGCGCATATTCACACACATAACTCACACACCTGTTTCCACATTTACCTGCGCATATTCACACACATAACTCACACATAACTCACACACCTGTTTCCACATTTACCTGCGCATATTGACACACATAACTCACACACCTGTTTCCACATTTACCTGCGCATATTCACACACCTCATATTAACCTGTTGAAGCCCTGTGGAGGAAAATCTCCCCGTTCTTTCCCCTGCCCACTTCAAGGAGGCGCTGCTGCTGGTGAGGCTGACTGTACCCCCACCTCCCTTCTCCTGCTCCACCTCCTCAGCTGCTCCCTAAACTCTGGCTCCTCAGGCATGTACCATGTGATACATTTGGAGTGGGAGGGGTTGGGGGGGGGTAACAAGATGAAGTGTGTCTGGGTGTGGGAGAGCTAAATAAAGAGATAAGTAAAAATTGACAGACAGACAGACAGACAGATATTGTGTGTGTGAGAGAGAGAGAGAGTTAGAGAGAGGGAGAGAGAGAGACCTGCAGACTGAAGCTCATAATCGCCATGGTGATCACACCTCCCTCAGAGCTGGTAATGGCTGGATGGAACTGAGCTGTTTGCATTTTATTTATTAGATGCCAAGCATTTAGCAATCCCTTCTATATGGAAAAATGCACTACATACATAAATACATAAGCACATATCTGCCATATCCATACCAACAAACAGAAACAAACCAGCATTACATTTAGCTTTGTTTTGGGCATAACACCAGACTGCGGTTGTGATATCTTGCACGGTAATGCAGTTTCATAAAGACGTTTCTACTTTCTGTGGCAGGATGCTGTACCATGAGAACAAAGAACAAAAAAGACACAGAAAAAGCTCATTGGGTTGTTTTGCTTTTCATGCATTGAGCTGGCAGACAGTGACAGACACTTGACACAGATCACCTCATTTAACAGATCAAGCATAACTGATTAAGTCTCTCTTTGTGGCTGGCCAAAACTGTAGTCTCTCCCGAATGTTGAGCTGGTAATGGGTGGATGGAACCGAGCTGTTCGCATTTTATTACAACAACTGCTTTAGGTGCTGAGCATTTTGCAATCCCTTCTATAATCTTAGGGGGCACTGAGTACATAAATACGTACACACATCTGCCATATTCAATTAAATTCAATTTTATTTGTATAGCACTTTTTACAGAGAACTGTCACAAAGTCGCTGCACAGAGAAACAGAAGGAAAACTGAGCAAAATCCAGGCCCCAATGGGAAGAAATCTCGGAAGGAACCTGGCTAGAGAGGGGGGGCCCATCCTTCGCTGGCCGGCCCGGTTTAAACTAAAGCTGGAATGGATGGTAACAGAATGTAATGAGGGATCTAACAGAAAAAAATCAAGTGGGCTGAACAGTCTGAGATATTAATTGGGCAATAGTCTCATTGGGCAATTTCAAAAATGCGTTAAATGAATTTGAAGCCGAGGTCTGTGCGTCTGTGTGTATGTTTTAAATAATGTTGCCATAACGTTTATCAGTTTGATTGATGTATAGGGTCAGGACAGGAGCGGTCGCCCGATCAGGGAGAGGGGGCCGGGCTGGAGTAATCTGCATATCCATACCAACAAACAAAAACTAACCAGCATTACATTTTGGATGTTTTGTTCTCATGAAAAAATTGGAACGAAAAACCACAGGAAAAGCCCAGAACCAAACAGAAACGGTTGGTAAAATTTGTGGGCATTGAGCTGGCAGACTGTGACAGACACTGGACACACATCATCGACTGTAAAGAGATTAAAAGAAGAATATAAAGATGGATTGGTCCTTCTTAAAATTCTACGTGAAGATCATCTATTTAGTCCAGAACATCACCGTGGCGATTCTGCTCCAGATTACAGAGCACCTGACGGACCCTCTTTTTACCTGCCCATGTAGTAAGTACCAGACTTGTTTTGTCTGCTTATACTTCCTAATTCCAGCCGCTGCCTTCACTGCATTTGCCTTGTCCCTGCAGCACGGCAATACCTTTATGAAGACATGCTGGGAAAAGTGCAGCAAACTCTGTGGAAAATACTGCCGCTGCTGTGGAGGGAATGCTGATGCTACATGCTGTGAAAAGTGCAAAACATGCCGTGCAAAATGCTTCCCCTGCTGTGGAGGGAAATATAGGCATGCTAAAGTTACATTGTGTAAGAATGAATGTCTACGCTGTTTCCGTTCTTGGCTGAGGACACTGTACCCCGCCTTTTGCTGGGTTGTGATTCTTCTGATTGATGGAAAGTATGCAGCCTGTGGACTATACAGCAAGTGTAACAGTACAATGGGCACTGTGGACATGAAGGACCCAGAAATAATGTACAACATGACGAGATCCAAAGTACGTATCAACATCAGCGCCTTTCCCTTATAGAAACCTGCAACCTTTTCATAGTTTAGAATTTTTTAAAAATTAAAAAAAATGTTTTGATTGTGATTGTTCCTGTGGAACGACTATATCATCCCCATCTGATAAAATCTTTTGTCAACTGCGAAACTTGCATCAACATGCAGGCAGACTACAGTCTGAATTTGTCAAGACTCCTACTACAGCTACATGAAACCCTAATGCTAAAATACTCATAGCACATTTGTTTGTCTGATGTTTATAGAAAATTACGAATTACATTTCTGGAAAACACAAACATTGTGAAAAAGCTTCTGAAGACAAAAATCAACCTAAAAAGGACAATAGTGGGCTGGGTTAACCATGCCTTTTATCTCTGCTTACACAGGGCAAAGCTGATAAAAACAAACTTGCCTCATTTTAAATATAATCTCTATCCTGATTCCTCCCTCTCACACAGATATGGGGATTCACAGTGGTTGCTGCATTTGTGCTGTTCTATTTCATCTACCTGTGCTGTGATTGTTTCTGCCGATCACCTGCAGATCGGTACGAGGAGATGTACAGGTCACAGCTGGAGGAAGACAGAGAGGAGTGCGCAAGGAAGTATGCAAAGACGTGCTCACAGAACAGAGCTGCGCGGTGTGAGAAAGAGCTGAAGCTGAGACGCCTTGTAGAACAGTCTGGAACATCACCAACACCGCCTAGAGCCGGGGAACCAACACCGCCTGGAGCCGGGGAACCAACACCGCCTGGAGCCGGGGAACGAACACCGCCTGGAGCCGGGGAACCAACACCGCCTGGAGCCGGGGAACCAACACCGCCTGGAGCCGGGGAACCAACACCGCCTGGAGCCGGGGAACCAACACCGCCTGGAGCCGGGGAACCAACACCGCCTGGAGCCGGGGAACCAACACCGCCTAGAGCCGGGGAACCAACACCGTCTGGAGCCGGGGAACCAACACCGTCTGGAGCCGGGGAACCAACACCGCCTGGAGCCGGGGAACCTACACCGTCTGGAGCCGGGGAACCTACACCGTCTGGAGCCGGGGAACCAACACCGCCTGGAGCCGGGGAACCAACACCGCCTGGAGCCGGGGAACCAACACCGCCTAGAGCCGGGGAACCAACACCGTCTGGAGCCGGGGAACCAACACCGTCTGGAGCCGGGGAACCAACACCGCCTGGAGCCGGGGAACCTACACCGTCTGGAGCCGGGGAACCTACACCGTCTGGAGCCGGGGAACCAACACCGCCTAGAGCCGGGGAACCAGCACCGCCTGGAGCCGGGGAACCAACACCGTCTGGAGCCGGGGAACCAACACCGTCTGGAGCCGGGGAACCAACACCGTCTGGAGCCGGGGAACCAACACCGTCTGGAGCCGGGGAACCAACACCGTCTGGAGCCGGGGAACCAACACCGCCTGGAGCCGGGGAACCAACACCGCCTAGAGCCGGGGAACCAACACCGCCTAGAGCCGGGGAACCAACACCGTCTGGAGCCGGGGAACCAACACCGTCTGGAGCCGGGGAACCAACACCGCCTAGAGCCGGGGAACCAACACCGTCTGGAGCCGGGGAACCAACACCGCCTGGAGCCGGGGAACCAACACCGCCTAGAGCCGGGGAACCAACACCGCCTGGAGCCGGGGAACCAACACCGCCTAGAGCCGGGGAACCAACACCGCCTGGAGCCGGGGAACCAACACCGCCTAGAGCCGGGGAACCAACACCGCCTGGAGCCGGGGAACCAACACCGCCTGGAGCCGGGGAACCAACACCGTCTGGAGCCGGGGAACCAACACCGCCTGGAGCCGGGGAACCAACACCGCCTAGAGCCGGGGAACCAACACCGTCTGGAGCCGGGGAACCAACACCGCCTAGAGCCGGGGAACCAACACCGCCTAGAGCCGGGGAACCAACACCGTCTGGAGCCGGGGAACCAACACCGTCTGGAGCCGGGGAACCTACACCGTCTGGAGCCGGGGAACCAACACCGTCTGGAGCCGGGGAACCAACACCGTCTGGAGCCGGGGAACCAACACCGTCTGGAGCCGGGGAACCAACACCGTCTGGAGCCGGGGAACCAACACCGTCTGGAGCCGGGGAACCAACACCGTCTGGAGCCGGGGAACCAACACCGTCTGGAGCCGGGGAACCAACACCGCCTAGAGCCGGGGAACCAACACCGCCTAGAGCCGGGGAACCAACACCGTCTGGAGCCGGGGAACCAACACCGCCTGGAGCCGGGGAACCAACACCGTCTGGAGCCGGGGAACCAACACCGTCTGGAGCCGGGGAACCAACACCGTCTGGAGCCGGGGAACCTACACCAACAAACTGCGCCTGCTCCGTGGAGCCGAAGAGGACTCAACCTGTCCCTCTGATTGGTCCTGAACAAATGTGAATACCCTGTCCAAACGACACAATATTTTAAAAAAATCAGCACATGCAGAGGCATTAGGAAAGGCACCTATTGCAATAAAAAAGTTTTGTGGGAAAAATTTATTGACTGAGTATTTTGACCACTTTTGCTGCCATTGACTTACATGGTGAAAGACCTATACTGCAGCCAATCGCAGTGGTGCTAGTGAGCAACGGCACAATTGCCGCTACCAGCCCAACCAGGAAGTGAGCTTCAAAACGAAAACCCAGTCTTGGCCCCTTGTGTGGAGCGTGTGTTAGAGTGGCGTGGATTTTCCCCCTTTATGTTTTTTCCTGCATGATCGGGTAAGGGCTCTTTTTGGTTTCGTCAATCTTCTTTTCTGTCATTTAAATTCACTGTTTCTTTAGTGATAGATAGTTTGGGTGGTAATTGGGCGTCCTCCAGCGGCTCTCGCTGGCTGAGATGGCTCAGGGAGCGAATACGGGGTTTGAGCAGCTCACTAGATGGCACGGTGTGAGAATCGCGCCAGCGCTGGCATGCTCGGTGGAAGAGTGTGGCTTGGCTGTTGGAGATGTAGTAGGCCATGTGAGCATTAAGTCAGCGTCAAGAATGAATAGTGCCATAGTACTTTTTCTCGAGCAGGTACAAAAAGTTAATACGTTGGTTGAGAAGGGTATTGTGATAAATGACACGCACAATCCGGTTTTTCCCCTGGTCAATCCAGCAAAGCGAGTCGTCATTTCAAATGCCCCTCCGTTTTTAAGAGATGAGGCGCTGGCGAGAGAGCTGTCTCGTCATGGGCAGATAGTCTCGGGGGTTTAAAAGAATAAATCTTGGTGCAAAAGACTCGAGAATGAAACATGTTGTCTCATTTAGGAGACAGGTTCTGATGATTCTGCAGGCTGGGGAAGATTTAAATCTTAGACTTGTGTTTAGGATAGATAACTATGATTACACAATTCACGTAACAACTGAATCAATGAAGTGCTTTCGCTGCGGGAAGGAGGGACATTTGGTGCGGCATGTCCGGAGCAGAATAGCAATCAGACCGGTAGATAGAAGAAAACTTTTCGGTGATTAACGAAACAACGTTGCCGAGCTCAGGCGAGGTTAACGGGGGGAGGCCAGCGGAGAGAAGGCTCCGGAGACGAGGGAAGAGGGCAGGGACCAGCCGGTGGCCTCAGTATCGGCAGCTAAAACGGGTGTGGAGGAGGCAGA
>CM056396.1:23893059-23974896 GCA_029718625.1 Synaphobranchus kaupii
AAAGCAGAGAGGGGTACAGACAGAGATGGGATCAGAGAGGGGGAAAGCAGAGAGGGGTACAGATAGAGATGGGATCAGAGAGGGGGAAAGCAGAGAGGGGTACAGATAGAGATGGGATCAGAGAGGGGGAAAGCAGAGAGGGGTACAAATAGAGATGGGATCAGAGAGGGGGAAAGCAGAGAGGGGTACAGATAGAGATGGGATCAGAGAGGGGGAAAGCAGAGAGGGGTACAGATAGAGATGGGATCAGAGAGGGGGAAAGCAGAGAGGGGTACAGATAGAGATGGGATCAGGGAGGGGGAAAGCAGAGAGGGGTACAGATAGAGATGGGATCAGAGAGGGGGAAAGCAGAGAGGGGTACAGATAGAGATGGGATCAGACAGGGGGAAAGCAGAGAGGGGTACAGATAGAGATGGGGTCAGACAGGGGGAAAGCAGAGAGGGGTACAGATAGAGATGGGGTCAGACAGGGGGAAAGCAGAGAGGGGTACAGATAGAGATGGGATCAGACAGGGGGAAAGCAGAGAGGGGTACAGATAGAGATGGGATCAGAGAGGGGGAAAGCAGAGAGGGGTACAGACAGAGATGGGATCAGAGAGGGGGAAAGCAGAGAGGGGTACAGATAGAGATGGGATCAGAGAGGGGGAAAGCAGAGAGGGGTACAGATAGAGATGGGGTCACACAGGGGGAAAGCAGAGAGAGGTACAGATAGAGATGGGGTCAGACAGGGGGAAAGCAGAGAGGGGTACAGATAGAGATGGGGTCAGACAGGGGGAAAGCAGAGAGGGGTACAGATAGAGATGGGGTCAGACAGGGGGAAAGCAGAGAGGGGTACAGATAGAGATGGGGTCAGACAGGGGGAAAGCAGAGAGAGGTACAGATAGAGATGGGGTCAGACAGGGGGAAAGCAGAGAGGGGTACAGATAGAGATGGGGTCAGACAGGGGGAAAGCAGAGAGGGGTACAGATAGAGATGGGATCAGAGAGGGGGAAAGCAGAGAGGGGTACAGACAGAGATGGGATCAGAGAGGGGGAAAGCAGAGAGGGGTACAGATAGAGATGGGGTCAGACAGGGGGAAAGCAGAGAGGGGTACAGATAGAGATGGGGTCAGACAGGGGGAAAGCAGAGAGGGGTACAGATAGAGATGGGATCAGAGAGGGGGAAAGCAGAGAGGGGTACAGATAGAGATGGGATCAGACAGGGGGAAAGCAGAGAGGGGTACAGATAGAGATGGGGTCAGACAGGGGGAAAGCAGAGAGGGGTACAGATAGAGATGGGGTCAGACAGGGGGAAAGCAGAGAGGGGTACAGATAGAGATGGGATCAGACAGGGGGAAAGCAGAGAGGGGTACAGATAGAGATGGGGTCAGACAGGGGGAAAGCAGAGAGGGGTACAGATAGAGATGGGATCAGAGAGGGGGAAAGCAGAGAGGGGTACAGATAGAGATGGGATCAGAGAGGGGGAAAGCAGAGAGGGGTACAGATAGAGATGGGATCAGAGAGGGGGAAAGCAGAGAGGGGTACAGATAGAGATGGGATCAGAGAGGGGGAAAGCAGAGAGGGGTACAGATAGAGATGGGATCAGAGAGGGGGAAAGCAGAGAGGGGTACAGATAGAGATGGGATCAGAGAGGGGGAAAGCAGAGAGGGGTACAGATAGAGATGGGATCAGAGAGGGGGAAAGCAGAGAGGGGTACAGATAGAGATGGGATCAGAGAGGGGGAAAGCAGAGAGGGGTACAGATAGAGATGGGATCAGACAGGGGGAAAGCAGAGAGGGATACAGATAGAGATGGGATCAGAGAGGGGGAAAGCAGAGAGGGGTACAGATAGAGATAGGGTCAATTAACAAGAAAAGCTTCACCCTTCCCCCTCATGGGCAAAAACAACAAACTAAAATAATCATCAAGTTCTCAATAGTCATCAATCAAACAAGACTTAAACCATCACTGCCAGATATGCAATAGATATGGATGGATCACTTTGAGGTTTTCTTCTCCTGACTTATATTTCCAATAGGAAAATGATTTAGGAGAAAAAACGCTTAAAGTGATCCATCCATCCAACCATTTAGCCAACCATGTGTTCCATACTGTTCCAGTGAAAGTTACAGCTTAATCTAGTTCCTGTCCAAACACTTTTGGAGTGCACTGCATGTACCAACATCAGTCCCTATTCTTTACATAAACATGTAAAGTAGTAGAGCACACAGCACAGTCTGGAGTAGAGCACACAGCACAGTCTGGAGTAGAGCACACAGCACAGTCTGGAGTAGAGTACACAGCACAGCCTGGAGTAGAGTGCACAGCACAGCCTGGAGTAGAGCGCACAGCACAGCCTGGAGTAGAGCGCACAGCACAGTCTGGAGTAGAGTGCACAGCACAGCCTGGAGTAGAGCACACAGCACAGTCTGGAGTAGAGCACACAGCACAGTCTGCAGTAGAGCACACAGCACAGCCTGGAGTAGAGCGCACAGCACAGCCTGGAGTAGAGCACACAGCACAGCCTGGAGTAGAGCACACAGCACAGCCTGGAGTAGAGCGCACAGCACAGTCTGGAGTAGAGCGCACAGCACAGTCTGGAGTAGAGCACACAGCACAGTCTGGAGTAGAGCACACAGCACAGTCTGGAGTAGAGCACACAGCACAGCCTGGAGTAGAGCACACAGCACAGCCTGGAGTAGAGCACACAGCACAGTCTGGAGTAGAGCACACAGCACAGCCTGGAGTACAGCACACAGCACAGTCTGGAGTAGAGCACACAGCACAGCCTGCAGTAGAGCACACAGCACAGTCTGGAGTAGAGCACACAGCACAGCCTGGAGTAGAGCGCACAGCACAGCCTGGAGTAGAGCACACAGCACAGTCTGGAGTAGAGCACACAGCACAGTCTGGAGTAGAGCACACAGCACAGCCTGGAGTAGAGCGCACAGCACAGTCTGGAGTAGAGCACACAGCACAGTCTGGAGTAGAGCACACAGCACAGTCTGGAGTAGAGCACACAGCACAGCCTGGAGTAGAGCACACAGTACAGCCTGGAGTAGAGCACACAGCACAGCCTGGAGTAGAGCGCACAGCACAGTCTGGAGTAGAGCACACAGCACAGCCTGGAGTAGAGCGCACAGCACAGCCTGGAGTAGAGCGCACAGCACAGTCTGGAGTAGAGCACACAGCACAGTCTGGAGTAGAGCGCACAGCACAGCCTGGAGTAGAGCACACAGCACAGTCTGGAGTAGAGCACACAGCACAATCTGGAGTAGAGTGCACAGCACAGTCTGGAGTAGAGCATACAGCACAGTCTGGAGTAGAGCACACAGCACAGCCTGGAGTAGAGCACACAGCACAGTCTGGAGTAGAGCACACAGCACAGCCTGGATTAGAGCGCACAGCACAGTCTGGGGTAGAGCACACAGCACAGCCTGGAGTAGAGCACACAGCACAGTCTGGAGTAGAGCCCACAGCACAGTCTGGAGTAGAGCACACGGCATAGTCTGGAGTAGAGCGCACAGCACAGTCTGGAGTAGAGTGCACAGCACAGCCTAGATAAAAGTGCACAGCACAGCCTGGAGTAGAGCGCACAGCACAGCCTGGAGTAGAGCGCACAGCACAGTCTGGAGTAGAGTGCACAGCACAGCCTGGAGTAGAGCACACAGCACAGCCTGGAGTAGAGCGCACAGCACAGTCTGGAGTAGAGCACACAGCACAGCCTGGAGTAGAGCACACAGCACAGTCTGCAGTAGAGCACACAGCACAGCCTGGAGTACAGCACACAGCACAGTCTGGAGTAGAGCACACAGCACAGCCTGCAGTAGAGCACACAGCACAGTCTGGAGTAGAGCACACAGCACAGCCTGGAGTAGAGCGCACAGCACAGCCTGGAGTAGAGCACACAGCACAGTCTGGAGTAGAGCACACAGCACAGTCTGGAGTAGAGCACACAGCACAGCCTGGAGTAGAGCGCACAGCACAGTCTGGAGTAGAGCACACAGCACAGTCTGGAGTAGAGCACACAGCACAGTCTGGAGTAGAGCACACAGCACAGCCTGGAGTAGAGCACACAGTACAGCCTGGAGTAGAGCACACAGCACAGCCTGGAGTAGAGCGCACAGCACAGTCTGGAGTAGAGCACACAGCACAGCCTGGAGTAGAGCGCACAGCACAGCCTGGAGTAGAGCGCACAGCACAGTCTGGAGTAGAGCACACAGCACAGTCTGGAGTAGAGCGCACAGCACAGCCTGGAGTAGAGCACACAGCACAGTCTGGAGTAGAGCACACAGCACAATCTGGAGTAGAGTGCACAGCACAGTCTGGAGTAGAGCATACAGCACAGTCTGGAGTAGAGCACACAGCACAGCCTGGAGTAGAGCACACAGCACAGTCTGGAGTAGAGCACACAGCACAGCCTGGATTAGAGCGCACAGCACAGTCTGGGGTAGAGCACACAGCACAGCCTGGAGTAGAGCACACAGCACAGTCTGGAGTAGAGCCCACAGCACAGTCTGGAGTAGAGCACACGGCATAGTCTGGAGTAGAGCGCACAGCACAGTCTGGAGTAGAGTGCACAGCACAGCCTGGAGTAGAGTGCACAACACAGCCTGGAGTAGAGCGCACAGCACAGCCTGGAGTAGAGCGCACAGCACAGTCTGGAGTAGAGTGCACAGCACAGCCTGGAGTAGAGCACACAGCACAGCCTGGAGTAGAGCGCACAGCACAGTCTGGAGTAGAGCACACAGCACAGCCTGGAGTAGAGCACACAGCACAGTCTGCAGTAGAGCACACAGCACAGCCTGGAGTAGAGCGCACAGCACAGCCTGGAGTAGAGCACACAGCACAGCCTGGAGTAGAGCACACAGCACAGCCTGGAGTAGAGTGCACAGCACAGTCTGGAGTAGAGCGCACAGCACAGTCTGGAGTAGAGCACACAGCACAGTCTGGAGTAGAGCACACAGCACAGTCTGGAGTAGAGCACACAGCACAGCCTGGAGTAGAGCACACAGCACAGCCTGGAGTAGAGCACACAGCACAGTCTGGAGTAGAGCACACAGCACAGTCTGGAGTAGAGCACACAGCACAGTCTGGAGTAGAGCACACAGCACAGTCTGGAGTAGAGCACACAGCACAGTCTGGAGTAGAGTGCACAGCACAGTCTGGAGTAGTTCTGTTCTGTTTGGTTCTGTTATTTTATAAAGTATTTATTGTTTAGGAAATGGCAGTACTGGTTTAAGCTAATGGAAATTTTTTTTTCCTGTTATTATCTTTCTCAGGATATGGGATTTAGTTTGGGGCAGGAACTCCCAAGAACTCGTTTCCTGGTGTTAAACCCAAGCTTTTCCCAGACGTGTCTACACACGTCCGTATGCGCACGACTGCTATAAAGAGGAGATTGAAAGAAGAATATAAAGATGAAATTTCCCATCTTACAACTCAAAAGCATCATCTATTCAGTCCAGAACATCACCGTGGCGATTCTGCTCCAGATTACAGAGCACCTGATGGAACCTCTTTTTACCTGCCCATGTAGTGGGTACAAGACTTGTTTTGTCTGGATGTACTTCCTAATTCCAGCCGCTGCCTTCACTGCGTTTACCTCGTCCCTGCAGCACGGCAATACCTTTATGAAGACATGCCGTGCAAAATACTGTCCCTGCTGTGGAGGGAAATATAGGGATGCTAAAGTTGCATGGTGTAAGAATGAATGTCTACACTGTTTCCGTTCTTGGCTGAGGACACTGTACCCAGCCTTTTGCTGGGTTGTGATTCTTCTGATTGATGGAAAGTATGCAGCCTGTGGACTGTACAGCAAATGTAACAGTACAATGAGCACTGTGGACATGAAGGACCCAGAAATAGTGTACATCATGACGCTATCCAAAGTACGTATCAACATCAGCGCCTTTCCCTTATAGAAACCTGTAACCTTTTCATAGTTCAGAATTTTTGAAAAATAAAAAAAGTTTTGATTGTGATTGTTCCTGTGGAAAGACTATATCATCTCTACCCGATTACCTTTTTGCCCACTGCAAATTTTATATTATCATGTAGGTAGACTAAAATATCAAGATTTCTCAAGACTCCTTCTACAGCAGCTTGAAACCCTAATGCTAAGATGCTCACAGCACTCCTGTTTGTCTGGTGTTTATAGAAAAGTAGAAATTACATTTCTGGAAGACAAAAACGTTGTGAAAAAGCTTCTGAAAACAAGAAATTGACCTAAAAAGGACAAGAGTGGGCTGAGTTAACCATGCCTTTTATTTCTGCTTACACAGGGCAAAGCTGATAAAAACAAACTTGCCTCATTTTAAATATAATCTCTGTCCTGATTCCTCCCTCTCACACAGATAGGGGGATTCACTCTGGTTGGTGTATGTGCTGTGTCCTATTTAATCTACATGTGCTGGTATAGCAGCCGATCACCTGCAGATCGGTACGAGGAGATGTACAGGTCACGGCTGAAGGAAGACAGAGAAGAGTTTGCAAGAAAGTATGTAAAGATGTGCTCGGAGAAGGGAGCTGAGCGGTGTGAGAAAGACCTGAAGAAAACTGCAAACAAAAGACAGTCTGAAGCCAGGGTCATAGAACCGCCTGAAGCCAGGGTCGCAGAACCGCCTGAAGCCAGGGTCGGAGAACAGCCTGAAACCAGGGTCGGAGAACAGCCTGAAGCCAGGGTCAGAGAACAGCCTGGGACTGCAGGTGGAGGTGATCCTGAAGTCCTTGAATTAGATTCTGCAACAATTGTGGAAATCATAGAGAAGAACTTTGATTTAAAATCAAAGCCTATTCAAAAATCATTCGAAATGATAAATCAAACTTCAGATTCAGAATGATTGACAAGGCAGTGTCTCCTCTCCGGGTTGATTGACAGCTCATTATAAATACAAACCCCAATTCCAAAAAAGTTGGGACAGTATGCAAAATGCACATAAAAGCAGAAAGCAGTGATTTGTAAATTATCTTTTACATATATTTAATTGAAAACAGTACAAAGAAAAGATATTTGATGTTTTACCTTATCAACTTTATTGATTTTTGTAAATAGTCGCTAATTCCGAATTTGATGACTGCAACACATTCCAAAAAAGTTGGGACAGTGGCAAAAAAAAGACTGTGCAGTTCATGGTTGGCAAAATGGCTAGTCTAAAGGGGTCTGAGGTATCAAACAAGCCTCAAACCATCACTCTGCTGCCAGATATGCAGTAGGTATAGATGGGTCACTTGAAGGGTTGTTTCTCCTGACTTATTTCAATAGGAAAATTAGTCAGGAGAAACAACTCTTCAAGTGACCCATCCATACCTACTGCATATCTGGCAGCAGTGATGGTTTGAGGCTCGTTGACTCACAGCCATTTAGCCAACCATGGGTTCCATACTATTCCTGTGTAATTTACAGCTTAATCTAGTCCCACCCCCAAATTCCCATAGAGATCCATTCAAATGCAGAGAGGTTATAGTAGCACTTGTAAGAGTACCTGAAAAGAAGATATCAAGAGTCCTTTTATACCCAGTCACCCGTTTACCTGTGGATTGTTCAAACAGGTGTTTTTTTCCTAGTCTTTTTTTGTGCCCCAGTCCCACTTTTTTTTTTGCAGGCATCAAATTCAGAATTAGCGTATATTTACAAAAATCAATAATTTAAAACTTTAAATGAATATTGAATATTGACATATTTTCTGCCCACGTAATATTCATGACATTCCAATAACCCTTGTGCCTTAATGATTTTTTAAAATAAAATTTAAAAGCAGGTTTGTTTTGATTAGGTTGTTTTTTTATAGAAAGCCAAGACTTTCGCTATGTTTCACTGAGAAACAAAGTGAGTTTGAAAGTAGTTGCTTGTAACTTGCAAGATGACCTCGCTAAGAGAAGATTAAGAAGGCAAAACGCAAAATGTTGGAAAGTTAACTGTCAAATCCTATCGGATCTTATCGGAAAAGATCGTCCTGCTGAAAATATCTATACCTGTGCTTAAGAATGTTTGGCTTGTTCATTTTACTTGCCATTTTTATTTTAATTTTTTTTCTTAATTGTTAGAGAGTAAAATACTTAACATTGATGTTTTAATTTCTTATCTTACATTTATTACAGATGGAAATAAACACAGGAGAATTTTAGGAGAATTACTCAAGTTTAATCATCACCTGTGTACGTAAACAATGATCCAAAAATGCTAATATACTGGTTACATCACGCAATCTTTGCATGTAAATTTTTTAAATAAAATATAATGCAATAAAGCACATTATCTATGTCCATTAATGCAGTTTTCTAGTATGATATTCAAGGTCGCAACCTGACTGTTCGGGTTCATTCTGCTAAACCTTCCCTCAAACTCCCTGAGGAAGCCATACTCAATAGAGTGCTACAGTTTGTAGTCCTAAAACCTGGAAGTGAGTTATTATTTTTGAGGTTCCCTCCATTGAGATATATAAGAAATGGAGACAGCGTCCGCTTACCGGTTCCATGGATTCCTATGGGAGCTGCTCATTGGCGCATGAAGCATGCGCACTGGGTACTTAACGTGGCTTTTTGAACCAGAGGAGCATGCACACTGGGCACCTAAACATGCGGACCCAATTGGAATGAAAAAAACCATATAACTTCTGTGGGGCTCAGAAAAAAATTGGTCCCTGGAGAGTAATTATTTCGGTGTGAAGAGATTTCAGAATTTAAAAGAACTGTCCAAAAAATAATTTTGCCTGGGTAATTTCGTAGTTTTGAATGGACTTCAATGGGGAAATTTGCTTTTTGGCACCAGAGGTTGCAATACCTCCGGTGACCACTGGAGTTTGTGAGCTACAAGGAGAATTTCAAACGCTGGTCTCCTGGTTCCCTCGCCAGATTTGCAATGCTTTCTTCCCATAGGGTTTTTGTTTTTTTGTTCTACGACATAAATTACACATATTAATATCTTAACCATGAATTCTGAAGCTTTTAAATGGTTTTAAAAAGTATGTTGCTAACAAGTTTCTATATTCAAACTACAACTTGTCGGAATAAATACACATCATTACCTCAGCAAGTGTAGCTAGCTAGTTGTGTCAGCGCTACTTTTCCACATAAACTTGTTTTATATGAAATTCTAGAATAGGAATGAGTACTATTTAAAACTAAGGTCTTTGTTAGCCAGCAAGCTATTATGGCAAGTCGTTTTTACATTTATTCAACTTCATAGCTATAGCTACCTTACTAGTCCCAATTAGCTGCCTATTTTCCTAGCTAGCTTGCCATATATCACTTAGCTAACGAGCACAATTGCCTATCTGACTGCCGTTTGTGGCTACGTTTTATTAATATAAGCAAAGTAAAACGCTCTAGTTAAACTAGCTGCTTAGGACCTAGCTAGTTGGAGCAGCTGGCTAGTAGCTAGGCAATCGCAATACCTAGCTAACTTATCCTTTTCTACGGTCTATGGGCTTATCCCGCATTCCATACCAATCAGTCTAGAGACATTTCAAAGTCTTATCATAAGATGGCAAATGTACAACTTTGAATAATGTTGTAATGAAGGAGCCTTGCCACAAAGCCTCTACATTTACTGGTGTGCAGGCTTGTCATAAAATCTTGATCAAGAACTTGAGAGCTCATTCTTTTTTCTTAAATGATTAGTGGAGTTATGCTTGTTGACATAATGAAAAATATTTAAAGCGCTACATCAGTTTTCAACAGAAAAAAATATTCTAGTACTCACGTACACTTATACTAAAGTGGCACAACTAAATACACACACACACACACACACACACACACACACACACACACACACACACACACACACACACACACAATTTTAGCAGTTTTGCTGTGTCCTCTAATCTTGGTACTGTATCAAAATAAAGAATTGAGAATGAAAGTGTTCAGGTCCGGTGGCTCATGGTGCTGTTGTATCTAAGGACAGGTGAACGATGGGTGAGAGCACAGGTGGGGGCTGTGTCAGTGTGACACATACACACAAAGAAATAGACATCTTTCAAAGGCAGTCTTTAAAGATCTTTTAATCTTTTATCTACTATCACACAACAGTGAACATGTATACATTCTGACTATGAGTACCATAATGTATTTCATCTACTATCACACATCTGTGAATGTACATATTTTTATTGACATCATTTACTCATTGCTTTTTAGGTACTAACACACAATGTTTTGTGTACATATATACATATATATATATATATATATATATATATATATATATATATATATATATATATATTTATCAACATGCCATGTAAATGCTTTGTAAGTACATATGTTTAAAAATAGATTAAAAAATAAGTAACTAAAGAGTCATTAACAAGTTCAAACAATTCAGCAAACACAGGGGTTATGTTATTTCTGGGTACCTAATGTACGTATATCTTGCGATTAATCCATTCTGATTACCCACAATGCATTTCATGTATTATCGCAAACCATGAATGTAACAGTATGGTATTTTATGTATGTAGCAACAAAGCAAATTCCCCTGTACACCTGGTTTGCTCATTTTTAGGGGATTTTTGAAAAATTCTTTATTTTAAAAAACAAGGATATTCCCTGTTTTTGACATTTATTTAAACAAAATGATTTATTTATTTTATTTGAGAATGGGCAACTTTTTAAATATGCTATTTCTAGAGTAATTCATTTGGTTTAAATAAATAAGCAAAGTAGGGAATATCCTTATTTATAAAATTAAGAATTCCTGAAAAATACTAAAAAAGAGTCAACCAGGTACACGGTGGAATTGCCCTTCTTGTGAAATCCATAAAATACAGACCATCAGAATCTGTGTAATTTCTTTTCAGGGTTGCCAGATGCTTAAATCTGGGTAGATTTGAAAGGCAAATCTGGCCAACACGAAAAGAAAACCCAGTGACGCCAGATTGTAAAATCCATAAAGTCCCCCATTTGGGGGAATTTTTAAAGATTATTTTTTAGAAATCTGGCAACCCTCATTGGAGAACCATAAATATGTCACTTTTTCTAAATATTTTAAAGTGAAATGTTAACACATTTTAGAGTTTTTAATGTTGACTCCATGATGACTCCATTCTTGTCTTGTCTTTTCGTGCTCTAGAGGGAGAGCACCTTCTTTGGAGCACCTACACATTCTCATTAAATAATTCAGATTACCCAGAGTGCAGTTTGAGTATTTTGAAATCCAGCGGTTTTTTATCGGCAGCCATAACACCATGCAATCTGCTCCTGCTGAATGGTTTAAGCTAAACAGGAGTGGGCTTAGTTAGTACTTGGATGGGAGACCTCTGGGGAAAACAAAGATGCTGCTGGAAATGGTGCTGGTGTTCCAGTAGGAGGCAGTCTTCATTCTGATACAATAAACCTCAGTGTAATGATGGGGACAAAATATATTCCTTGTCTTAAACCTGATTATTTTTCACTTATTTCACCATAGTTATTAGGTACATATAATTTCCTATACATCGGAATCAAAAAATGGCATTTTAATTTTGTTGACCATTTTGGCCCATTTTGGACATAAGCCTATAGCCTTATGTTTTTCCATTTTCCCCAAAACACATTTTTTATCATAAATGTCTTAAAACTCATTATTTTTCACTTATTTCACCGCAGTTATTAAGTACATATAATTTTCTACACATCGGAATCAAATATTGGCATTTTAATTTTATTGACCATTTTGGCCCATTTTGGACATAAGCCTATAGCCTTATGTTTTTTCATTTTCCCCAAAACATATTTTTCATCATAAATGTCTTAAAACTCATTATTTTTCACTTATTTCACCGCAGTTATTAAGTACATATAATTTTCTATACATCGGAATCAAAAAATGGCATTTTAATTTTGTTGACCGTTTTGGCCCTTTGGACATCCTCCTTTAGTGAGCAGCTATACCACCATGCAATCTGCTGCTACTGAATGGTTGAAGCTAAGCAGGTGTGGGCTTGGTTTGTACTTGGATAGGAGACCTCTGAGGAAAACAAAGATGCTGCTGGAAATGGTGCTGGTGTTCCAGTAGGAGGCAGTCTTCAATTCTGATCCAATACACTTCAGTGTAATGATGGGGACAAAATATATTCCTTGTCTGAAACCTGATTATTTTTCACTTATTTCACCGCAGTTATTAAGTACATATAATTTTCTACACATCGGAATCAAATATTGGCATTTTAATTTTATTGACCATTTTGGCCCATTTTGGACATAAGCCTATATAGCCTTATGTTTTTTCATTTTCCCCAAAACATATTTTTCATCATAAATGTCTTAAAACTTAGTATTTTTCACTTATTTCACCGCAGTTAAGTACATATAATTTCCTACACATCGGAATCAAAAAATGGCATTTTAATTTTGTTGACCATTTTGGCCCATTTTGGCCTTATGTTTTTTCATTTTTCCCAAAACATATTTGTCATCATAAATGTCTTAAAACTCATTATTTTTCACTTATTTCACCGCAGTTATTAAGTACATATAATTTTCTACACATCGGAATCAAATATTGGCATTTTAATTTTATTGACCATTTTGGCCCATTTTGGACATAAGCCTATAGCCTTATGTTTTTTCATTTTCCCCAAAACACATTTTTCATGATAAATGTCTTAAAACTCATTATTTTTCACTTACTTCACCGCAGTTATTAAGTACATATAGGGCCCTATCTTGGCGATCTTGGCGCTTAGTCTAAGCGCATGGCGCTAAGTCCATTTAGGGCGTGTCCAAGTCCACTTTTGCTATTTTAACGGCGTATTTTTTTGGCGCTAAGCACGGCGCATGGCGCAACTGGGCTGAACCTAGTCGCTTCATTAATTATAGGTGTGTCTTGGGCGTGACATTCAATAAACCAATCAAAATGTAATATCCCATTCCCTTTAAAAGCCTGCTTTTCCACCTTGGCGGATTGCTTATGATGGCGAAACAGACATGCTCGTGCGTGTTTAGTGTGATCAAGGAATAGGCTAAATGGAGTATGATCAATATTATTCGGATTAACCATTAGCCTATGAGTTCCCGGTAATTCCAGACAGGGCTGTTATTTTACAAAATATGTGCGGTTAAATTTTGTTAAAAGGACCTGCAACAGCTGAGAATAAGCTATCAATGGCTTCAGTCTCACCTTAGAAAACGCCAAATTAGCCTGCTTGTTCAGCGAATTTCGTTTGATTATGCAATGAAAGTGTCAAACATCAATTCCAAGAGGCTGTTCTCATGGAGTTCTCGAAGTTCAAGCTTCATCCAAAGTTCATTAGGCTACTTGCATAGTAGGCTAATATTGATTAATAACATACATACCGTTATTTTGCCTTAATGATGACACTAAATAGCCATACAATAAAGCTGTCAGGTTCGCAACCCATAAGTTCACGCATATTTCCCCTTGTTTAATAATGTCCTGTTTATGGAAATGTGACCAACCTGTTTTACTAGTAGCGTAATCCTTTAAAACAATCCACTTTCCCAGGAAGACCGTTAAACGTGCGACTTACAGCAGGGGAAACAGAACATGCAGCTCACGTGCAGAGAATGGCATTAAAATTAATTGTGAATTAATTGTGTAACGTGCTGCAAATTTGTTTTAGTTTCTAATTAGACGCTTAGTTCTCTTTAAAATCGTTTTGTTCAGTTAATGAATAACGGGTGAAATCAGCTGGGTTTTAAACGGTGAGAGTATGGAAACCTGGTCACTGTAATTTAAAAAAATATGAAGGACGAAGAATAGCTAAGGTTACAATTTAGTTAACATGGTGACATCTCCGTTTTTTAACCATAGGCTATCGAAAAAAACCTTATGCACAGCGAATTCGCTGTAGCCTAGGCTATTTGAAAAACAATAAATGCAATATTCACTGGACAAGGTTTTGAACTTTTTTCAGTCACAAACCATTCTATTTACTTACAGGCTGTATTCATAGATAAACAGAGCTGTATTGTAATGACATCTGAAGTGCATTTTCAGAACTTAAATGTCCGTCTATTGCCGTGCGCGAGTTTTCCATTGAATGACAATTCACGCATTAGGTGCAAAGACAATTCGCGCATTAGGCTTGATAGCTATAGGTGTTATCATCTCCTTTTTAATGGATAGCCATTGTCCCGTACCATCGCACATCGCCTGGATGTTGATGGCGTGGGCTGAGAGCAATGTAATGTGGCATTGTTTCCCTTCGCTGAGGGAAACGTATGTGGACCTATGGAACCTTTTATTATTATGCATTTTTGATATAGCCTACACAATAATAATATTTCACATTGTGATCTAGATATTTTAGTCATGCCTGTGCACGCCCCTGTGTGTAACAGACAGGAGGGTATGCGCGTTGTGCACACGCCTATGTAGACGCACTTATATGCGCCGTTAAAATAGCATGTAAACAACTGCGACATGACTTTAGACCAGGTTTGTGGTGGTTCTAGCGCAAGCGCTTTCTGCTGGCTCAAGATAGCAATACGCCAAAAAGAATCCTGGCCACTCCTCATCTTAAGACCAACACGCCCAGTTCACTAATGATGGCGCAAGAGTTACGCCGTCAAACATGCTAGTTTGACGGTGTAAGTGTTAGGCGTTATTATGGACCTAGCGCCGGGTGTAAGATAGCAAAGACACTTGCGTTTGCGTTAGCGCCGCTTTGCGCCGGGTGTAAGATAGGGCCCATAATGTTCTATACATCGGAATCAAAAAATGGCATTTTAATTTTGTTGACCGTTTTGGCCCTTTGGACATCCTCCTTTAGTGAGCAGCTATACCACCATGCAATCTGCTGCTACTGAATGGTTGAAGCTAAGCAGGTGTGGGCTTGGTTTGTACTTGGATAGGAGACCTCTGAGGAAAACAAAGATGCTGCTGGAAATGGTGCTGGTGTTCCAGTAGGAGGCAGTCTTCATTCTGATCCAATACATTTCAGTGTAATGATGGGGACAAAATATATTCCTTGTCTGAAACCTGATTATTTTTCACTTATTTCACCGCAGTTATTAAGTACATATAATTTTCTACACATCGGAATCAAATATTGGCATTTTAATTTTATTGACCATTTTGGCCCATTTTGGACATAAGCCTATAGCCTTATGTTTTTTCATTTTCCCCAAAACATATTTTTCATCATAAATGTCTTAAAACTTAGTATTTTTCACTTATTTCACCGCAGTTATGAAGTACATATAATTTCCTACACATCGGAATCAAAAAATGGCATTTTAATTTTGTTGACCATTTTTGCCCTTTTTTGACATAAGCCTATAGTCTTATGTTTTTTCATTTTCCCCAAAACATATTTGTCATCATAAATGTCTTAAAACTCATTATTTTTCACTTATTTCACCGCAGTTCTTAAGTACATATAATTTTCTACACATCGGAATCAAATATTGGCATTTTAATTTTATTGACCATTTTGGCCCATTTTGGACATAAGCCTATAGTCTTATGTTTTTTCATTTTCCCCAAAACATATTTTTCATCATAAATGTCTTAAAACTCAGTATTTTTCACTTATTTCACCGCAGTTATTAAGTACATATAATGTTCTATACATCGGAATCAAAAAATGGCATTTTAATTTTGTTGACCGTTTTGGCCCTTTGGACATCCTCCTTTAGTGAGCAGCTATACCACCATGCAATCTGCTGCTACTGAATGGTTGAAGCTAAGCAGGTGTGGGCTTGGTTTGTACTTGGATAGGAGACCTCTGAGGAAAACAAAGATGCTGCTGGAAATGGTGCTGGTGTTCCAGTAGGAGGCAGTCTTCATTCTGATCCAATACACTTCAGTGTAATGATGGGGACAAAATATATTCCTTGTCTGAAACCTGATTATTTTTCACTTATTTCACCGCAGGTATTAAGTACATATAATTTTCTACACATCGGAATCAAATATTGGCATTTTAATTTTATTGACCATTTTGGCCCATTTTGGACATAAGCCTATAGCCTTATGTTTTTTCATTTTCCCCAAAACACATTTTTTATCATAAATGTCTTAAAACTCATTATTTTTCACTTATTTCACCGCAGTTATTAAGTACATATAATTTTCTACACATCGGAATCAAATATTGGCATTTTAATTTTATTGACCATTTTGGCGCATTTTGGACATAAGCCTATAGCCTTATGTTTTTTCATTTTCCCCAAAACACATTTTTCATGATAAATGTCTTAAAACTCATTATTTTTCACTTATTTCACCGCAGTTATTAAGTACATATAATTTTCTACACATCGGAATCAAATATTGGCATTTTAATTTTATTGACCATTTTTGCCCTTTTTTGACATAAGCCTATAGCCTTATGTTTTTTCATTTTCCCCAAAACACATTTTTCATGATAAATGTCTTAAAACTCATTATTTTTCACTTATTTCACCGCAGTTATTAAGTACATATAATTTTCTACACATCGGAATCAAATATTGGCATTTTAATTTTATTGACCATTTTGGCCCATTTTGGACATAAGCCTATAGCCTTATGTTTTTTCATTTTCCCCAAAACATATTTGTCATCATAAATGTCTTAAAACTTAGTATTTTTTACTTATTTCACCGCAGTTATTAAGTACATATCATTTTCTACACATCGGAATCAAAAAATGGCATTTTAATTTTGTTTACCATTTTTGCCCTTTTTTGACATAAGCCTATAGCCTTATGTTTTTTCATTTTCCCCAAAACATATTTTTCATCATAAATGTCATAAAACTCAGTATTTTTCACTTAATTCACCGCAGTTATTAATTACTTATAATTTTCTACACATCGGAATCAAATATTGGCATTTTAATTTTATTGACCATTTTGGCCCATTTTGGACATAAGCCTATAGCCTTATGTTTTTTAATTTTCCCCAAAACATATTTTTCATCATAAATGTCTTAAAACTAATTATTTTTCACTTATTTCACCGCAGTTATTAAGTACATATAATTTTCTACACATCGGAATCAAATATTGGCATTTTAATTTTATTGACCATTTTGGCCCATTTTGGACATAAGCCTTATGTTTTTTCATTTTCCCCAAAACATATTTTTCATCATAAATGTCTTAAAACTCATTATTTTTCACTTATTTCACCGCAGTTATTAAGTACATATAATGTTCTATACATCGGAATCAAAAAATGGCATTTTAATTTTGTTGACCGTTTTGGCCCTTTGGACATCCTCCTTTAGTGAGCAGCTATACCACCATGGAATCTGCTGCTACTGAATGGTTGAAGCTAAGCAGGTGTGGGCTTGGTTTGTACTTGGATAGGAGACCTCTGAGGAAAACAAAGATGCTGATGGAAATGGTGCTGGTGTTCCAGTAGGAGGCAGTCTTCATTCTGATCCAATGCACTTCAGTGTAATGATGGGGACAAAATATATTTCTTGTCTGAAACCTGATTATTTTTCACTTATTTCACCGCAGTTATTAAGTACATATAATGTTCTATACATCGGAATCAAAAAATGGCATTTTAATTTTGTTGACCATTTTGGCCCTTTGGACATCCTCCTTTAGTGAGCAGCTATACCACCATGCAATCTGCTGCTACTGAATGGTTGAAGCGAAGCAGGTGTGGGCTTGGTTTGTACTTGGATAGGAGACCTCTGAGGAAAACAAAGATGCTGCTGGAAATGGGGCTGGTGTTCCAGTAGGAGGCAGTCTTCATTCTGATCCAATACACTTCAGTGTAATGATGGGGACAAAATATATTCCTTGTCTGAAACCTGATTATTTTTCACTTATTTCACCGCAGTTATTAAGTACATATAATTTCCTACACATCGGAATCAAAAAATGGTATTTTAATTTTGTTGACCATTTTGGCCCATTTTGGACATAAGCCTATAGCCTTATGTTTTTTAATTTTCCCCAAAACATATTTGTCATCATAAATGTCTTAAAACTCATTATTTTTTACTTATTTCACCGCAGTTATTAAGTACATATAATTTTCTACACATCGGAATCAAATATTGGCATTTTAATTTTATTGACCATTTTGGCCCATTTTGGACATAAGCCTATAGCCTTATGTTTTTTCATTTTCCCCAAAACATATTTTTCATCATAAATGTCTTAAAACTTAGTATTTTTCACTTATTTCACCGCAGTTATTAAGTACATATAATTTTCTACACATCGGAATCAAATATTGGCATTTTAATTTTATTGACCATTTTGGCCCATTTTGGACATAAGCCTATAGCCTTATGTTTTTTCATTTTCCCCAAAACATATTTGTCATCATAAATGTCTTAAAACTCATTATTTTTCACTTATTTCACCGCAGTTATTAAGTACATATAATTTTCTACACATCGGAATCAAATATTGGCATTTTAATTTTATTGACCATTTTGGCCCATTTTGGACATAAGCCTATAGCCTTATGTTTTTTCATTTTCCCCAAAACACATTTTTCATGATAAATGTCTTAAAACTCATTATTTTTCACTTACTTCACCGCAGTTATTAAGTACATATAGGGCCCTATCTTGGCGATCTTGGCGCTTAGTCTAAGCGCATGGCGCTAAGTCCATTTAGGGCGTGTCCAAGTCCACTTTTGCTATTTTAACGGCGTATTTTTTTGGCGCTAAGCACGGCGCATGGCGCAACTGGGCTGAACCTAGTCGCTTCATTAATTATAGGTGTGTCTTGGGCGTGACATTCAATAAACCAATCAAAATGTAATATCCCATTCCCTTTAAAAGCCTGCTTTTCCACCTTGGCGGATTGCTTATGATGGCGAAACAGACATGCTCGTGCGTGTTTAGTGTGATCAAGGAATAGGCTAAATGGAGTATGATCAATATTATTCGGATTAACCATTAGCCTATGAGTTCCCGGTAATTCCAGACAGGGCTGTTATTTTACAAAATATGTGCGGTTAAATTTTGTTAAAAGGACCTGCAACAGCTGAGAATAAGCTATCAATGGCTTCAGTCTCACCTTAGAAAACGCCAAATTAGCCTGCTTGTTCAGCGAATTTCGTTTGATTATGCAATGAAAGTGTCAAACATCAATTCCAAGAGGCTGTTCTCATGGAGTTCTCGAAGTTCAAGCTTCATCCAAAGTTCATTAGGCTACTTGCATAGTAGGCTAATATTGATTAATAACATACATACCGTTATTTTGCCTTAATGATGACACTAAATAGCCATACAATAAAGCTGTCAGGTTCGCAACCCATAAGTTCACGCATATTTCCCCTTGTTTAATAATGTCCTGTTTATGGAAATGTGACCAACCTGTTTTACTAGTAGCGTAATCCTTTAAAACAATCCACTTTCCCAGGAAGACCGTTAAACGTGCGACTTACAGCAGGGGAAACAGAACATGCAGCTCACGTGCAGAGAATGGCATTAAAATTAATTGTGAATTAATTGTGTAACGTGCTGCAAATTTGTTTTAGTTTCTAATTAGACGCTTAGTTCTCTTTAAAATCGTTTTGTTCAGTTAATGAATAACGGGTGAAATCAGCTGGGTTTTAAACGGTGAGAGTATGGAAACCTGGTCACTGTAATTTAAAAAAATATGAAGGACGAAGAATAGCTAAGGTTACAATTTAGTTAACATGGTGACATCTCCGTTTTTTAACCATAGGCTATCGAAAAAAACCTTATGCACAGCGAATTCGCTGTAGCCTAGGCTATTTGAAAAACAATAAATGCAATATTCACTGGACAAGGTTTTGAACTTTTTTCAGTCACAAACCATTCTATTTACTTACAGGCTGTATTCATAGATAAACAGAGCTGTATTGTAATGACATCTGAAGTGCATTTTCAGAACTTAAATGTCCGTCTATTGCCGTGCGCGAGTTTTCCATTGAATGACAATTCACGCATTAGGTGCAAAGACAATTCGCGCATTAGGCTTGATAGCTATAGGTGTTATCATCTCCTTTTTAATGGATAGCCATTGTCCCGTACCATCGCACATCGCCTGGATGTTGATGGCGTGGGCTGAGAGCAATGTAATGTGGCATTGTTTCCCTTCGCTGAGGGAAACGTATGTGGACCTATGGAACCTTTTATTATTATGCATTTTTGATATAGCCTACACAATAATAATATTTCACATTGTGATCTAGATATTTTAGTCATGCCTGTGCACGCCCCTGTGTGTAACAGACAGGAGGGTATGCGCGTTGTGCACACGCCTATGTAGACGCACTTATATGCGCCGTTAAAATAGCATGTAAACAACTGCGACATGACTTTAGACCAGGTTTGTGGTGGTTCTAGCGCAAGCGCTTTCTGCTGGCTCAAGATAGCAATACGCCAAAAAGAATCCTGGCCACTCCTCATCTTAAGACCAACACGCCCAGTTCACTAATGATGGCGCAAGAGTTACGCCGTCAAACATGCTAGTTTGACGGTGTAAGTGTTAGGCGTTATTATGGACCTAGCGCCGGGTGTAAGATAGCAAAGACACTTGCGTTTGCGTTAGCGCCGCTTTGCGCCGGGTGTAAGATAGGGCCCATAATGTTCTATACATCGGAATCAAAAAATGGCATTTTAATTTTGTTGACCGTTTTGGCCCTTTGGACATCCTCCTTTAGTGAGCAGCTATACCACCATGCAATCTGCTGCTACTGAATGGTTGAAGCTAAGCAGGTGTGGGCTTGGTTTGTACTTGGATAGGAGACCTCTGAGGAAAACAAAGATGCTGCTGGAAATGGTGCTGGTGTTCCAGTAGGAGGCAGTCTTCATTCTGATCCAATACATTTCAGTGTAATGATGGGGACAAAATATATTCCTTGTCTGAAACCTGATTATTTTTCACTTATTTCACCGCAGTTATTAAGTACATATAATTTTCTACACATCGGAATCAAATATTGGCATTTTAATTTTATTGACCATTTTGGCCCATTTTGGACATAAGCCTATAGCCTTATGTTTTTTCATTTTCCCCAAAACATATTTTTCATCATAAATGTCTTAAAACTTAGTATTTTTCACTTATTTCACCGCAGTTATGAAGTACATATAATTTCCTACACATCGGAATCAAAAAATGGCATTTTAATTTTGTTGACCATTTTTGCCCTTTTTTGACATAAGCCTATAGTCTTATGTTTTTTCATTTTCCCCAAAACATATTTGTCATCATAAATGTCTTAAAACTCATTATTTTTCACTTATTTCACCGCAGTTCTTAAGTACATATAATTTTCTACACATCGGAATCAAATATTGGCATTTTAATTTTATTGACCATTTTGGCCCATTTTGGACATAAGCCTATAGTCTTATGTTTTTTCATTTTCCCCAAAACATATTTTTCATCATAAATGTCTTAAAACTCAGTATTTTTCACTTATTTCACCGCAGTTATTAAGTACATATAATGTTCTATACATCGGAATCAAAAAATGGCATTTTAATTTTGTTGACCGTTTTGGCCCTTTGGACATCCTCCTTTAGTGAGCAGCTATACCACCATGCAATCTGCTGCTACTGAATGGTTGAAGCTAAGCAGGTGTGGGCTTGGTTTGTACTTGGATAGGAGACCTCTGAGGAAAACAAAGATGCTGCTGGAAATGGTGCTGGTGTTCCAGTAGGAGGCAGTCTTCATTCTGATCCAATACACTTCAGTGTAATGATGGGGACAAAATATATTCCTTGTCTGAAACCTGATTATTTTTCACTTATTTCACCGCAGGTATTAAGTACATATAATTTTCTACACATCGGAATCAAATATTGGCATTTTAATTTTATTGACCATTTTGGCCCATTTTGGACATAAGCCTATAGCCTTATGTTTTTTCATTTTCCCCAAAACACATTTTTTATCATAAATGTCTTAAAACTCATTATTTTTCACTTATTTCACCGCAGTTATTAAGTACATATAATTTTCTACACATCGGAATCAAATATTGGCATTTTAATTTTATTGACCATTTTGGCGCATTTTGGACATAAGCCTATAGCCTTATGTTTTTTCATTTTCCCCAAAACACATTTTTCATGATAAATGTCTTAAAACTCATTATTTTTCACTTATTTCACCGCAGTTATTAAGTACATATAATTTTCTACACATCGGAATCAAATATTGGCATTTTAATTTTATTGACCATTTTTGCCCTTTTTTGACATAAGCCTATAGCCTTATGTTTTTTCATTTTCCCCAAAACACATTTTTCATGATAAATGTCTTAAAACTCATTATTTTTCACTTATTTCACCGCAGTTATTAAGTACATATAATTTTCTACACATCGGAATCAAATATTGGCATTTTAATTTTATTGACCATTTTGGCCCATTTTGGACATAAGCCTATAGCCTTATGTTTTTTCATTTTCCCCAAAACATATTTGTCATCATAAATGTCTTAAAACTTAGTATTTTTTACTTATTTCACCGCAGTTATTAAGTACATATCATTTTCTACACATCGGAATCAAAAAATGGCATTTTAATTTTGTTTACCATTTTTGCCCTTTTTTGACATAAGCCTATAGCCTTATGTTTTTTCATTTTCCCCAAAACATATTTTTCATCATAAATGTCATAAAACTCAGTATTTTTCACTTAATTCACCGCAGTTATTAATTACTTATAATTTTCTACACATCGGAATCAAATATTGGCATTTTAATTTTATTGACCATTTTGGCCCATTTTGGACATAAGCCTATAGCCTTATGTTTTTTAATTTTCCCCAAAACATATTTTTCATCATAAATGTCTTAAAACTAATTATTTTTCACTTATTTCACCGCAGTTATTAAGTACATATAATTTTCTACACATCGGAATCAAATATTGGCATTTTAATTTTATTGACCATTTTGGCCCATTTTGGACATAAGCCTTATGTTTTTTCATTTTCCCCAAAACATATTTTTCATCATAAATGTCTTAAAACTCATTATTTTTCACTTATTTCACCGCAGTTATTAAGTACATATAATGTTCTATACATCGGAATCAAAAAATGGCATTTTAATTTTGTTGACCGTTTTGGCCCTTTGGACATCCTCCTTTAGTGAGCAGCTATACCACCATGGAATCTGCTGCTACTGAATGGTTGAAGCTAAGCAGGTGTGGGCTTGGTTTGTACTTGGATAGGAGACCTCTGAGGAAAACAAAGATGCTGATGGAAATGGTGCTGGTGTTCCAGTAGGAGGCAGTCTTCATTCTGATCCAATGCACTTCAGTGTAATGATGGGGACAAAATATATTTCTTGTCTGAAACCTGATTATTTTTCACTTATTTCACCGCAGTTATTAAGTACATATAATGTTCTATACATCGGAATCAAAAAATGGCATTTTAATTTTGTTGACCATTTTGGCCCTTTGGACATCCTCCTTTAGTGAGCAGCTATACCACCATGCAATCTGCTGCTACTGAATGGTTGAAGCGAAGCAGGTGTGGGCTTGGTTTGTACTTGGATAGGAGACCTCTGAGGAAAACAAAGATGCTGCTGGAAATGGGGCTGGTGTTCCAGTAGGAGGCAGTCTTCATTCTGATCCAATACACTTCAGTGTAATGATGGGGACAAAATATATTCCTTGTCTGAAACCTGATTATTTTTCACTTATTTCACCGCAGTTATTAAGTACATATAATTTCCTACACATCGGAATCAAAAAATGGTATTTTAATTTTGTTGACCATTTTGGCCCATTTTGGACATAAGCCTATAGCCTTATGTTTTTTAATTTTCCCCAAAACATATTTGTCATCATAAATGTCTTAAAACTCATTATTTTTTACTTATTTCACCGCAGTTATTAAGTACATATAATTTTCTACACATCGGAATCAAATATTGGCATTTTAATTTTATTGACCATTTTGGCCCATTTTGGACATAAGCCTATAGCCTTATGTTTTTTCATTTTCCCCAAAACATATTTTTCATCATAAATGTCTTAAAACTTAGTATTTTTCACTTATTTCACCGCAGTTATTAAGTACATATAATTTTCTACACATCGGAATCAAATATTGGCATTTTAATTTTATTGACCATTTTGGCCCATTTTGGACATAAGCCTATAGCCTTATGTTTTTTCATTTTCCCCAAAACATATTTGTCATCATAAATGTCTTAAAACTCATTATTTTTTACTTATTTCACCGCAGTTATTAAGTACATATAATTTTCTACACATCGGAATCAAATATTGGCATTTTAATTTTATTGACCATTTTGGCCCATTTTGGACATAAGCCTATAGCCTTATGTTTTTTCATTTTCCCCAAAACATATTTTTCATCATAAATGTCTTAAAACTCATTATTTTTCACTTATTTCACCGCAGTTATTAAGTACATATAATTTCCTACACATCGGAATCAAATATTGGCATTTTAATTTTGTTGACCGTTTTGGCCCTTTGGACATCCTCCTTTAGTGAGCAGCTATACCACCATGCAATCTGCTGCTACTGAATGGTTGAAGCTAAGCAGGTGTGGGCTTGGTTTGTACTTGGATAGGAGACCTCTGAGGAAAACAAAGATGCTGCTGGAAATGGTGCTGGTGTTCCAGTAGGAGGCAGTCTTCATTCTGATCCAATACACTTCAGTGTAATGATGGGGACAAAATATATTCCTTGTCTGAAACCTGATTATTTTTCACTTATTTCACCGCAGTTATTAAGTACATATAATTTTCTACACATCGGAATCAAATATTGGCATTTTAATTTTATTGACCATTTTGGCCCATTTTGGACATAAGCCTATAGCCTTATGTTTTTTCATTTTCCCCAAAACATATTTTTCATCATAAATGTCTTAAAACTCATTATTTTTCACTTATTTCACCGCAGTTATTAAGTACATATAATTTTCTACACATCGGAATCAAATATTGGCATTTTAATTTTATTGACCATTTTGGCCCATTTTGGACATAAGCCTATAGCCTTATGTTTTTTCATTTTCCCCAAAACATATTTTTCATCATAAATGTCTTAAAACTCAGTATTTTTCACTTATTTCACCGCAGTTATTAAGTACATATAATGTTCTATACATCGGAATCAAAAAATGGCATTTTAATTTTGTTGACCGTTTTGGCCCTTTGGACATCCTCCTTTAGTGAGCAGCTATACCACCATGCAATCTGCTGCTACTGAATGGTTGAAGCTAAGCAGGTGTGGGCTTGGTTTGTACTTGGATAGGAGACCTCTGAGGAAAACAAAGATGCTGCTGGAAATGGTGCTGGTGTTCCAGTAGGAAGCAGTCTTCATTCTGATCCAATACACTTCAGTGTAATGATGGGGACAAAATATATTCCTTGTCTGAAACCTGATTATTTTTCACTTATTTCACCGCAGTTATTAAGTACATATAATTTTCTACACATCGGAATCAAATATTGGCATTTTAATTTTATTGACCATTTTGGCCCATTTTGGACATAAGCCTATAGCCTTATGTTTTTTCATTTTCCCCAAAACATATTTGTCATCATAAATGTCTTAAAACTCATTATTTTTCACTTATTTCACCGCAGTTATTAAGTAAATATAATTTTCTACACATCGGAATCAAATATTGGCATTTTAATTTTATTGACCATTTTGGCCCATTTTGGACATAAGCCTATAGCCTTATGTTTTTTCATTTTCCCCAAAACATATTTTTCATCATAAATGTCTTAAAACTCAGTATTTTTCACTTATTTCACCGCAGTTATTAAGTACATATAATGTTCTATACATCGGAATCAAAAAATGGCATTTTAATTTTGTTGACCGTTTTGGCCCTTTGGACATCCTCCTTTAGTGAGCAGCTATACCACCATGCAATCTGCTGCTACTGAATGGTTGAAGCTAAGCAGGTGTGGGCTTGGTTTGTACTTGGATAGGAGACCTCTGAGGAAAACAAAGATGCTGCTGGAAATGGTGCTGGTGTTCCAGTAGGAGGCAGTCTTCATTCTGATCCAATACACTTCAGTGTAATGATGGGGACAAAATATATTCCTTGTCTGAAACCTGATTATTTTTCACTTATTTCACCGCAGTTATTAAGTACATATAATTTTCTACACATCGGAATCAAATATTGGCATTTTAATTTTATTGACCATTTTGGCCCATTTTGGACATAAGCCTATAGCCTTATGTTTTTTCATTTTCCCCAAAACATATTTTTCATCATAAATGTCTTAAAACTCAGTATTTTTCACTTATTTCACCGCAGTTATTAAGTACATATAATTTTCTACACATCGGAATCAAATATTGGCATTTTAATTTTATTGACCATTTTGGCCCATTTTGGACATAAGCCTATAGCCTTATGTTTTTTCATTTTCCCCAAAACATATATGTCATCATAAATGTCTTAAAACTCATTATTTTTCACTTATTTCACCGCAGTTATTAAGTACATATAATTTTCTACACATCGGAGTCAAATATTGGCATTTTAATTTTATTGACCATTTTGGCCATAAGCCTATAGCCTTATGTTTTTTCATTTTCCCCAAAACATATTTTTCATCATGAATGTCTTAAAACTCATTATTTTTCACTTATTTCACCGCAGTTATTAAGTACATATAATTTTCTACACATCGGAATCAAATATTGGCATTTTAATTTTATTGACCATTTTGGCCCATTTTGGACATAAGCCTATAGCCTTATGTTTTTTCATTTTCCCCAAAACATATTTTTCATCATAAATGTCTTAAAACTCGTTATTTTTCACTTATTTCACCGCAGTTATTAAGTACATATAATTTCCTACACATCGGAATCAAAAAATGGCATTTTAATTTTGTTGACCATTTTGGCCCATTTTGGACATAAGCCTATAGCCTTATGTTTTTTCATTTTCCCCAAAACATATTTTTCATCATAAATGTCTTAAAACTCATTATTTTTCACTTATTTCACCGCAGTTATTAAGTACATATAATGTTCTATACATCGGAATCAAAAAATGGCATTTTAATTTTGTTGACCGTTTTGGCCCTTTGGACATAAGCCTATAGCCTTATGTTTTTTAATTTTCCCCAAAACATATTTTTCATCATAAATGTCTTAAAACTCAGTATTTTTCACTTATTTCACCGCAGTTATTAAGTACATATAATTTTCTATATATCGGAATCAAAAAATGGCATTTTAATTTTGTTGACCATTTTGGCCCATTTTAGCCATAAGCCTATAGCCTTATGTTTTTTCATTTTCCCCAAAACATATTTTTCATCATAAATGTCTTAAAACTCAGTATTTTTCACTTAATTCACCGCAGTTATTAATTACATATAATTTTCTACACATCGGAATCAAATATTGGCATTTTAATTTTATTGACCATTTTGGCCCATTTTGGACATAAGCCTATAGCCTTATGTTTTTTAATTTTCCCCAAAACATATTTTTCATCATAAATGTCTTAAAACTCATTATTTTTCACTTATTTCACCGCAGTTATTAAGTACATATAATGTTCTATACATCGGAATCAAAAAATGGCATTTTAATTTTGTTGACCGTTTTGGCCCTTTGGACATCCTCCTTTAGTGAGCAGCTATACCACCATGCAATCTGCTGCTACTGAATGGTTGAAGCTAAGCAGGTGTGGGCTTGGTTTGTACTTGGATAGGAGACCTCTGAGGAAAACAAAGATGCTGCTGGAAATGGTGCTGGTGTTCCAGTAGGAAGCAGTCTTCATTCTGATCCAATACACTTCAGTGTAATGATGGGGACAAAATATATTCCTTGTCTGAAACCTGATTATTTTTCACTTATTTCACCGCAGTTATTAAGTACATATAATTTTCTACACATCGGAATCAAATATTGGCATTTTAATTTTATTGACCATTTTGGCCCATTTTGGACATAAGCCTATAGCCTTATGTTTTTTCATTTTCCCCAAAACATATTTTTCATCATAAATGTCTTAAAACTCAGTATTTTTCACTTATTTCACCGCAGTTATTAAGTACATATAATGTTCTATACATCGAAATCAAAAAATGGCATTTTAATTTTGTTGACCGTTTTGGCCCTTTGGACATCCTCCTTTAGTGAGCAGCTAAACCACCATGCAATCTGCTGCTACTGAATGGTTGAAGCTAAGCAGGTGTGGGCTTGGTTTGTACTTGGATAGGAGACCTCTGAGGAAAACAAAGATGCTGCTGGAAATGGTGCTGGTGTTCCAGTAGGAGGCAGTCTTCATTCTGATCCAATACACTTCAGTGTAATGATGGGGACAAAATATATTCCTTGTCTGAAACCTGATTATTTTTCACTTATTTCACCGCAGTTATTAAGTACATATAATTTCCTACACATCGGAATCAAATATTGGCATTTTAATTTTATTGACCATTTTGGCCCATTTTGGACATAAGCCTATAGCCTTATGTTTTTTCATTTTCCCCAAAACATATTTGTCATCATAAATGTCTTAAAACTCATTATTTTTCACTTATTTCACCGCAGTTATTAAGTACATATAATTTTCTACACATCGGAATCAAATATTGGCATTTTAATTTTATTGACCATTTTGGCCCATTTTGGACATAAGCCTATAGCCTTATGTTTTTTCATTTTCCCCAAAACATATTTTTCATCATAAATGTCTTAAAACTCAGTATTTTTCACTTATTTCACCGCAGTTATTAAGTACATATAATGTTCTATACATCGGAATCAAAAAATGGCATTTTAATTTTGTTGACCGTTTTGGCCCTTTGGACATCCTCCTTTAGTGAGCAGCTATACCACCATGCAATCTGCTGCTACTGAATGGTTGAAGCTAAGCAGGTGTGGGCTTGGTTTGTACTTGGATAGGAGACCTCTGAGGAAAACAAAGATGCCGCTGGAAATGGTGCTGGTGTTCCAGTAGGAGGCAGTCTTCATTCTGATCCAATACACTTCAGTGTAATGATGGGGACAAAATATATTCCTTGTCTGAAACCTGATTATTTTTCACTTATTTCACCGCAGTTATTAAGTACATATAATTTTCTACACATCGGAATCAAATATTGGCATTTTAATTTTATTGACCATTTTGGCCCATTTTGGACATAAGCCTATAGCCTTATGTTTTTTCATTTTCCCCAAAACATATATGTCATCATAAATGTCTTAAAACTCATTATTTTTCACTTATTTCACCGCAGTTATTAAGTACATATAATTTTCTACACATCGGAGTCAAATATTGGCATTTTAATTTTATTGACCATTTTGGCCATAAGCCTATAGCCTTATGTTTTTTCATTTTCCCCAAAACATATTTTTCATCATGAATGTCTTAAAACTCATTATTTTTCACTTATTTCACCGCAGTTATTAAGTACATATAATTTTCTACACATCGGAATCAAATATTGGCATTTTAATTTTATTGACCATTTTGGCCCATTTTGGACATAAGCCTATAGCCTTATGTTTTTTCATTTTCCCCAAAACATATTTTTCATCATAAATGTCTTAAAACTCGTTATTTTTCACTTATTTCACCGCAGTTATTAAGTACATATAATTACACATCGGAATCAAAAAATGGCATTTTAATTTTGTTGACCATTTTTGCCCTTTTTTGACATAAGCCTATAGCCTTATGTTTTTTCATTTTCCCCAAAACATATTTTTCATCATAAATGTCTTAAAACTTAGTATTTTTCACTTATTTCACCGCAGTTATTAAGTACATATAATTTCCTACACATCGGAATCAAAAAATGGCATTTTAATTTTGTTGACCATTTTTGCCCTTTTTTGACATACGCCTATAGCCTTATGTTTTTTCATTTTCCCCAAAACATATTTTTCATCATAAATGTCTTAAAACTCATTATTTTTCACTTATTTCACCGCAGTTATTAAGTACATATAATTTTCTACACATCGGAATCAAATATTGGCATTTTAATTTTATTGACCATTTTGGCCCATTTTGGACATAAGCCTATAGCCTTATGTTTTTTAATTTTCCCCAAAACATATTTTTCATCATAAATGTCTTAAAACTAATTATTTTTCACTTATTTCACCGCAGTTATTAAGTACATATAATGTTCTATACATCGAAATCAAAAAATGGCATTTTAATTTTGTTGACCGTTTTGGCCCTTTGGACATCCTCCTTTAGTGAGCAGCTAAACCACCATGCAATCTGCTGCTACTGAATGGTTGAAGCTAAGCAGGTGTGGGCTTGGTTTGTACTTGGATAGGAGACCTCTGAGGAAAACAAAGATGCTGCTGGAAATGGTGCTGGTGTTCCAGTAGGAGGCAGTCTTCATTCTGATCCAATACATTTCAGTGTAATGATGGGGACAAAATATATTCCTTGTCTGAAACCTGATTATTTTTCACTTATTCCACCGCAGTTATTAAGTACATATAATTTTCTACACATCGGAATCAAATATTGGCATTTTAATTTTATTGACCATTTTGGCCCATTTTGGACATAAGCCTATAGCCTTATGTTTTTTCATTTTCCCCAAAACATATTTTTCATCATGAATGTCTTAAAACTCATTATTTTTCACTTATTTCACCGCAGTTATTAAGTACATATAATTTTCTACACATCGGAATCAAATATTGGCATTTTAATTTTATTGACCATTTTGGCCCATTTTGGACATAAGCCTATAGCCTTATGTTTTTTCATTTTCCCCAAAACATATTTTTCATCATAAATGTCTTAAAACTCGTTATTTTTCACTTATTTCACCGCAGTTATTAAGTACATATAATTTCCTACACATCGGAATCAAAAAATGGCATTTTAATTTTGTTGACCATTTTGGCCCATTTTGGACATAAGCCTATAGCCTTATGTTTTTTCATTTTCCCCAAAACATATTTTTCATCATAAATGTCTTAAAACTCATTATTTTTCACTTATTTCACCGCAGTTATTAAGTACATATAATGTTCTATACATCGGAATCAAAAAATGGCATTTTAATTTTGTTGACCGTTTTGGCCCTTTGGACATCCTCCTTTAGTGAGCAGCTATACCACCATGCAATCTGCTGCTACTGAATGGTTGAAGCTAAGCAGGTGTGGGCTTGGTTTGTACTTGGATAGGAGACCTCTGAGGAAAACAAAGATGCTGATGGAAATGGTGCTGGTGTTCCAGTAGGAGGCAGTCTTCATTCTGATCCAATGCACTTCAGTGTAATGATGGGGGACAAAATATATTCCTTGTCTGAAACCTGATTATTTTTCACGTTATTTCACCGCAGTTATTAAGTACATATAATGTTCTATACATCGGAATCAAAAAATGGCATTTTAATTTTGTTGACCGTTTTGGCCCTTTGGACATCCTCCTTTAGTGAGCAGCTATACCACCATGCAATCTGCTGCTACTGAATGGTTGAAGCTAAGCAGGTGTGGGCTTGGTTTGTACTTGGATAGGAGACCTCTGAGGAAAACAAAGATGCTGCTGGAAATGGGGCTGGTGTTCCAGTAGGAGGCAGTCTTCATTCTGATCCAATACACTTCAGTGTAATGATGGGGACAAAATATATTCCTTGTCTGAAACCTGATTATTTTTCACTTATTTCCCCGCAGTTATTAAGTACATATAATTTTCTACACATCGGAATCTAATATTGGCATTTTAATTTTATTGACCATTTTGGCCCATTTTGGACATAAGCCTATAGCCTTATGTTTTTTCATTTTCCCCAAAACATATTTGTCATCATAAATGTCTTAAAACTCATTATTTTTCACTTATTTCACAGCAGTTATTAAGTACATATAATTTTCTACACATCGGAGTCAAATATTGGCATTTTAAATTTTATTGACCATTTTGGCCCATTTTGGCCAGAAGCCTATAGCCTTATGTTTTTTCATTTTTCCCAAAACATATTTTTCATCATAAATGTCTTAAAACTCAGTATTTTTCACTTATTTCACCGCAGTTATTAAGTACATATAATTTTCTATATATCGGAATCAAAAAATGGCATTTTAATTTTGTTGACCATTTTGGCCCTTTTTGGACATAAGCCTATAGCCTTATGTTTTTTCATTTTCCCCAAAACATATTTTTCATCATAAATGTCTTAAAACTCAGTATTTTTCACTTATTTCACCGCAGTTATTAAGTACATATAATTTCCTACACATCGGAATCAAAAAATGGCATTTTAATTTTGTTGACCATTTTTGCCCTTTTTTGACATAAGCCTATAGTCTTATGTTTTTTTCATTTTCCCCAAAACATATTTTTCATCATAAATGTCTTAAAACTCAGTATTTTTCACTTATTTCACCGCAGTTATTAAGTACATATAATTTTCTATATATCGGAATCAAAAAATGGCATTTTAATTTTGTTGACCATTTTGGCCCTTTTTGGACATAAGCCTATAGCCTTATGTTTTTTCATTTTCCCCCAAAACATATTTTTCATCATAAATGTCTTAAAACTCAGTATTTTTCACTTATTTCACCGCAGTTATTAAGTACATATAATTTCCTACACATCGGAATCAAAAAATGGCATTTTAATTTTGTTGACCATTTTGGCCCTTTTTGGACATAAGCCTATAGCCTTATGTTTTTTCATTTTCCCCAAAACACATTTTTCATCATAAATGTCTTAAAACTCATTATTTTTCACTTATTTCACCGCAGTTATTAAGTACACATAATTTTCTACACATCGGAGTCAAATATTGGCATTTTAATTTTATTGACCATTTTGGCCCATTTTGGCCATAAGCCTATAGCCTTATGTTTTTTCATTTTTCCCAAAACATATTTTTCATCATAAATGTCTTAAAACTCAGTATTTTTCACTTAATTCACCGCAGTTATTAATTACATATAATTTTCTACACATCGGAATCAAATATTGGCATTTTAATTTTATTGACCATTTTGGCCCATTTTGGACATAAGCCTATAGCCTTATGTTTTTTAATTTTCCCCAAAACATATTTTTCATCATAAATGTCTTAAAACTCATTATTTTTCACTTATTTCACCGCAGTTATTAAGTACATATAATTTTCTACACATCGGAATCAAATATTGGCATTTTAATTTTATTGAACATTTTGGCCCATTTTGGCCATAAGCCTATAGCCTTATGTTTTTTCATTTTCCCCAAAACATATTTTTCATCATGAATGTCTTAAAACTCATTATTTTTCACTTATTTCACCGCAGTTATTAAGTACATATAATTTTCTACACATCGGAATCAAATATTGGCATTTTAATTTTATTGACCATTTTGGCCCATTTTGGACATAAGCCTATAGCCTTATGTTTTTTCATTTTCCCCAAAACATATTTTTCATCATAAATGTCTTAAAACTCGTTATTTTTCACTTATTTCACCGCAGTTATTAAGTACATATAATTTCCTACACATCGGAATCAAAAAATGGCATTTTAATTTTGTTGACCATTTTGGCCCATTTTGGACATAAGCCTATAGCCTTATGTTTTTTCATTTTCCCCAAAACATATTTTTCATCATAAATGTCTTAAAACTCATTATTTTTCACTTATTTCACCGCAGTTATTAAGTACATATAATGTTCTATACATCGGAATCAAAAAATGGCATTTTAATTTTGTTGACCGTTTTGGCCCTTTGGACATCCTCCTTTAGTGAGCAGCTATACCACCATGCAATCTGCTGCTACTGAATGGTTGAAGCTAAGCAGGTGTGGGCTTGGTTTGTACTTGGATAGGAGACCTCTGAGGAAAACAAAGATGCTGATGGAAATGGTGCTGGTGTTCCAGTAGGAGGCAGTCTTCATTCTGATCCAATGCACTTCAGTGTAATGATGGGGACAAAATATATTCCTTGTCTGAAACCTGATTATTTTTCACTTATTTCACCGCAGTTATTAAGTACATATAATGTTCTATACATCGGAATCAAAAAATGGCATTTTAATTTTGTTGACCGTTTTGGCCCTTTGGACATCCTCCTTTAGTGAGCAGCTATACCACCATGCAATCTGCTGCTACTGAATGGTTGAAGCTAAGCAGGTGTGGGCTTGGTTTGTACTTGGATAGGAGACCTCTGAGGAAAACAAAGATGCTGCTGGAAATGGGGCTGGTGTTCCAGTAGGAGGCAGTCTTCATTCTGATCCAATACACTTCAGTGTAATGATGGGGACAAAATATATTCCTTGTCTGAAACCTGATTATTTTTCACTTATTTCCCCGCAGTTATTAAGTACATATAATTTTCTACACATCGGAATCAAATATTGGCATTTTAATTTTATTGACCATTTTGGCCCATTTTGGACATAAGCCTATAGCCTTATGTTTTTTCATTTTCCCCAAAACATATTTGTCATCATAAATGTCTTAAAACTCATTATTTTTCACTTATTTCACAGCAGTTATTAAGTACATATAATTTTCTACACATCGGAGTCAAATATTGGCATTTTAATTTTATTGACCATTTTGGCCCATTTTGGCCATAAGCCTATAGCCTTATGTTTTTTCATTTTTCCCAAAACATATTTTTCATCATAAATGTCTTAAAACTCAGTATTTTTCACTTATTTCACCGCAGTTATTAAGTACATATAATTTTCTATATATCGGAATCAAAAAATGGCATTTTAATTTTGTTGACCATTTTGGCCCTTTTTGGACATAAGCCTATAGCCTTATGTTTTTTCATTTTCCCCAAAACATATTTTTCATCATAAATGTCTTAAAACTCAGTATTTTTCACTTATTTCACCGCAGTTATTAAGTACATATAATTTCCTACACATCGGAATCAAAAAATGGCATTTTAATTTTGTTGACCATTTTTGCCCTTTTTTGACATAAGCCTATAGTCTTATGTTTTTTCATTTTCCCCAAAACATATTTTTCATCATAAATGTCTTAAAACTCAGTATTTTTCAGTTATTTCACCGCAGTTATTAAGTACATATAATTTTCTACACATCGGAGTCAAATATTGGCATTTTAATTTTATTGACCATTTTGGCCCATTTTGGACATAAGCCTATAGCCTTATGTTTTTTCATTTTTCCCAAAACATATTTTTCATCATAAATGTCTTAAAACTCAGTATTTTTCACTTAATTCACCGCAGTTATTAATTACATATAATTTTCTACACATCGGAATCAAATATTGGCATTTTAATTTTATTGACCATTTTGGCCCATTTTGGACATAAGCCTATAGCCTTATGTTTTTTAATTTTCCCCAAAACATATTTTTCATCATAAATGTCTTAAAACTCATTATTTTTCACTTATTTCACCGCAGTTATTAAGTACATATAATTTTCTACACATCGGAATCAAATATTGGCATTTTAATTTTATTGACCATTTTGGCCCATTTTGGACATAAGCCTATAGCCTTATGTTTTTTCATTTTCCCCAAAACATATTTGTCATCATAAATGTCTTAAAACTCAGTATTTTTCACTTATTTCCCCGCAGTTATTAAGTACATATAATTTTCTACACATCGGAATCAAATATTGGCATTTTAATTTTATTGACCATTTTGGCCCATTTTGGACATAAGCCTATAGCCTTATGTTTTTTCATTTTCCCCAAAACATATTTGTCATCATAAATGTCTTAAAACTCATTATTTTTCACTTATTTCACCGCAGTTATTAAGTACATATAATTTTCTACACATCGGAGTCAAATATTGGCATTTTAATTTTATTGACCATTTTGGCCCATTTTGGCCATAAGCCTATAGCCTTATGTTTTTTCATTTTTCCCAAAACATATTTTTCATCATAAATGTCTTAAAACTCAGTATTTTTCACTTATTTCACCGCAGTTATTAAGTACATATAATTTTCTATATATCGGAATCAAAAAATGGCATTTTAATTTTGTTGACCATTTTGGCCCTTTTTGGACATAAGCCTATAGCCTTATGTTTTTTCATTTTCCCCAAAACATATTTTTCATCATAAATGTCTTAAAACTCAGTATTTTTCACTTATTCACCGCAGTTATTAAGTACATATAATTTCCTACACATCGGAATCAAAAAATGGCATTTTAATTTTGTTGACCATTTTTGCCCTTTTTTGACATAAGCCTATTAGTCTTATGTTTTTTCATTTTCCCCAAAACATATTTTTCATCATAAATGTCTTAAAACTCAGTATTTTTCACTTATTTCACCGCAGTTATTAAGTACATATAATTTTCTATATATCGGAATCAAAAAATGGCATTTTAATTTTGTTGACCATTTTGGCCCTTTTTGGACATAAGCCTATATATAGCCTTATGTTTTTTCATTTTCCCCAAAACATATTTTTCATCATAAATGTCTTAAAACTCAGTATTTTTCACTTATTTCACCGCAGTTATTAAGTACATATAATTTCCTACACATCGGAATCAAAAAATGGCATTTTAATTTGTTGACCATTTTGGCCCTTTTTGGACATAAGCCTATAGCCTTATGTTTTTTCATTTTCCCCAAAACACATTTTTTCATCATAAATGTCTTAAAACTCATTATTTTTCACTTATTTCACCGCAGTTATTAAGTACATATAATTTTCTACACATCGGAGTCAAATATTGGCATTTTAATTTTATTGACCATTTTGACCCATTTTGGCCATAAGCCTATAGCCTTATGTTTTTTCATTTTTCCCAAAACATATTTTTTCATCATAAATGTCTTAAAACTCATTATTTTTCACTTATTTCACCGCAGTTATTAAGTACATATAATTTTCTACACATCGGAATCAAATATTGGCATTTTAATTTTATTGACCATTTTGGCCCATTTTGGACATAAGCCTATAGCCTTATGTTTTTTCATTTTTCCCAAAACATATTTTTCATCATAAATGTCTTAAAACTCAGTATTTTTCACTTATTTCACCCGCAGTTATTAAGTACATATAATTTTCTATATATCGGAATCAAAAAATGGCATTTTAATTTTGTTGACCATTTTGGCCCTTTTTGGACATAAGCCTATAGCCTTATGTTTTTTCATTTTCCCCAAAACATATTTTTTCATCATAAATGTCTTAAAACTCAGTATTTTTCACTTATTTCACCGCAGTTATTAAGTACATATAATTTTCCTACACATCGGAATCAAAAAATGGCATTTTAATTTCGTTGACCATTTTTGCCCTTTTTTGACATAAGCCTATAGTCTTATGTTTTTTCATTTTCCCCAAAACATATTTTTCATCATAAATGTCTTAAAACTCAGTATTTTTCACTTATTTCACCGCAGTTATTAAGTACATATAATTTTCTATATATCGGAATCAAAAAATGGCATTTTAATTTTGTTGACCATTTTGGCCCTTTTTGGACATAAGCCTATAGCCTTATGTTTTTTCATTTTCCCCAAAACATATTTTTCATCATAAATGTCTTAAAACTCAGTATTTTTCACTTATTTCACCGCAGTTATTAAGTACATATAATTTCCTACACATCGGAATCAAAAAATGGCATTTTAATTTTTGTTGACCATTTTGGCCCTTTTTGGACATAAGCCTATAGCCTTATGTTTTTTCATTTTCCCCAAAACATATTTTTCATCATAAATGTCTTAAAACTCAGTATTTTTCAGTTATTTCACCGCAGTTATTAAGTACATATAATTTTCTACACATCGGAATCAAATATTGGCATTTTAATTTTATTGACCATTTTGGCCCATTTTGGACATAAGCCTATAGCCTTATGTTTTTTCATTTTCCCCAAAACATATTTTTCATCATAAATGTCTTAAAACTCAGTATTTTTCACTTATTTCACCGCAGTATTAAGTACATATAATGTTCTATACATCGGAATCAAAAATGGCATTTTAATTTTGTTGACCATTTTTGCCCTTTTTTGACATAAGCCTATAGCCTTATGTTTTTTCATTTTCCCCAAAACATATTTTTCATCATAAATGTCTTAAAACTTAGTATTTTTCACTTATTTCACCGCAGTTATTAAGTACATATAATTTCCTACACATCGGAATCAAAAAATGGCATTTTTAATTTTGTTGACCATTTTTTGCCCTTTTTTGACATAAGCCTATAGCCTTATGTTTTTTCATTTTCCCCAAAACACATTTTTTCATCATAAATGTCTTAAAACTCATTATTTTTTCACTTATTTCACCGCAGTTATTAAGTACATATAATTTTCTACACATCGGAGTCAAATATTGGCATTTTAATTTTATTGACCATTTTGGCCCATTTTGGCCATAAGCCTATAGCCTTATGTTTTTTCATTTTTCCCAAAACATATTTTTCATCATAAATGTCTTAAAACTCAGTATTTTTCACTTAATTCACCGCAGTTATTAATTACATATAATTTTCTACACATCGGAATCAAATATTGGCATTTTAATTTTATTGACCATTTTGGCCCATTTTGGACATAAGCCTATAGCCTTATGTTTTTTAATTTTCCCCAAAACATATTTTTCATCATAAATGTCTTAAAACTCATTATTTTTCACTTATTTCACCGCAGTTATTAAGTACATATAATTTTCTACACATCGAATCAAATATTGGCATTTTAATTTTATTGACCATTTTGGCCCATTTTGGACATAAGCCTATAGCCTTATGTTTTTTCATTTCCCCAAAACATATTTTTCATCATAAATGTCTTAAAACTCAGTATTTTTCACTTATTTCCCCGCAGTTATTAAGTACATATAATTTTCTACACATCGGAATCAAATATTGGCATTTTAATTTTATTGACCATTTTGGCCCATTTTGGACATAAGCCTATAGCCTTATTTTTTTCATTTTTCCCAAAACATATTTTTCATCATAAATGTCTTAAAACTCAGTATTTTTCACTTATTTCACCGCAGTTATTAAGTACATATAATTTTCTACACATCGTAGTCAAATATTGCATTTTAATTTTATTGACCATTTTGGCCCCATTTTGGCCATAAGCCTATAGCCTTATGTTTTTTTCATTTTTCCCAAAACATATTTTTCATCATAAATGTCTTAAAACTCAGTATTTTTCACTTATTTCACCGCAGTTATTAAGTACATATAATTTTCTATATATCGGAATCAAAAAATGGCATTTTAATTTTGTTGACCATTTTGGCCCTTTTTGGACATAAGCCTATAGCCTTATGTTTTTTCATTTTCCCCAAAACATATTTTTCATCATAAATGTCTTAAAACTCAGTATTTTTCACTTATTTCACCGCAGTTATTAAGTACATATAATTTCCTACACATCGGAATCAAAAAATGGCATTTTAATTTCGTTGACCATTTTTGCCCTTTTTTGACATATAGCCTATAGTCTTATGTTTTTTCATTTTCCCCAAAACATATTTTTCATCATAAATGTCTTAAAACTCAGTATTTTTCACTTATTTCAACGCAGTTATTAAGTACATATAATTTTCTATATATCGGAATCAAAAAATGGCATTTTAATTTTATTGACCATTTTGGCCCATTTTGGGACATAAGCCTATAGCCTTATGTTTTTTCATTTTCCCCAAAACATATTTTTCATCATAAATGTCTTAAAACTCAGTATTTTTCACTTATTTCACCGCAGTTATTAAGTACATATAATTTTCTACACATCGGAATCAAATATTGGCATTTTAATTTTATTGACCATTTTGGCCCATTTTGGACATAAGCCTATAGCCTTATGTTTTTTCATTTTTCCCAAAACATATTTTTCATCATAAATGTCTTAAAACTCAGTATTTTTCACTTATTTCACCGCAGTTATTAAGTACATATAATTTTCTATATATCGGAATCAAAAAATGGCATTTTAATTTTGTTGACCATTTTTGGCCCTTTTTGGACATAAGCCTATAGCCTTATGTTTTTTCATTTTCCCCAAAAACATATTTTTCATCATAAATGTCTTAAAACTCAGTATTTTTCACTTATTTCACCGCAGTTATTAAGTTACATATAATTTCCTACACATCGGAATCAAAAAATGGCATTTTAATTTCGTTTGACCATTTTTGCCCTTTTTTGACATAAGCCTATAGTCTTATGTTTTTTCATTTTCCCCAAAACATATTTTTCATCATAAATGTCTTAAAACTCAGTATTTTTCACTTATTTCACCGCAGTTATTAAGTACATTATAATTTTCTATATATCGGAATCAAAAAATGGCATTTTAATTTTGTTGACCATTTTGGCCCTTTTTTGGACATAAGCCTATAGCCTTATGTTTTTTCATTTTCCCCAAAACATATTTTTCATCATAAATGTCTTAAAACTCAGTATTTTTCACTTATTTCACCGCAGTTATTAAGTACATATAATTTCCTACACATCGGAATCAAAAAATGGCATTTTAATTTTGTTGACCATTTTGGCCCTTTTTGGACTAAGCCTATAGCCTTATGTTTTTTTCATTTTCCCCAAAACATATTTTTCATCATAAATGTCTTAAAACTCAGTATTTTTCAGTTATTTCACCGCAGTTATTAAGTACATATAATTTTCTACACATCGGAATCAAATATTGGCATTTAATTTTATTGACCATTTTGGCCCATTTTGGACATAAGCCTATAGCCTTATGTTTTTTCATTTTCCCCCAAAACATATTTTTCATCATAAATGTCTTAAAACTCAGTATTTTTCACTTATTTCACCGCAGTTATTAAGTACATATAATGTTCTATACATCGGAATCAAAAAATGGCATTTTTAATTTTGTTGACCATTTTTGCCCTTTTTTGACATAAGCCTATAGCCTTATGTTTTTTCATTTTCCCCAAAACATATTTTTCATCATAAATGTCTTAAAACTTAGTATTTTTCACTTATTTCACCGCAGTTATTAAGTACATATAATTTCCTACACATCGGAATCAAAAAATGGCATTTTAATTTTGTTGACCATTTTTGCCCTTTTTTGACATAAGCCTATAGCCTTATGTTTTTCATTTTCCCCAAAACACATTTTTCATCATAAATGTCTTAAAACTCATTATTTTTCACTTATTTCACCGCAGTTATTAAGTACATATAATTTTCTACACATCGGAGTCAAATATTGGCATTTTAATTTTATTGACCATTTTGGCCCATTTTGGCCATAAGCCTATAGCCTTATGTTTTTTCATTTTTCCCAAAACATATTTTTCATCATAAATGTCTTAAAACTCAGTATTTTTCACTTAATTCACCGCAGTTATTAATTACATATAATTTTCTACACATCGGAATCAAATATTGGCATTTTAATTTTATTGACCATTTTGGCCCATTTTGGACATAAGCCTATAGCCTTATGTTTTTTAATTTTCCCCAAAACATATTTTTCATCATAAATGTCTTAAAACTCATTATTTTTCACTTATTTCACCGCAGTTATTAAGTACATATAATTTTCTACACATCGGAATCAAATATTGGCATTTTAATTTTATTGACCATTTTGGCCCATTTTGGACATAAGCCTATAGCCTTATGTTTTTTCATTTTCCCCAAAACATATTTTTTCATCATAAATGTCTTTAAAACTCAGTATTTTTCACTTATTTTCCCCGCAGTTATTAAGTACATATAGATTTTCTACACATCGGAATCAAATATTGGCATTTTAATTTTATTGACCATTTTGGCCCATTTTGGACATAAGCCTATAGCCTTATGTTTTTTCATTTTTCCCAAAACATATTTTTCATCATAAATGTCTTAAAACTCAGTATTTTTCACTTATTTCACCGCAGTTATTAAGTACATATAATTTTCTACACATCGGAGTCAAATATTGGCATTTTAATTTTATTGACCATTTTGGCCCATTTTGGCCATATGCCTATAGCCTTATGTTTTTTCATTTTTCCCAAAACATATTTTTCATCATAAATGTCTTAAAACTCAGTTATTTTTCACTTATTTCACCAGCAGTTTATTAAGTACATATAATTTTCTATATATCGGAATCAAAAAATGGCATTTTAATTTTGTTGACCATTTTGGCCCTTTTTGGACATAAGCCTATAGCCTTATGTTTTTTCATTTTCCCCAAAACATATTTTTCATCATAAATGTCTTAAAACTCAGTATTTTTTCACTTATTTCACCGCAGTTATTAAGTACATATAATTTCCTACACATCGGAATCAAAAAATGGCATTTTAATTTCGTTGACCATTTTTGCCCTTTTTTGACATAAGCCTATAGTCTTATGTTTTTTCATTTTCCCCAAAACATATTTTTCATCATAAATGTCTTAAAACTCAGTATTTTTCACTTATTTCAACGCAGTTATTAAGTTACATATAATTTTCTATATATCGGAATCAAAAATGGCATTTTAATTTTGTTGACCATTTTGGCCCTTTTTGGACATAAGCCTATAGCCTTATGTTTTTTCATTTTCCCCAAAACATATTTTTCATCATAAATGTCTTAAAACTCAGTATTTTTCAGTTATTTCACCGCAGTTATTAAGTACATATAATTTTCTACACATCGGAATCAAATATTGGCATTTTAATTTTATTGACCATTTTGGCCCATTTTGGACATAAGCCTATAGCCTTATGTTTTTTTCATTTTCCCCAAAACATATTTTTCATCATAAATGTCTTAAAACTCAGTATTTTTCACTTATTTCACCGCAGTTATTAAGTACATATAATTTCCTACACATCGGAATCAAAAAATGGCATTTTAATTTTGTTGACCATTTTGGCCCTTTTTGGACATAAGCCTATAGCCTTATGTTTTTTCATTTTCCCCAAAACACATTTTTCATCATAATGTCTTAAAACTCATTATTTTTCACTTATTTCACCGCAGTTATTAAGTACATATAATTTTCTACACATCGGAGTCAAATATTGGCATTTTAATTTTATTGACCATTTTGGCCCATTTTGGCCATAAGGCCTATAGCCTTATGTTTTTTCATTTTTCCCAAAACATATTTTTCATCATAAATGTCTTAAAACTCAGTATTTTTCACTTAATTCACCGCAGTTATTAATTACATATAATTTTCTACACATCGGAATCAAATATTGGCATTTTAATTTTATTGACCATTTTGGCCCATTTTGGACATAAGCCTATAGCCTTATGTTTTTTAATTTTCCCCAAAACATATTTTTCATCATAAATGTCTTATAAACTCATTATTTTTCACTTATTTCACCGCAGTTATTAAGTACATATAATTTTCTACACATCGGAATCAAATATTGGCATTTTAATTTTATTGACCATTTTGGCCCATTTTGGACATAAGCCTATAGCCTTATGTTTTTTCATTTTCCCCAAAACATATTTTTCATCATAATGTCTTAAAACTCAGTATTTTTCACTTATTTCCCCGCAGTTATTAAGTACATATAATTTTCTACACATCGGAATCAAATATTGGCATTTTAATTTTATTGACCATTTTGGCCCATTTTGGACATAAGCCTATAGCCTTATGTTTTTTCATTTTCCCCAAAACATATTTGTCATCATAAATGTCTTAAAACTCATTATTTTTCACTTATTTCACCGCAGTTATTAAGTACATATAATTTTCTACACATCGGAGTCAAATATGGCATTTTAATTTTATTGACCATTTTGGCCCATTTTGGCCATAAGCCTATAGCCTTATGTTTTTTCATTTTTCCAAAACATATTTTTCATCATAAATGTCTTAAAACTCAGTATTTTTCACTTATTTCACCGCAGTTATTAAGTACATATAATTTTCTTATATATGCGGAATCAAAAATGGCATTTTAATTTTGTTGACCATTTTGTCCCTTTTTGGACATAAGCCTATAGCCTTATGTTTTTTACATTTTCCCCAAAACATATTTTTCATCATAATGTCTTAAAACTCAGTATTTTTCACTTATTTCACCGCAGTTATTAAGTACATATAATTTCCTACAGCATCGGAATCAAAAAATGGCATTTTAATTTTGTTGACCATTTTTGCCCTTTTTTGACATAAGCCTATAGTCCTTATGTTTTTTCATTTTCCCAAAACATATTTTTCATCATAAATGTCTTAAAACTCAGTATTTTTCCACTTATTTCACCCGCAGTTATTAAGTACATATAATTTTCTACACATCGGAATCAAATATTGGCATTTTAATTTTATTGACCATTTTGGCCCATTTTGGACATAAGCCTATAGCCTTATGTTTTTTCATTTTCCCCAAAACATATTTTTAATCATAAATGTCTTAAAACTCAGTATTTTTCACTTATTTCACCGCAGTTCATTAAGTACATATAATGTTCTATACATCCGAAATCAAAAAATGGCATTTTTAATTTTGTTGACCATTTTTGCCCTTTTTTGACATAAGCCTATAGCCCTTATGTTTTTTCATTTTCCCCAAAACATATTTTTCATCATAAATGTCTTAAAACTTAGTATTTTTCACTTATTTCACCGCAGTTATTAAGTACATATAAGTTTCCTACACATCGGAATCAAAAAATGGCATTTTAATTTTGTGACCATTTTTGCCCTTTTTGACATAAGCCTATAGCCTTATGTTTTTTCATTTTCCCCAAAACATATTTTTCATCATATAATGTCTTAAAACTCATTATTTTTCACTTATTTCACTGCAGTTATTAAGTACATATAATTTTCTACACATCGGAGTCAAATATTGGCATTTTAATTTTATTGACCATTTTGGCCCATTTTTGGCCATAAGCCTATAGCCTTATGTTTTTTAATTTTCCCCAAAACATATTTTTCATCATAAATGTCTTTAAACTAATTATTTTTCACTTATTTCACCGCAGTTATTAAGTACATACTAATTTTCTACACATCGGAATCAAATATTGGCATTTTAATTTTATTGACCATTTTGGCCCATTTTGGGACATAAGCCTTATGTTTTTTCATTTTCCACCAAAACATATTTTTCATCATAAATGTCTTAAAACTCATTATTTTTCACTTATTTCACCGCAGTATTAAGTACATATAATGTTCTATACATCGGAATCAAAAAAATGGCATTTTAATTTTGTTGACCGTTTTGGCCCTTTGGACATCCTCCTTTAGTGAGCAGCTATACCACCAATGGAATCTGCTGCTACTGAATGGTTGAAGCTAAGCATGGTGTGGGCTTGGATTTGTACTTGGATAGGAGACCTCTGAGGAAAAACAAAGATGCTGATGGAAATGGTGTGCTGGTGTTCCAGTAGGAGGCAGTCTTCATTCTGATCCAATGCACTTCAGTGTAATGATGGGGACAAAATATATTTCTTGTCTTGAAAACCTGATTATTTTTCACTTATTTCACCGCAGTTATTAAGTACATATAATGTTCTATACATCGGAATCAAAAAATGGCATTTTAATTTTTGTTGACCATTTTGGCCCTTTGGACATCCTCCTTTAGTGAGCAGCTATACACCATGCAATCTGCTGCTACTGAATGGTTGAAGCGAAGCAGGTGTGGGCTTGGTTTGTACTTGGATAGGAGACCTCTGAGGAAAAACAAAGATGCTGCTGGAAATGGGGCTGGTGTTCCAGTAGGAGGCAGTCTTCATTCTGATCCAATACACTTCAGTGTAATGATGGGGACAAAAATATATTCCTTGTCTGAAACCTGAATTATTTTTCACTTATTTCACCGCAGTTATTAAGTACATATAATTTCCTACACATCGGAATCAAAAAATGGTATTTTAATTTTGTTGACCATTTTGGCCCATTTTGGACATAAGCCTATAGCCTTATGTTTTTTAATTTTCCCCAAAACATATTTGTCATCATAAATGTCTTAAAAACTCATATTTTTTTACTTATTTCACCGCAGTTAATTAAGTACATATAATTTTTCTACACATCGGAAATCAAATATTGGCATTTTAATTTTATTGACCATTTTGGCCCATTTTTGGACATAAGCCTATAGCCTTATGTTTTTTCATTTTCCCCAAAACATATTTTTCATCATAAATGTCTTAAAACTTAGTATTTTTCACTTATTTCACCGCAGTTATTAAGTACATATAATTTTCTACACATCGGAATCAAATATTGGCATTTTAATTTTATTGACCATTTTGGCCCATTTTGGACATAAGCCTATAGCCTTATGTTTTTTCATTTTCCCCAAAACATATTTGTCATCATAAATGTCTTAAAACTCATTATTTTTTACTTATTTCACCGCAGTTATTAAGTACATATATTTTCTACACATCGGAATCAAATATTGGCATTTTAATTTTATTGACCATTTTGGCCCATTTTGGACATAAGCCTATAGCCTTATGTTTTTTCATTTTCCCCAAAACATAATTTTTCATCATAAATGTCTTAAAAACTTCATTATTTTTCACTTATTTCACCGCAGTTATTAAGTACATATAATTTCCTACACATCGGAATCAAATATTGGCATTTTAATTTTGTTGACCGTTTTGGCCCTTTGGACATCCTCCTTTAGTGAGCAGCTATACCACCATGCAATCTGCTGCTACTGAATGGTTGAAGCTAAGCAGGTGTTGGGCTTGGTTTGTACTTGGATAGGAGACCTCTGAGGGAAAACAAAGATGCTGCTGGAAATGGTGCTGGTGTTCCAGTAGGAGGCAGTCTTCATTCTGATCCAATACACTTCAGTGTAATGATGGGGGACAAAATATATTCCTTGTGCTGAAACCTGATTATTTTTCACTTATTTCACCGCAGTTATTAAGTACATATAATTTTCTACACATCGGAATCAAATATTGGCATTTTAATTTTATTGACCATTTTGGCCCATTTTGGACATAAGCCTATAGCCTTATGTTTTTTCATTTTCCCCAAAACATATTTTTCATCATAAATGTCTTAAAACTTAGTATTTTTCACTTATTTCACCGCAGTTATTAAGTACATATAATTTCCTACACATCGGAATCAAAAAATGGCATTTTAATTTTGTTGACCATTTTGGCCCTTTTTTGACATAAGCCTATAGCCTTATGTTTTTTTCATTTTCCCCAAAACACATTTTTCATAATATAATGTCTTAAAACTCATTATTTTTCTACTTATTTCACCGCAGTTATTAAGTACATATAATTTCCTACACATCGGAATCAAATATTGGCATTTTAATTTTATTGACCATTTTGGCCCATTTTGGACATAAGCCTATAGCCTTATGTTTTTTCATTTTCCCCAAAACATATTTGTCATCATAAATGTCTTAAAACTCATTATTTTTCACTTATTTCACCGGCAGTTATTAAGTACATATAATTTTCTACACATCGGAATCAAATATTGGCATTTTAATTTTATTGACCATTTTGGCCCATTTTGGACATAAGCCTATAGCCTTATGTTTTTTTCATTTTCCCCAAAACATATTTGTCATCATAAATGTCTTATAAACTCATTATTTTTCACTTATTTCACCGCAGTTATTAAGTACATATAATTTTCTACACATCGGAATCAAATATTGGCATTTTAATTTTATTGACCATTTTGGCCCATTTTGGACATAAGCCCTATAGCCTTATGTTTTTTCATTTTCCCCAAAACATATTTTTCATCATAAATGTCTTAAAACTCAGTATTTTTCACTTATTTCACCGCAGTTATTAAGTACATATAATGTTCTATACATCGAATCAAAAAATGGGCATTTTAATTTTGTTGACCGTTTTGGCCCTTTGGACATCCTCCTTTAGTGAGCAGCTATACCACCATGCAATCTGCTGCTACTGAATGGTTGAAGCTAAGCAGGTGTGGGCTTGGTTTTGTACTTGGATAGGAGACCTCTGAGGAAAACAAAGATGCTGCTGGAAATGGTGCTGGTGTTCCAGTAGGAGGCAGTCTTCATTCTGATCCAATACACTTCAGTGTAATGATGGGGACAAAATATATTCCTTGTCTGAAACCTGATTATTTTTCACTTATTTCACCGCAGTTTATTAAGTACATATAATTTTCCTACACATCGGAATCAAATATTGGCATTTTAATTTTATTGACCATTTTGGCCCATTTTGGACATAAGCCTATAGCCTTATGTTTTTTCATTTTCCCCAAAACATATATGTCATCATAAATGTCTTAAAACTCATTATTTTTCACTTATTTCACCGCAGTTATTAAAGTACATATATTTTTCTACACATCGGAGTCAAATATTGGCATTTTAATTTTATTGACCATTTTGGCCATAAGCCTATAGCCTATGTTTTTTCATTTTCCCCAAAACATATTTTTCATCATAAATGTCTTAAAACTCAGTATTTTTCACTTATTTCACCGCAGTTATTAAGTACATATAATTTTCTATATATCGGAATCAAAAAATGGCATTTTAATTTTGTTGACCATTTTTGGCCCTTTTTGGACATAAGCCTATAGCCTTATGTTTTTTCATTTTCCCCAAAACATATTTTTCATCATAAATGTCTTAAAACTCAGTATTTTTTCACTTATTTCACCGCAGTTATTAAGTACATATAATTTCCTACACATCGGAATCAAAAAATGGCATTTTAATTTTGTTGACCATTTTGGCCCTTTTTGGACATAAGCCTATAGCCTTATGTTTTTTTCCATTTTCCCCAAAACACATTTTTCATCATAAATGTCTTAAAACTCATTATTTTTCACTTATTTCACCGCAGTTATTAAGTACATATAATTTTCTACACATCGGAGTCAAATATTGGCATTTTAATTTTATTGACCATTTTGGCCCATTTTTGGCCATAAGCCTATAGCCTTATGTGTTTTCATTTTTCCCAAAACATATTTTTTCATCATAAATGTCTTAAAACTCAGTATTTTTCACTTAATTCACCGCAGTTATTAATTACATATAATTTTCTACACATCGGAATCAAATATTGGCATTTTAATTTTATTGACCATTTTGGCCCATTTTTGGACATAAGCCTATAGCCTTATGTTTTTTAATTTTCCCCAAAACATATTTTTCATCATAAATGTCTTAAAACTCATTATTTTTCACTTATTTCACCGCAGTTATTAAGTACATATAATTTTCTACACATCGGAATCAAATATTGGCATTTTAATTTTATTGACCATTTTGGCCCATTTTGGACATAAGCCTATAGCCTTATGTTTTTTCATTTTCCCCCAAAACATATTTTTTCATCATAAATGTCTTTAAAACTCAGTATTTTTCACTTATTTCCCCGCAGTTTATTAAGTACATATAATTTTCTACACATCGGAATCAAATATTGGCATTTTTAATTTTATTGACCATTTTGGCCCATTTTGGACATAAGCCTATAGCCTTATGTTTTTTCATTTTCCCCAAAACATATTTGTCATCATAAATGTCTTAAAACTCATTATTTTTCACTTATTTCACCGCAGTTATTAAGTACATATAATTTTCTACACATCGGAGTCAAATATTGGCATTTTAATTTTATTGACCATTTTGGCCCATTTTGGCCATAAGCCTATAGCCTTATGTTTTTTCATTTTTCCCAAAACATATTTTTCATCATAAATGTCTTAAAACTCAGTATTTTTCACTTATTTCACCGCAGTTATTAAGTACATATAATTTTCTATATATCGGAATCAAAAAAATGGCATTTTTAATTTTGTTGACCATTTTGTCCCTTTTTGGACATAAGCCTATAGCCTTATGTTTTTTCATTTTCCCCCAAAACATATTTTTCATCATAATGTCTTAAAACTCAGTATTTTTTCACTTATTTCACCGCAGTTATTAAGTACATATAATTTCCTACACATCGGAATCAAAAAATGGCATTTTAATTTTGTTGACCATTTTTGCCCTTTTTTGACATAAGCCTATAGTCTTATGTTTTTTCATTTTCCCCAAAACATATTTTTCATCATAAATGTCTTAAAACTCAGTATTTTTCACTTATTTCACCGCAGTTATTAAGTACATATAATTTTCTACACATCGGAATCAAATATTGGCATTTTAATTTTATTGACCATTTTGGCCCATTTTGGACATAAGCCTATAGCCTTATGTTTTTTCATTTTCCCCAAAACATATTTTTAATCATAAATGTCTTAAAACTCAGTATTTTTCACTTATTTCACCGCAGTTATTAAGTACATTATAATGTTCTATACATCGGAATCAAAAAATGGCATTTTAATTTTGTTGACCATTTTTTGCCCTTTTTTGACATAAGCCTATAGCCTTATGTTTTTTCATTTTCCCCAAAACATATTTTTCATCATAAATGTCTTAAAACTTAGTATTTTTCACTTATTTCACCGCAGTTATTAAGTACATATAATTTCCTACACATCGGAATCAAAAAATGGCATTTTAATTTTGTTGACCATTTTTGCCCTTTTTTGACATAAGCCTATAGCCTTATGTTTTTTCATTTTCCCCAAAACATATTTTTCATCATAAATGTCTTAAAACTCATTATTTTTCACTTATTTCACTGCAGTTATTAAGTACATATAATTTTCTACACATCGGAGTCAAATATTGGCATTTTAATTTTATTGACCATTTTGGCCCATTTTGGCCATAAGCCTATAGCCTTATGTTTTTTCATTTTCCCCAAAACATATTTTTCATCATAAATGTCATAAAACTCAGTATTTTTCACTTAATTCACCGCAGTTATTAATTACTTATAATTTTCTACACATCGGAATCAAATATTGGCATTTTAATTTTATTGACCATTTTGGCCCATTTTGGACATAAGCCTATAGCCTTATGTTTTTTAATTTTCCCCAAAACATATTTTTCATCATAAATGTCTTAAAACTAATTATTTTTCACTTATTTCACCGCAGTTATTAAGTACATATAATTTTCTACACATCGGAATCAAATATTGGCATTTTAATTTTATTGACCATTTTGGCCCATTTTGGACATAAGCCTTATGTTTTTCATTTTCCCCAAAACATATTTTTCATCATAAATGTCTTAAAACTCATTATTTTTCACTTATTTCACCGCAGTTATTAAGTACATATAATGTTCTATACATCGGAATCAAAAAATGGCATTTTAATTTTGTTGACCGTTTTGGCCCTTTGGACATCCTCCTTTAGTGAGCAGCTATACCACCATGGAATCTGCTGCTACTGAATGGTTGAAGCTAAGCAGGTGTGGGCTTGGTTTGTACTTGGATAGGAGACCTCTGAGGAAAACAAAGATGCTGATGGAAATGGTGCTGGTGTTCCAGTAGGAGGCAGTCTTCATTCTGATCCAATGCACTTCAGTGTAATGATGGGGACAAAAATATATTTCTTGTCTGAAACCTGATTATTTTTCACTTATTTCACCGCAGTTATTAAGTACATATAATGTTCTATACATCGGAATCAAAAAATGGCATTTTAATTTTGTTGACCATTTTGGCCCTTTGGACATCCTCCTTTAGTGAGCAGCTATACCACCATGCAATCTGCTGCTACTGAATGGTTGAAGCGAAGCAGGTGTGGGCTTGGTTTGTACTTGGATAGGAGACCTCTGAGGAAAACAAAGATGCTGCTGGAAATGGGGCTGGTGTTCCAGTAGGAGGCAGTCTTCATTCTGATCCAATACACTTCAGTGTAATGATGGGGACAAAATATATTCCTTGTCTGAAACCTGATTATTTTTCACTTATTTCACCGCAGTTATTAAGTACATATAATTTCCTACACATCGGAATCAAAAAATGGTATTTTAATTTTCTTGACCATTTTGGCCCATTTTGGACATAAGCCTATAGCCTTATGTTTTTTAATTTTCCCCAAAACATATTTGTCATCATAAATGTCTTAAAAACTCATTATTTTTTACTTATTTCACCGCAGTTATTAAGTACATATAATTTTCTACACATCGGAATCAAATATTGGCATTTTAATTTTATTGACCATTTTGGCCCATTTTGGACATAAGCCTATAGCCTTATGTTTTTTCATTTTCCCCAAAACATATTTTTCATCATAAATGTCTTAAAACTTAGTATTTTTCACTTATTTCACCGCAGTTATTAAGTACATATAATTTTCTACACATCGGATTCAAATATTGGCATTTTAATTTTATTGACCATTTTGGCCCATTTTGGACATAAGCCTATAGCCTTATGTTTTTTCATTTTCCCCAAAACATATTTGTCATCATAAATGTCTTAAAACTCATTATTTTTTTACTTATTTCACCGCAGTTATTAAGTACATATAATTTTTATAATTTTCTACACATCGGAATCAAATATTGGCATTTTAATTTTATTGACCATTTTGGCCCATTTTGGACATAAGCCTATAGCCTTATGTTTTTTTCATTTTCCCCAAAACATATTTTTCATCATAAATGTCTTAAAACTCATTATTTTTCACTTATTTCACCGCAGTTATTAAGTACATATAATTTCCTACACATCGGAATCAAATATTGGCATTTTAATTTTGTTGACCGTTTTGGCCCTTTGGACATCCTCCTTTAGTGAGCAGCTATACCACCATGCAATCTGCTGCTACTGAATGGTTGAAGCTAAGCAGGTGTGGGCTTGGTTTGTACTTGGATAGGAGACCTCTGAGGAAAACAAAGATGCTGCTGGAAATGGTGCTGGTGTTCCAGTAGGAGGCAGTCTTCATTCTGATCCAATACACTTCAGTGTAATGATGGGGACAAAATATATTCCTTGTCTGAAACCTGATTATTTTTCACTTATTTCACCGCAGTTATTAAGTACATATAATTTTCTACACATCGGAATCAAATATTGGCATTTTAATTTTATTGACCATTTTGGCCCATTTTGGACATAAGCCTATAGCCTTATGTTTTTTCATTTTCCCCAAAACATATTTTTTCATCATAAATGTCTTAAAACTTAGTATTTTTCACTTATTTCACCGCAGTTATTAAGTACATATAATTTCCTACACATCGGAAATCAAAAAATGGCATTTTAATTTTGTTGACCATTTTGGCCCTTTTTTGACATAAGCCTATAGCCTTATGTTTTTTCATTTTCCCCAAAACACATTTTTCATAATAAATGTCTTAAAACTCATTATTTTTCACTTATTTCACCGCAGTTATTAAGTACATATAATTTCCTACACATCGGATTTAATTTTATTGACCATTTTGGCCCATTTTGGACATAAGCCTATAGCCTTATGTTTTTTCATTTTCCCCAAAACATATTTGTCATCATAAATGTCTTAAAACTCATTATTTTTCACTTATTTCACCGCAGTTATTAAGTACATATAATTTTCTACACATCGGAATCAAATATTGGCATTTTAATTTTTATTGACCATTTTGGCCCATTTTGGACATAAGCCTATAGCCTTATGTTTTTTCATTTTCCCCAAAACATATTTGTCATCATAAATGTCTTAAAACTCATTATTTTTCACTTATTTCACCGCAGTTATTAAGTACATATAATTTTCTACACATCGGAATCAAATATTGGCATTTTAATTTTATTGACCATTTTGGCCCATTTTGGACATAAGCCTATAGCCTTATGTTTTTTCATTTTCCCCAAAACATATTTTTCATCATAAATGTCTTAAAACTCAGTATTTTTCACTTATTTCACCGCAGTTATTAAGTACATATAATGTTCTATACATCGGAATCAAAAAATGGCATTTTAATTTTGTTGACCGTTTTGGCCCTTTGGACATCCTCCTTTAGTGAGCAGCTATACCACCATGCAATCTGCTGCTACTGAATGGTTGAAGCTAAGCAGGTGTGGGCTTGGTTTGTACTTGGATAGGAGACCTCTGAGGAAAACAAAGATGCTGCTGGAAATGGTGCTGGTGTTCCAGTAGGAGGCAGTCTTCATTCTGATCCAATACACTTCAGTGTAATGATGGGGACAAAATATATTCCTTGTCTGAAACCTGATTATTTTTCACTTATTTCACCGCAGTTATTAAGTACATATAATTTTCTACACATCGGAATCAAATATTGGCATTTTAATTTTATTGACCATTTTGGCCCATTTTGGACATAAGCCTATAGCCTTATGTTTTTTCATTTTCCCCAAAACATATTTTTCATCATAATGTCTTAAAACTCAGTATTTTTCACTTATTTCACCGCAGTTATTAAGTACATATAATTTTCTACACATCGGAATCAAATATTGGCATTTTAATTTTATTGACCATTTTGGCCCATTTTGGACATAAGCCTATAGCCTTATGTTTTTTCATTTTCCCCAAAACATATATGTCATCATAAATGTCTTAAAACTCATTATTTTTCACTTATTTCACCGCAGTTATTAAGTACATATAATTTTCTACACATCGGAGTCAAATATTGGCATTTTTAATTTTATTGACCATTTTGGCCATAAGCCTATAGCCTTATGTTTTTTCATTTTCCCCAAAACATATTTTTCATCATGAATGTCTTAAAACTCATTATTTTTCACTTATTTTCACCGCAGTTATTAAGTACATATAATTTTCTACACATCGGAATCAAATATTGGCATTTTAATTTTATTGACCATTTTGGCCCATTTTGGACATAAGCCTATAGCCTTATGTTTTTTCATTTTCCCCAAAACATATTTTTCATCATAAATGTCTTAAAACTCGTTATTTTTCACTTATTTCACCGCAGTTATTAAGTACATATAATTTCCTACACATCGGAATCAAAAAATGGCATTTTAATTTTGTTGACCATTTTGGCCCATTTTGGACATAAGCCTATAGCCTTATGTTTTTTTCATTTTCCCCAAAACATATTTTTCATCATAAATGTCTTAAAACTCATTATTTTTCACTTATTTCACCGCAGTTATTAAGTACATATAATGTTCTATACATCGGAATCAAAAAATGGCATTTTAATTTTGTTGACCGTTTTGCCCTTTGGACATCCTCCTTTAGTGAGCAGCTATACCACCATGCAATCTGCTGCTACTGAATGGTTGAAGCTAAGCAGGTGTGGGCTTGGTTTGTACTTGGATAGGAGACCTCTGAGGAAAACAAAGATGCTGATGGAAATGGTGCTGGTGTTCCAGTAGGAGGCAGTCTTCATTCTGATCCAATGCACTTCAGTGTAATTGATGGGGACAAAATATATTCCTTGTCTGAAACCTGATTATTTTTCACTTATTTCACCGCAGTTATTAAGTACATATAATGTTCTATACATCGGAATCAAAAAATGGCATTTTAATTTTGTTGACCGTTTTGGCCCTTTGGACATCCTCCTTTAGTGAGCAGCTATACCACCATGCAATCTGCTGCTACTGAATGGTTGAAGCTAAGCAGGTGTGGGCTTGGTTTGTACTTGGATAGGAGACCTCTGAGGAAAACAAAGATGCTGCTGGAAATGGGGCTGGTGTTCCAGTAGGAGGCAGTCTTCATTCTGATCCAATACACTTCAGTGTAATGATGGGGACAAAATATATTCCTTGTCTGAAACATGATTATTTTTCACTTATTTCACCGCAGTTATTAAGTACATATAATTTCCTACACATCGGAATCAAATATTGGCATTTTAATTTTATTGACCATTTTGGCCCATTTTGGACATAAGCCTATAGCCTTATGTTTTTTCATTTTCCCCAAAACATATTTGTCATCATAAATGTCTTAAAACTCATTATTTTTCACTTATTTCACCGCAGTTATTAAGTACATATAATTTTCTACACATCGGAATCAAATATTGGCATTTTAATTTTATTGACCATTTTTGGCCCATTTTGGACATAAGCCTATAGCCTTATGTTTTTTCATTTTCCCCAAAACATATTTTTCATCATAAATGTCTTAAAACTCAGTATTTTTCACTTATTTCACCGCAGTTATTAAGTACATATAATGTTCTATACATCGGAATCAAAAAATGGCATTTTAATTTTGTTGACCATTTTTTGCCCTTTTTTGACATAAGCCTATAGCCTTATGTTTTTTCATTTTCCCCAAAACATATTTTTCATCATAAATGTCTTAAAACTTAGTATTTTTTCACTTATTTCACCGCAGTTATTAAGTACATATAATTTCCTACACATCGGAATCAAAAAATGGCATTTTAATTTTGTTGACCATTTTTGCCCTTTTTTGACATAAGCCTATAGCCTTATGTTTTTTCATTTTCCCCAAAACATATTTTTCATCATAAATGTCATAAAACTCAGTATTTTTCACTTAATTCACCGCAGTTATTAATTACATATAATTTTCTACACATCGGAATCAAATATTGGCATTTTAATTTTATTGACCATTTTGGCCCATTTTGGCCATAAGCCTATAGCCTTATGTTTTTTAATTTTCCCCAAAACATATTTTTCATCATAAATGTCTTAAAACTCAGTATTTTTCACTTATTTCACCGCAGTTATTAAGTACATATAATTTTCTATATATCGGAAATCAAAAAATGGCATTTTAATTTTTGTTGACCATTTTGGCCCATTTTAGCCATAAGCCTATAGCCTTATGTTTTTTCATTTTCCCCAAAACATATTTTTCATCATAAATGTCTTAAAACTCAGTATTTTTCACTTAATTCACCGCAGTTATTAATTACATATAATTTTCTACACATCGGAATCAAATATTGGCATTTTAATTTTATTGACCATTTTGGCCCATTTTGGACATAAGCCTATAGCCTTATGTTTTTTAATTTTCCCCAAAACATATTTTTCATCATAAATGTCTTAAAACTCATTATTTTTCACTTATTTCACCGCAGTTATTAAGTACATATAATGTTCTATACATCGGAATCAAAAAATGGCATTTTAATTTTGTTGACCGTTTTGGCCCTTTGGACATCCTCCTTTAGTGAGCAGCTATACCACCATGCAATCTGCTGCTACTGAATGGTTGAAGCTAAAGCAGGTGTGGGCTTGGTTTGTACTTGGATAGGAGACCTCTGAGGAAAACAAAGATGCTGCTGGAAATGGTGCTGGTGTTCCAGTAGGGAAGCAGTCTTCATTCTGATCCAATACACTTCAGTGTAATGATGGGGACAAAATATATTCCTTGTCTGAAACCTGATTATTTTTCACTTATTTCACCGCAGTTATTAAGTACATATAATTTTCTACACATCGGAATCAAATATTGGCATTTTAATTTTATTGACCATTTTGGCCCATTTTGGACATAAGCCTATAGCCTTATGTTTTTTCATTTTCCCCAAAACATATTTTTCATCATAAATGTCTTAAACTCAGTATTTTTCACTTATTTCACCGCAGTTATTAAGTACATATAATGTTCTATACATCGAAATCAAAAAATGGCATTTTAATTTTGTTGACCGTTTTGGCCCTTTGGACATCCTCCTTTAGTGAGCAGCTAAACCACCATGCAATCTGCTGCTACTGAATGGTTGAAGCTAAGCAGGCGTGGCTTGGTTTGTACTTGGATAGGAGACCTCTGAGGAAAACAAAGATGCTGCTGGAAATGGTGCTGGTGTTCCAGTAGGAGGCAGTCTTCATTCTGATCCAATACACTTCAGTGTAATGATGGGGACAAAATATATTCCTTGTCTGAAACCTGATTATTTTTCACTTATTTCACCGCAGTTATTAAGTACATATAATTTCCTACACATCGGAATCAAATATTGGCATTTTAATTTTATTGACCATTTTGGCCCATTTTGGACATAAGCCTATAGCCTTATGTTTTTTTCATTTTCCCCAAAACATATTTGTCATCATAAATGTCTTAAAACTCATTATTTTTCACTTATTTCACCGCAGTTATTAAGTACATATAATTTTCTACACATCGGAATCAAATATTGGCATTTTAATTTTATTGACCATTTTGGCCCATTTTGGACATAAGCCTATAGCCTTATGTTTTTTTCATTTTCCCCAAAACATATTTTTCATCATAAATGTCTTAAAACTCAGTATTTTTCACTTATTTCACCGCAGTTATTAAGTACATATAAATGGTTCTATACATCGGAATCAAAAAATGGCATTTTAATTTTGTTGACCGTTTTTGGCCCTTTGGACATCCTCCTTTAGTGAGCAGCTATACCACCATGCAATCTGCTGCTACTGAATGGTTGAAGCTAAGCAGGTGTGGGCTTGGTTTGTACTTGGATAGGAGACCTCTGAGGAAAACAAAGATGCTGCTGGGAAATGGTGCTGGTGTTCCAGTAGGAGGCAGTCTTCATTCTGATCCAACACACTTCAGTGTAATGATGGGGACAAAATATATTCCTTGTCTGAAACCTGATTATTTTTTCACTTATTTCACCGCAGTTATTAAGTACATATAATTTTCTACACATCGGAATCAAATATTGGCATTTTAATTTTATTGACCATTTTGGCCCATTTTGGACATAAGCCTATAGCCTTATGTTTTTTCATTTTCCCCAAAACATATATGTCCATCATAAATGTCTTAAAACTCATTATTTTTCACTTATTTCACCGCAGTTATTAAGTACATATAATTTTCTACACATCGGAGTCAAATATTGGCATTTTGTAATTTTATTGACCATTTTGGCCATAAGCCTATAGCCTTATGTTTTTTCATTTTCCCCAAAACATATTTTTCATCATGAATGTCTTAAAACTCATTATTTTTCACTTATTTCACCGCAGTTATTAAGTACATATAATTTTCTACACATCGGAATCAAATATTGGCATTTTAATTTTATTGACCATTTTGGCCCATTTTGGACATAAGCCTATAGCCTTATGTTTTTTCATTTTCCCCAAAACATATTTTTCATCATAAATGTCTTAAAACTCGTTATTTTTCACTTATTTCACCGCAGTTATTAAGTACATATAATTTCCTACACATCGGAATCAAAAAATGGCATTTTAATTTTGTTGACCATTTTTGCCCTTTTTTGACATAAGCCTATAGCCTTATGTTTTTTCATTTTCCCCAAAACATATTTTTCATCATAAATGTCTTAAAACTTAGTATTTTTCACTTATTTCACCGCAGTTATTAAGTACATATAATTTCCTACACATCGGAATCAAAAATGGCATTTTAATTTTGTTGACCATTTTTGCCCTTTTTTGACATACGCCTATAGCCTTATGTTTTTTCATTTTCCCCAAAACATATTTTTCATCATAAATGTCTTAAAACTCATTATTTTTCACTTATTTCACCGCAGTTATTAAGTACATATAATTTTCTACACATCGGAATCAAATATTGGCATTTTAATTTTATTGACCATTTTGGCCCATTTTGGACATAAGCCTATAGCCTTATGTTTTTTTCATTTTCCCCAAAACATATTTTTCATCATAAATGTCTTAAAACTCAGTATTTTTCACTTATTTCACCGCAGTTATTAAGTACATATAATGTTCTATACATCGAAATCAAAAAATGGCATTTTAATTTTGTTGACCGTTTTGGCCCTTTGGACATCCTCCTTTAGTGAGCAGCTAAACCACCATGCAATCTGCTGCTACTGAATGGTTGAAGCTAAGCAGGTGTGGGCTTGGTTTGTACTTGGATAGGAGACCTCTGAGGAAAACAAAGATGCTGCTGGAAATGGTGCTGGTGTTCCAGTAGGAGGCAGTCTTCATTCTGATCCAATACATTTCAGTGTAATGATGGGGACAAAATATATTCCTTGTCTGAAACCTGATTATTTTTCACTTATTCCACCGCAGTTATTAAGTACATATAATTTTCTACACATCGGAATCAAATATTGGCATTTTAATTTTATTGACCATTTTGGCCCATTTTGGACATAAGCCTATAGCCTTATGTTTTTTCATTTTCCCCAAAACATATTTGTCATCATAAATGTCTTAAAACTCATTATTTTTCACTTATTTCACCGCAGTTATTAAGTACATATAATTTTCTACACATCGGAATCAAATATTGGCATTTTAATTTTATTGACCATTTTGGCCCATTTTGGACATAAGCCTATAGCCTTATGTTTTTTTCATTTTCCCCAAAACATATTTTTCATCATGAATGTCTTAAAACTCATTATTTTTCACTTATTTCACCGCAGTTATTAAGTACATATAATTTCCTACACATCGGAATCAAAAAATGGCATTTTAATTTTGTTGACCATTTTGGCCCATTTTGGACATAAGCCTATAGCCTTATGTTTTTTCATTTTCCCCCAAAAACATATTTTTCATCATAAATGTCTTAAAACTCATTATTTTTCACTTATTTCACCGCAGTTATTAAGTACATATAATGTTCTATACATCGGAATCAAAAAATGGCATTTTTAATTTTGTTGACCGTTTTGGCCCTTTGGACATCCTCCTTTAGTGAGCAGCTATACCACCATGCAATCTGCTGCTACTGAATGGTTGAAGCTAAGCAGGTGTGGGCTTGGTTTGTACTTGGATAGGAGACCTCTGAGGAAAACAAAGATGCTGATGGAAATGGTGCTGGTGTTCCAGTAGGAGGCAGTCTTCATTCTGATCCAATGCACTTCAGTGTAATGATGGGGACAAAATATATTCCTTGTCTGAAACCTGATTATTTTTCACTTATTTCACCGCAGTTATTAAGTACATATAATGTTCTATACATCGGAATCAAAAAATGGCATTTTAATTTTGTTGACCGTTTTGGCCCTTTGGACATCCTCCTTTAGTGAGCAGCTATACCACCATGCAATCTGCTGCTACTGAATGGTTGAAGCTAAGCAGGTGTGGGGCTTGGTTTGTACTTGGATAGGAGACCTCTGAGGAAAACAAAGATGCTGCTGGAAATGGGGCTGGTGTTCCAGTAGGAGGCAGTCTTCATTCTGATCCAATACACTTCAGTGTAATGATGGGGGACAAAATATATTCCTTGTCTGAAACCTGATTATTTTTCACTTATTTCCCCGCAGTTATTAAGTACATATAATTTTCTACACATCGGAATCAAATATTTGGCATTTTAATTTTATTGACCATTTTGGCCCATTTTGGACATAAGCCTATAGCCTTATGTTTTTTCATTTTCCCCCAAAACATATTTGTCATCATAAATGTCTTAAAACTCATTATTTTTCACTTATTTCACAGCAGTTATTAAGTACATATAATTTTCTACACATCGGAGTCAAATATTGGCATTTTAATTTTATTGACCATTTTGGCCCATTTTGGCCATAAGCCTATAGCCTTATGTTTTTTCATTTTTCCCAAAACATATTTTTCATCATAAATGTCTTAAAACTCAGTATTTTTCACTTATTTCACCGCAGTTATTAAGTACATATAATTTTTCTATATATCGGAATCAAAAAAATGGCATTTTAATTTTGTTGACCATTTTGGCCCTTTTTGGACATAAGCCTATAGCCTTATGTTTTTTCATTTTCCCCAAAACATATTTTTCATCATAAATGTCTTAAAACTCAGTATTTTTCACTTATTTCACCGCAGTTATTAAGTACATATAATTTCCTACACATCGGAATCAAAAAATGGCATTTTAATTTTGTTGACCATTTTTGCCCTTTTTTGACATAAGCCTATAGTCTTATGTTTTTTCATTTTCCCCAAAACATATTTTTCATCATAAATGTCTTAAAACTCAGTATTTTTCAGTTATTTCACCGCAGTTATTAAGTACATATAATTTTCTACACATCGGAGTCAAATATTGGCATTTTAATTTTATTGACCATTTTGGCCCATTTTGGACATAAGCCTATAGCCTTATGTTTTTTCATTTTTCCCAAAACATATTTTTCATCATAAATGTCTTAAAACTCAGTATTTTTCACTTAATTCACCGCAGTTATTAATTACATATAATTTTCTACACATCGGAATCAAATATTGGCATTTTAATTTTATTGACCATTTTGGCCCATTTTGGACATAAGCCTATAGCCTTATGTTTTTTAATTTTCCCCAAAACATATTTTTCATCATAAATGTCTTAAAACTCATTATTTTTCACTTATTTCACCGCAGTTATTAAGTACATATAATTTTCTACACATCGGAATCAAATATTGGCATTTTAATTTTATTGACCATTTTGGCCCATTTTGGACATAAGCCTATAGCCTTATGTTTTTTCATTTTCCCCCAAAACATATTTGTCATCATAAATGTCTTAAAACTCAGTATTTTTCACTTATTTCCCCGCAGTTATTAAGTACATATAATTTTCTACACATCGGAATCAAATATTGGCATTTTAATTTTATTGACCATTTTGGCCCATTTTGGACATAAGCCTATAGCCTTATGTTTTTTCATTTTCCCCAAAACATATTTGTCATCATAAATGTCTTAAAACTCATTATTTTTCACTTATTTCACCGCAGTTATTAAGTACATATAATTTTCTACACATCGGAGTCAAATATTGGCATTTTAATTTTATTGACCATTTTGGCCCATTTTGGCCATAAGCCTATAGCCTTATGTTTTTTCATTTTTCCCAAAACATATTTTTCATCATAAATGTGTCTTAAAACTCAGTAATTTTTCACTTATTTCACCGCAGTTATTAAGTACATATAATTTTCTATATATCGGAATCAAAAAATGGCATTTTTAATTTTGTTGACCATTTTGGCCCTTTTTGGACATAAGCCTATAGCCTTATGTTTTTTCATTTTCCCCCAAAACATATTTTTTCATCATAAATGTCTTAAAACTCAGTATTTTTCACTTATTTCACCGCAGTTATTAAGTTACATATAATTTTCTATATATCGGAATCAAAAAATGGCATTTTAATTTTGTTGACCATTTTGGCCCTTTTTGGACATAAGCCTATAGCCTTATGTTTTTTTCATTTTCCCCAAAACATATTTTTCATCATAAATGTCTTAAAAACTCAGTATTTTTCACTTATTTCACCGCAGTTATTAAGTACATATAATTTCCTACACATCGGAATCAAAAAATGGCATTTTAATTTTGTTGACCATTTTGGCCCTTTTTGGACATAAGCCTATAGCCTTATGTTTTTTCATTTTCCCCAAAACACATTTTTCATCATAAATGTCTTAAAACTCATTATTTTTCACTTATTTCACCGCAGTTATTAAGTACATATAATTTTCTTACACATCGGAGTCAAATATTGGCATTTTAATTTTATTGACCATTTTGGCCCATTTTGGCCATAAGCCTATAGCCTTATGTTTTTTCATTTTTCCCAAAACATATTTTTCATCATAAATTGTCTTAAAACTCAGTATTTTTTCACTTAATTCACCGCAGTTATTAATTACATATAATTTTCTACACATCGGAATCAAATATTGGCATTTTAATTTTATTGACCATTTTGGCCCATTTTGGACATAAGCCTATAGCCTTATGTTTTTTAATTTTCCCCAAAACATATTTTTCATCATAAATGTCTTAAAACTCATTATTTTTCACTTATTTCACCGCAGTTATTAAGTACATATAATTTTCTACACATCGGAATCAAATATTGGCATTTTAATTTTATTGACCATTTGGCCCATTTTGGACATAAGCCTATAGCCTTATGTTTTTTTCATTTTCCCCAAAACATATTTTTCATCATAAATGTTCTTAAAACTCAGTATTTTTCACTTATTTCCCCGCAGTTATTAAGTACATATAATTTTCTACACATCGGAATCAAATATTGGCATTTTAATTTTATTGACCATTTTGGCCCATTTTGGACATAAGCCTATAGCCTTATGTTTTTTCATTTTCCCCCAAAACATATTTGTCATCATAAATGTCTTAAAACTCATTATTTTTCACTTATTTCACCGCAGTTATTAAGTACATATAATTTTCTACACATCGGAGTCAAATATTGGCATTTTAATTTTATTGACCATTTTGGCCCATTTTGGCCATAAGCCTATAGCCTTATGTTTTTTCATTTTTCCCAAAACATATTTTTCATCATAAATGTCTTAAAAACTCAGTATTTTTCACTTATTTCACCGCAGTTATTAAGTACATATAATTTTCTATATATCGGAATCAAAAAATGGCATTTTAATTTTGTTGACCATTTTGGCCCTTTTTGGACATAAGCCTATAGCCTTATGTTTTTTCATTTTCCCCAAAACATATTTTTTCATCATAAATGTCTTAAAACTCAGTATTTTTCACTTATTTCACCGCAGTTATTAAGTACATATAATTTCCTACACATCGGAATCAAAAATGGCATTTTAATTTCGTTGACCATTTTTGCCCTTTTTTGACATAAGCCTATAGTCTTATGTTTTTTTCATTTTCCCCAAAACATATTTTTCATCATAAATGTCTTAAAAACTCAGTATTTTTCAGTTATTTCACCGCAGTTATTAAGTACATATAATTTTCTACACATCGGAATCAAATATTGGCATTTTAATTTTATTGACCATTTTGGCCCATTTTGGACATAAGCCTATAGCCTTATGTTTTTTTCATTTTCCCCAAAACATATTTTTCATCATAAATGTCTTAAAACTCAGTATTTTTCACTTATTTCACCGCAGTTATTAAGTACATATAATGTTCTATACATCGGAATCAAAAAATGGCATTTTAATTTTGTTGACCATTTTTGCCCTTTTTTGACATAAGCCTATAGCCTTATGTTTTTTCATTTTCCCCAAAACATATTTTTCATCATAAATGTCATAAAACTCAGTATTTTTCACTTAATTCACCGCAGTTATTAATTACATATAATTTTCTACACATCGGAATCAAATATTGGCATTTTAATTTTATTGACCATTTTGGCCCATTTTGGCCATAAGCCTATAGCCTTATGTTTTTTAATTTTCCCCAAAACATATTTTTCATCATAAATGTCTTAAAACTCAGTATTTTTCACTTATTTCACCGCAGTTATTAAGTAACATATAATTTTCTATATATCGGAATCAAAAAATGGCATTTTAAATTTTGTTGACCATTTTGGCCCTTTTTGGACATAAGCCTATAGCCTTATGTTTTTTCATTTTCCCCAAAACATATTTTTTCATCATAAATGTCTTAAAACTCAGTATTTTTCACTTATTTCACCGCAGTTATTAAGTACATATAATTTCCTACACATCGGAATCAAAAAATGGCATTTTAATTTTGTTGACCATTTTGGCCCTTTTTGGACATAAGCCTATAGCCTTATGTTTTTTTCATTTTCCCCAAAACACATTTTTCATCATAAATGTCTTAAAACTCATTATTTTTCACTTATTTCACCGCAGTTATTAAGTACATATAATTTTCTACACATCGGAGTCAAATATTGCATTTTAATTTTATTGACCATTTTGGCCCATTTTGGCCATAAGCCTATAGCCTTATGTTTTTTCATTTTTCCCAAAACATATTTTTCATCATAAATGTCTTAAAACCTCAGTATTTTTCACTTAATTCACCGCAGTTATTAATTACATATAATTTTCTACACATCGGAATCAAATATTGGCATTTTAATTTTATTGACCATTTTGGCCCATTTTGGACATAAGCCTATAGCCTTATGTTTTTTAATTTTCCCCAAAAACATATTTTTCATCATAAATGTCTTAAAACTCATTATTTTTTCACTTATTTCACCGCAGTTATTAAGTACATATAATTTTCTACACATCGGAATCAAATATTGGCATTTTAATTTTATTGACCATTTTGGCCCATTTTTGGACATAAGCCTATAGCCTTATGTTTTTTTCATTTTCCCAAAAACATATTTTTCATCATAAATGTCTTAAAACTCAGTATTTTTCACTTATTTCCCCGCAGTTATTAAGTACATATAATTTTCTACACATCGGAATCAAATATTGGCATTTTAATTTTATTGACCATTTTGGCCCATTTTGGACATAAGCCTATAGCCTTATGTTTTTTCATTTTCCCCAAAACATATTTGTCATCATAAATGTCTTAAAACTCATTATTTTTCACTTATTTCACCGCAGTTATTAAGTACATATAATTTTCTACACATCGGAGTCAAATATTGGCATTTTAATTTTATTGACCATTTTGGCCCATTTTGGCCATAAGCCTATAGCCTTATGTTTTTTCATTTTTCCCAAAACATATTTTTCATCATAAATGTCTTAAAACTCAGTATTTTTCACTTATTTCACCGCAGTTATTAAGTACATATAATTTCCTACACATCGGAATCAAAAAATGGCATTTTAATTTTGTTGACCATTTTTGCCCTTTTTTGACATAAGCCTATAGTCTTATGTTTTTTCATTTTCCCCAAAACATATTTTTCATCATAAATGTCTTAAAAACTCAGTATTTTTCACTTATTTCACCGCAGTTATTAAGTACATATAATTTTCTACACATCGGAATCAAATATTGGCATTTTAATTTTATTGACCATTTTGGCCCATTTTGGACATAAGCCTATAGCCTTATGTTTTTTCATTTTCCCCCAAAACATATTTTTCATCATAAATGTCTTAAAACTCAGTATTTTTCACTTATTTAACCGCAGTTATTAAGTACATATAATGTTCTATACATCGGAATCAAAAAATGGCATTTTAATTTTGTTGACCATTTTTGCCCTTTTTTGACATAAGCCTATAGCCTTATGTTTTTTCATTTTCCCCAAAACATATTTTTCATCATAAATGTCTTAAAACTTAGTATTTTTCACTTATTTCACCGCAGTTATTAAGTACATATAATTTCCTACACATCGGAATCAAAAAATGGCATTTTAATTTTGTTGACCATTTTTGCCCTTTTTTGACATAAGCCTATAGCCTTATGTTTTTTCATTTTCCCCAAAACATATTTTTCATCATAAATGTCTTAAAACTCATTATTTTTCACTTATTTCACCGCAGTTATTAAGTACATATAATTTTCTACACATCGGAGTCAAATATTGGCATTTTAATTTTATTGACCATTTTGGCCCATTTTGGCCATAAGCCTATAGCCTTATGTTTTTTCATTTTTCCCAAAACATATTTTTCATCATAAATGTCTTAAAACTCAGTATTTTTCACTTATTTCACCGCAGTTATTAAGTACATATAATTTTCTATATATCGGAATCAAAAAATGGCATTTTAATTTTGTTGACCATTTTGGCCCTTTTTGGACATAAGCCTATAGCCTTATGTTTTTTCATTTTCCCCAAAACATATTTTTCATCATAAATGTCTTAAAACTCAGTATTTTTCACTTATTTCACCGCAGTTATTCAGTACATATAATTTCCTACCCATCGGAATCAAAAAATGGCATTTTAATTTCGTTGACCATTTTTGCCCTTTTTTGACATAAGCCTATAGTCTTATGTTTTTTCATTTTCCCCAAAACATATTTTTCATCATAAATGTCTTAAAACTCAGTATTTTTCACTTATTTCACCGCAGTTATTAAGTACATATAATTTTCTATATATCGGAATCAAAAAATGGCATTTTAATTTTGTTGACCATTTTGGCCCTTTTTGGACATAAGCCTATAGCCTTATGTTTTTTTCATTTTCCCCAAAACATATTTTTCATCATAAATGTCTTAAAACTCAATATTTTTCACTTATTTCACCGCAGTTATTAAGTACATATAATTTCCTACACATCGGAATCAAAAAATGGCATTTTAATTTTGTTGACCATTTTGGCCCTTTTTGGACATAAGCCTATAGCCTTATGTTTTTTCATTTTCCCCAAAACATATTTTTCATCATAAATGTCTTAAAACTCAGTATTTTTCAGTTATTTCACCGCAGTTATTAAGTACATATAATTTTCTACACATCGGAATCAAATATTGGCATTTTAATTTTATTGACCATTTTGGCCCATTTTGGACATAAGCCTATAGCCTTATGTTTTTTCATTTTCCCCAAAACATATTTTTCATCATAAATGTCTTAAAACTCAGTATTTTTCACTTATTTCACCGCAGTTATTAAGTACATATAATGTTCTATACATCGGAATCAAAAAATGGCATTTTAATTTTGTTGACCATTTTTGCCCTTTTTTGACATAAGCCTATAGCCTTATGTTTTTTCATTTTCCCCAAAACATATTTTTCATCATAAATGTCTTAAAACTTAGTATTTTTCACTTATTTCACCGCAGTTATTAAGTACATATAATTTCCTACACATCGGAATCAAAAAATGGCATTTTAATTTTGTTGACCATTTTTTGCCCTTTTTTGACATAAGCCTATAGCCTTATGTTTTTTCATTTTCCCCAAAACATATTTTTCATCATAAATGTCATAAAACTCAGTATTTTTCACTTAATTCACCGCAGTTATTAATTACATATAATTTTCTACACATCGGAATCAAAAAATGGCATTTTAATTTTGTTGACCATTTTTGCCCTTTTTTGACATAAGCCTATAGTCTTATGTTTTTTCATTTTCCCCAAAACATATTTTTCATCATAAATGTCTTAAAACTCAGTATTTTTCACTTATTTCACCGCAGTTATTAAGTACATATAATTTTCTATATATCGGAATCAAAAAATGGCATTTTAATTTTGTTGACCATTTTGGCCCTTTTTGGACATAAGCCTATAGCCTTATGTTTTTTCATTTTCCCCAAAACATATTTTTCATCATAAATGTCTTAAAACTCAGTATTTTTCACTTATTTCACCGCAGTTATTAAGTACATATAATTTCCTACACATCGGAATCAAAAAATGGCATTTTAATTTTGTTGACCATTTTGGCCCTTTTTGGACATAAGCCTATAGCCTTATGTTTTTTCATTTTCCCCAAAACACATTTTTCATCATAAATGTCTTAAAACTCATTATTTTTCACTTATTTCACGGCAGTTATTAAGTACATATAATTTTCTACACATCGGAGTCAAATATTGGCATTTTAATTTTATTGACCATTTTGGCCCATTTTGGCCATAAGCCTATATAGCCTTATGTTTTTTCATTTTTCCCAAAACATATTTTTCATCATAAATGTCTTAAAACTCAGTATTTTTCACTTAATTCACCGCAGTTATTAATTACATATAATTTTCTACACATCGGAATCAAATATTGGCATTTTAATTTTATTGACCATTTTGGCCCATTTTGGACATAAGCCTATAGCCTTATGTTTTTTAATTTTCCCCAAAACATATTTTTCATCATAAATGTCTTAAAACTCATTATTTTTCACTTATTTCACCGCAGTTATTAAGTACATATAATTTTCTACACATCGGAATCAAATATTGGCATTTTAATTTTATTGACCATTTTGGCCCATTTTGGACATAAGCCTATAGCCTTATGTTTTTTCATTTTCCCCAAAACATATTTTTCATCATAAATGTCTTAAAACTCAGTATTTTTCACTTATTTCCCCGCAGTTATTAAGTACATATAATTTTCTACACATCGGAATCAAATATTGGCATTTTAATTTTATTGACCATTTTGGCCCATTTTGGACATAAGCCTATAGCCTTATGTTTTTTCATTTTCCCCAAAACATATTTGTCATCATAAATGTCTTAAAACTCATTATTTTTCACTTATTTCACCGCAGTTATTAAGTACATATAATTTTCTACACATCGGAGTCAAATATTGGCATTTTAATTTTATTGACCATTTTGGCCCATTTTGGCCATAAGCCTATAGCCTTATGTTTTTTCATTTTTCCCAAAACATATTTTTCATCATAAATGTCTTAAAACTCAGTATTTTTCACTTATTTCACCGCAGTTATTAAGTACATATAATTTTCTATATATCGGAATCAAAAAATGGCATTTTAATTTTGTTGACCATTTTGGCCCTTTTTGGACATAAGCCTATAGCCTTATGTTTTTTCATTTTCCCCAAAACATATTTTTCATCATAAATGTCTTAAAACTCAGTATTTTTCACTTATTTCACCGCAGTTATTAAGTACATATAATTTCCTACACATCGGAATCAAAAAATGGCATTTTAATTTTGTTGACCATTTTTGCCCTTTTTTGACATAAGCCTATAGTCTTATGTTTTTTCATTTTCCCCAAAACATATTTTTCATCATAAATGTCTTAAAACTCAGTATTTTTCACTTATTTCACCGCAGTTATTAAGTACATATAATTTTCTACACATCGGAATCAAATATTGGCATTTTAATTTTATTGACCATTTGGCCCATTTTGGACATAAGCCTATAGCCTTATGTTTTTTCATTTTCCCCAAAACATATTTTTCATCATAAATGTCTTAAAACTCAGTATTTTTCACTTATTTCACCGCAGTTATTAAGTACATATAATGTTCTATACATCGGAATCAAAAAATGGCATTTTAATTTTGTTGACCATTTTTGCCCTTTTTTGACATAAGCCTATAGCCTTATGTTTTTTCATTTTCCCCAAAACATATTTTTCATCATAAATGTCTTAAAACTTAGTATTTTTCACTTATTTCACCGCAGTTATTAAGTACATATAATTTCCTACACATCGGAATCAAAAAATGGCATTTTAATTTTGTTGACCATTTTTGCCCTTTTTTGACATAAGCCTATAGCCTTATGTTTTTTCATTTTCCCCCAAAACATATTTTTCATCATAAATGTCATAAAACTCAGTATTTTTCACTTAATTCACTGCAGTTATTAATTACATATAATTTTCTACACATCGGAATCAAATATTGGCATTTTAATTTTATTGACCATTTTGGCCCATTTTGGCCATAAGCCTATAGCCTTATGTTTTTTAATTTTCCCCAAAACATATTTTTCATCATAAATGTCTTAAAACTCAGTATTTTTCACTTATTTCACCGCAGTTATTAAGTACATATAATTTTCTATATATCGGAATCAAAAAATGGCATTTTAATTTTGTTGACCATTTTGGCCCTTTTTGGACATAAGCCTATAGCCTTATGTTTTTTCATTTTCCCCAAAACATATTTTTCATCATAAATGTCTTAAAACTCAGTATTTTTCACTTAATTCACCGCAGTTATTAATTACATATAATTTTCTACACATCGGAATCAAATATTGGTATTTTAATTTTATTGACCATTTTGGCCCATTTTGGACATAAGCCTATAGCCTTATGTTTTTTAATTTTCCCCAAAACATATTTTTCATCATAAATGTCTTAAAACTCATTATTTTTCACTTATTTTCACCGCAGTTATTAAGTACATATAATTTTCTACACATCGGAATCAAATATTGGCATTTTAATTTTATTGACCATTTTGGCCCATTTTGGACATAAGCCTATAGCCTTATGTTTTTTCATTTTTCCCAAAACATATTTGTCATCATAAATGTCTTAAAACTCATTATTTTTCACTTATTTCACCGCAGTTATTAAGTACATATAATTTTCTACACATCGGAGTCAAATATTGGCATTTTAATTTTATTGACCATTTTGGCCCATTTTGGCCATAAGCCTATAGCCTTATGTTTTTTCATTTTTCCCAAAACATATTTTTCATCATAAATGTCTTAAAACTCAGTATTTGTTCACTTATTTCACCGCAGTTATTAAGTACATATAATTTTCTATATATCGGAATCAAAAAATGGCATTTTAATTTTGTTGACCATTTTGGCCCTTTTTGGACATAAGCCTATAGCCTTATGTTTTTTCATTTTCCCCAAAACATATTTTTCATCATAAATGTCTTAAAACTCAGTATTTTTCACTTATTTCACCGCAGTTATTAAGTACATATAATTTCCTACACATCGGAATCAAAAAAATGGCATTTTAATTTTGTTGACCATTTTTTGCCCTTTTTTGACATAAGCCTATAGTCTTATGTTTTTTCATTTTCCCCCAAAACATATTTTTCATCATAAATGTCTTAAAACTCAGTATTTTTCACTTATTTCACCGCAGTTATTAAGTACATATAATTTTCTATATATCGGAATCAAAAAATGGCATTTTAATTTTGTTGACCATTTTGGCCCTTTTTGGACATAAGCCTATAGCCTTATGTTTTTTCATTTTCCCCAAAACATATTTTTCATCATAAATGTCTTAAAACTCAGTATTTTTCACTTATTTCACCGCAGTTATTAAGTACATATAATTTCCTACACATCGGAATCAAAAAATGGCATTTTAATTTTGTTGACCATTTTGGCCCTTTTTGGACATAAGCCTATAGCCTTATGTTTTTTCATTTCCCCAAAACACATTTTTCATCATAAATGTCTTAAAACTCATTATTTTTCACTTATTTCACCGCAGTTATTAAGTACATATCATTTTCTACACATCGGAGTCAAATATTGGCATTTTAATTTTATTGACCATTTTGGCCCATTTGGCCATAAGCCTATAGCCTTATGTTTTTTTTATTTTTCCCAAAACATATTTTTCATCATAAATGTCTTAAAACTCAGTATTTTTCACTTAATTCACCGCAGTTATTAATTACATATAATTTTCTACACATCGGAATCAAATATTGGCATTTTAATTTTATTGACCATTTTGGCCCATTTTGGACATAAGCCTATAGCCTTATGTTTTTTAATTTTCCCCAAAACATATTTTTCATCATAAATGTCTTAAAACTCATTATTTTTCACTTATTTCACCGCAGTTATTAAGTACATATAATTTTCTACACATCGGAATCAAATATTGGCATTTTAATTTTATTGACCATTTTGGCCCATTTTGGACATAAGCCTATAGCCTTATGTTTTTTCATTTTCCCCCAAAACATATTTTTCATCATAAATGTCTTAAAACTCAGTATTTTTCACTAATTTCCCCGCAGTTATTAAGTACATATAATTTTCTACACATCGGAATCAAATATTGGCATTTTAATTTTATTGACCATTTTGGCCCATTTTGGACATAAGCCTATAGCCTTATGTTTTTTCATTTTCCCCAAAACATATTTTTCATCATAAATGTCTTAAAACTCATTATTTTTCACTTATTTCACCGCAGTTATTAAGTACATATAATTTTCTACACATCGGAGTCAAATATTGGCATTTTAATTTTATTGACCATTTTGGCCCTTTTTTGACATAAGCCTATAGTCTTATGTTTTTTCATTTTCCCCAAAACATATTTTTCATCATAAATGTCTTAAAACTCAGTATTTTTCACTTATTTCACCGCAGTTATTAAGTACATATAATTTTCTATATATCGGAATCAAAAAATGGCATTTTAATTTTGTTGACCATTTTGGCCCTTTTTGGACATAAGCCTATATAGCCTTATGTTTTTTCATTTTCCCCAAAACATATTTTTCATCATAAATGTCTTAAAACTCAGTATTTTTCACTTATTTCACCGCAGTTATTAAGTACATATAATTTCCTACACATCGGAATCAAAAAATGGCATTTTAATTTTGTTGACCATTTTGGCCCTTTTTGGACATAAGCCTATAGCCTTATGTTTTTTCATTTTCCCCAAAACACATTTTTCATCATAAATGTCTTAAAACTCATTATTTTTCACTTATTTCACCGCAGTTATTAAGTACATATAATTTTCTACACATCGGAGTCAAATATTGGCATTTTAATTTTATTGACCATTTTGGCCCATTTTGGCCATAAGCCTATAGCCTTATGTTTTTTCATTTTTCCCAAAACATATTTTTCATTATAAATGTCTTAAAACTCAGTATTTTTCACTTAATTCACCGCAGTTATTAATTACATATAATTTTCTACACATCGGAATCAAATATTGGCATTTTAATTTTATTGACCATTTTGGCCCATTTTGGACATAAGCCTATAGCCTTATGTTTTTTAATTTTCCCCAAAACATATTTTTCATCATAAATGTCTTAAAACTCATTATTTTTCACTTATTTCACCGCAGTTATTAAGTACATATAATTTTCTACACATCGGAATCAAATATTGGCATTTTAATTTATTGACCATTTTGGCCCATTTTGGACATAAGCCTATAGCCTTATGTTTTTTCATTTTCCCCAAAACATATTTTTCATCATAAATGTCTTAAAACTCAGTATTTTTCACTTATTTCCCCGCAGTTATTAAGTACATATAATTTTCTACACATCGGAATCAAATATTGGCATTTAAATTTTATTGACCATTTTGGCCCATTTTGGACATAAGCCTATAGCCTTATGTTTTTTCATTTTCCCCAAAACATATTTGTCATCATAAATGTCTTAAAACTCATTATTTTTCACTTATTTCACCGCAGTTATTAAGTACATATAATTTTCTACACATCGGAATCAAATATTGGCATTTTAATTTTATTGACCATTTTGGCCCATTTTGGCCATAAGCCTATAGCCTTATGTTTTTTCATTTTTCCCAAAACATATTTTTCATTATAAATGTCTTAAAACTCAGTATTTTTTCACTTAATTCACCGCAGTTATTAATTACATATAATTTTCTACACATCGGAATCAAATATTGGCATTTTAATTTTATTGACCATTTTGGCCCATTTTGGACATAAGCCTATAGCCTTATGTTTTTAATTTTCCCCAAAACATATTTTTCATCATAAATGTCTTAAAACTCATTATTTTTCACTTATTTCACCGCAGTTATTAAGTACATATAATTTTCTACACATCGGAATCAAATATTGGCATTTTAATTTTATTGACCATTTTGGCCCATTTTGGACATAAGCCTATAGCCTTATGTTTTTTCATTTTCCCCAAAACATATTTTTCATCATAAATGTCTTAAACTCAGTATTTTTCACTTATTTCCCCGCAGTTATTAAGTACATATAATTTTCTACACATCGGAATCAAATATTGGCATTTAAATTTTATTGACCATTTTGGCCCCATTTTGGACATAAGCCTATAGCCTTATGTTTTTTCATTTTCCCCCAAAACATATTTGTCATCATAAATGTCTTAAAACTCATTATTTTTCACTTATTTCACCGCAGTTATTAAGTACATATAATTTTCTACACATCGGAGTCAAATATTGGCATTTTAATTTTATTGACCATTTTGGCCCATTTTGGCCATAAGCCTATAGCCTTATGTTTTTTCATTTTCCCCAAAACATATTTTTCATCATAAATGTCTTAAAACTCAGTATTTTTCACTTATTTCACCGCAGTTATTAAGTACATATAATTTCCTACACATCGGAATCAAAAAATGGCATTTTAATTTTGTTGACCATTTTTGCCCTTTTTTGACATAAGCCTATAGTCTTATGTTTTTTCATTTTCCCCAAAACATATTTTTCATCATAAATGTCTTAAAACTCAGTATTTTTCACTTATTTCACCGCAGTTATTAAGTACATATAATTTTCTATATATCGGAATCAAAAAATGGCATTTTAATTTTGTTGACCATTTTTGCCCTTTTTGGCCATAAGCCTATATAGCCTTATGTTTTTTCATTTTTCCCAAAACATATTTTTCATCATAAATGTCTTAAAACTCAGTATTTTTCACTTATTTCACCGCAGTTATTAAGTACATATAATTTCCTACACATCGGAATCAAAAAATGGCATTTTAATTTTGTTGACCATTTTGGCCCTTTTTGGACATAAGCCTATATATAGTCTTATGTTTTTTTATTTTCCCCAAAACATATTTTTCATCATAAATGTCTTAAAACTCAGTATTTTTCACTTATTTCACCGCAGTTATTAAGTACATATAATTTTCTACACATCGAATCAAAAAATGGCATTTTAATTTTGTTGACCATTTTGGCCCTTTTTGGACATAAGCCTATAGCCTTATGTTTTTTCATTTTCCCCAAAACATATTTTTCATCATAAATGTCTTAAAACTCAGTATTTTTCACTTATTTCACCGCAGTTATTAAGTACATATAATTTCCTACACATCGGAATCAAAAAATGGCATTTTAATTTTGTTGACCATTTTTGCCCTTTTTTGACATAAGCCTATAGTCTTATGTTTTTTCATTTTCCCCAAAACATATTTTTCATCATAAATGTCTTAAAACTCAGTATTTTTCACTTATTTCACCGCAGTTATTAAGTACATATAATTTTCTATATATCGGAATCAAAAAATGGCATTTTAATTTTGTTGACCATTTTGGCCCTTTTTGGACATAAGCCTATAGCCTTATGTTTTTTCATTTTCCCCAAAACATATTTTTCATCATAAATGTCTTAAAACTCAGTATTTTTCACTTATTTCACCGCAGTTATTAAGTACATATAATTTCCTACACATCGGAATCAAAAAATGGCATTTTAATTTTGTTGACCATTTTGGCCCTTTTTGGACATAAGCCTATAGCCTTATGTTTTTTCATTTTCCCCAAAACACATTTTTCATCATAAATGTCTTAAAACTCATTATTTTTCACTTATTTCACCGCAGTTATTAAGTACATATAATTTTCTACACATCGGAGTCAAATATTGGCATTTTAATTTATTGACCATTTTGGCCCATTTTGGCCATAAGCCTATAGCCTTATGTTTTTTTATTTTTCCCAAAACATATTTTTCATCATAAATGTCTTAAAACTCAGTATTTTTCACTTAATTCACCGCAGTTATTAATTACATATAATTTTCTACACATCGGAATCAAATATTGGCATTTTAATTTTATTGACCATTTTGGCCCATTTTGGGACATAAGCCTATAGCCTTATGTTTTTTAATTTTCCCCCAAAACATATTTTTCATCATAAATGTCTTAAAACTCATTATTTTTCACTTATTTCACCGCAGTTATTAAGTACATATAATTTTCTACACATCGGAATCAAATATTGGCATTTTAATTTTATTGACCATTTTGGCCCATTTTGGACATAAGCCTATAGCCTTATGTTTTTTCATTTTCCCCCAAAACATATTTGTCATCATAAATGTCTTAAAACTCATTATTTTTCACTTATTTCACCGCAGTTATTAAGTACATATAATTTTCTACACATCGGAATCAAATATTGGCATTTTAATTTTATTGACCATTTTGGCCCATTTTGGACATAAGCCTATAGCCTTATGTTTTTTAATTTTCCCCAAAACATATTTTTCATCATAAATGTCTTAAAACTCATTATTTTTCACTTATTTCACCGCAGTTATTAAGTACATATAATTTTTCTACACATCGGAATCAAATATTGGCATTTTAATTTTATTGACCATTTTGGCCCATTTTGGACATAAGCCTATAGCCTTATGTTTTTTCATTTTCCCCAAAACATATTTGTCATCATAAATGTCTTAAAACTCATTATTTTTCACTTATTTCACCGCAGTTATTAAGTACATATAATTTTCTACACATCGGAGTCAAATATTGGCATTTTAATTTTATTGACCATTTTGGCCCATTTTGGCCATAAGCCTATAGCCTTATGTTTTTTCATTTTTCCCAAAACATATTTTTCATCATAAATGTCTTAAAACTCAGTATTTTTCACTTATTTCACCGCAGTTATTAAGTACATATAATTTCCTACACATCGGAATCAAAAAATGGCATTTTAATTTTGTTGACCATTTTTGCCCTTTTTTGACATAAGCCTATAGTCTTATGTTTTTTCATTTTCCCCAAAACATATTTTTCATCATAAATGTCTTAAAACTCAGTATTTTTCACTTATTTCACCGCAGTTATTAAGTACATATAATTTTCTATATATCGGAATCAAAAAATGGCATTTTAATTTTGTTGACCATTTTTGCCCTTTTTGGCCATAAGCCTATATAGCCTTATGTTTTTTCATTTTTCCCAAAACATATTTTTCATCATAAATGTCTTAAAACTCAGTATTTTTCACTTATTTCACCGCAGTTATTAAGTACATATAATTTCCTACACATCGGAATCAAAAAATGGCATTTTAATTTTGTTGACCATTTTGGCCCTTTTTGGACATAAGCCTATATATAGTCTTATGTTTTTTCATTTTCCCCAAAACATATTTTTCATCATAAATGTCTTAAAACTCAGTATTTTTCACTTATTTCACCGCAGTTATTAAGTACATATAATTTTCTACACATCGGAATCAAAAAATGGCATTTTAATTTTGTTGACCATTTTGGCCCTTTTTGGACATAAGCCTATAGCCTTATGTTTTTTCATTTTCCCCAAAACATATTTTTCATCATAAATGGTCTTAAAACTCAGTATTTTTCACTTATTTCACCGCAGTTATTAAGTACATATAATTTCCTACACATCGGAATCAAAAAATGGCATTTTAATTTTGTTGACCATTTTGGCCCATTTTGGACATAAGCCTATAGCCTTATGTTTTTTCATTTTCCCCAAAACATATTTTTCATCATAAATGTCTTAAAACTCATTATTTTTCACTTATTTCACCGCAGTTATTAAGTACATATAATTTTCTACACATCGGAATCAAATATTGGCATTTTAATTTTATTGACCATTTTGGCCCATTTTGGACATAAGCCTATAGCCTTATGTTTTTTCATTTTCCCCAAAACATATTTGTCATCATAAATTGTCTTAAAACTCATTATTTTTCACTTATTTCACCGCAGTTATTAAGTACATATAATTTTCTACACATCGGAATCAAATATTGGCATTTTAATTTTATTGACCATTTTGGCCCATTTTGGCCATAAGCCTATAGCCTTATGTTTTTTCATTTTTCCCAAAACATATTTTTCATTATAAATGTCTTAAAACTCAGTATTTTTCACTTAATTCACCGCAGTTATTAATTACATATAATTTTCTACACATCGGAATCAAATATTGGCATTTAATTTTATTGACCATTTTGGGCCCATTTTGGACATAAGCCTATAGCCTTATGTTTTTTAATTTTCCCCAAAACATATTTTTCATCATAAATGTCTTAAAACTCATTATTTTTCACTTATTTCACCGCAGTTATTAAGTACATATAATTTTCTACACATCGGAATCAAATATTGGCATTTTAATTTTATTGACCATTTTGGCCCATTTTGGACATAAGCCTATAGCCTTATGTTTTTTTCATTTTCCCCAAAACATATTTTTCATCATAAATGTCTTAAAACTCAGTATTTTTCACTTATTTCCCCGCAGTTATTAAGTACATATAATTTTCTACACATCGGAATCAAATATTGGCATTTAAATTTTATTGACCATTTTGGCCCATTTTGGACATAAGCCTATAGCCTTATGTTTTTTCATTTTCCCCCAAAACATATTTGGTCATCATAAATGTCTTAAAACTCATTATTTTTCACTTATTTCACCGCAGTTATTAAGTACATATAATTTTCTACACATCGGAGTCAAATATTGGCATTTTAATTTTATTGACCATTTTGGCCCATTTTGGCCATAAGCCTATAGCCTTATGTTTTTTCATTTTTCCCAAAACATATTTTTCATCATAAATGTCTTAAAACTCAGTATTTTTCACTTATTTCACCGCAGTTATTAAGTACATATAATTTTCTACACCATCGGAATCAAAAAATGGCATTTTAATTTTGTTGACCATTTTGGCCCTTTTTGGACATAAGCCTATAGCCTTATGTTTTTTCATTTTCCCCAAAACATATTTTTCATCATAAATGTCTTAAAACTCAGTATTTTTCACTTATTTCACCGCAGTTATTAAGTACATATAATTTCCTACACATCGGAATCAAAAAATGGCATTTTAATTTTGTTGACCATTTTTGCCCTTTTTTGACATAAGCCTATAGTCTTATGTTTTTTTCATTTTCCCCAAAACATATTTTTCATCATAAATGTCTTAAAACTCAGTATTTTTCACTTATTTCACCGCAGTTATTAAGTACATATAATTTTCTATATATCGGAATCAAAAATGGCATTTTAATTTTGTTGACCATTTTGGCCCTTTTTGGACATAAGCCTATAGCCTTATGTTTTTTCATTTTCCCCAAAACATATTTTTCATCATAAATGTCTTAAAACTCAGTATTTTTCACTTATTTCACCGCAGTTATTAAGTACATATAATTTCCTACACATCGGAATCAAAAAATGGCATTTTAATTTTGTTGACCATTTTGGCCCTTTTTGGACATAAGCCTATAGCCTTATGTTTTTTCATTTTCCCCAAAACACATTTTTCATCATAAATGTCTTAAAACTCATTATTTTTCACTTATTTTCACCGCAGTTATTAAGTACATATAATTTCTACACATCGGAGTCAAATATTGGCATTTTAATTTTATTGACCATTTTGGCCCATTTTGGCCATAAGCCTATAGCCTTATGTTTTTTTATTTTTCCCAAAACATATTTTTCATCATAAATGTCTTAAAACTCATTATTTTTCACTTATTTCACCGCAGTTATTAAGTACATATAATTTTCTACACATCGGAATCAAATATTGGCATTTTAATTTTATTGACCATTTTGGCCCATTTTGGACATAAGCCTATAGCCTTATGTTTTTTCATTTTCCCCAAAACATATTTTTCATCATAAATGTCTTAAAACTCATTATTTTTCACTTATTTCACCGCAGTTATTAAGTACATATAATTTTCTACACATCGGAATCAAATATTGGCATTTTAATTTTATTGACCATTTTGGCCCAATTTGGCCATAAGCCTATAGCCTTATGTTTTTTCATTTTTCCCAAAACATATTTTTCATTATAAATGTCTTAAAACTCAGTATTTTTCACTTAATTCACCGCAGTTATTAATTACATATAATTTTCTACACATCGGAATCAAATATTGGCATTTTAATTTTATTGACCATTTTGGCCCATTTTGGACATAAGCCTATAGCCTTATGTTTTTTAATTTTCCCCAAAACATATTTTTCATCATAAATGTCTTAAAACTCATTATTTTTCACTTATTTCACCGCAGTTATTAAGTACATATAATTTTCTACACATCGGAATCAAATATTGGCATTTTAATTTTATTGACCATTTTGGCCCATTTTGGACATAAGCCTATAGCCTTATGTTTTTTCATTTTCCCAAAAACATATTTTTCATCATAAATGTCTTAAAACTCAGTATTTTTCACTTATTTCCCCCCAGTATTAAGTACATATAATTTTCTACACATCGGAATCAAATATTGGCATTTAAATTTTATTGACCATTTTGGCCCATTTTGGACATAAGCCTATAGCCTTATGTTTTTTCATTTTCCCCAAAACATATTTGTCATCATAAATGTCTTAAAACTCATTATTTTTCACTTATTTCACCGCAGTTATTAAGTACATATAATTTTCTACACATCGGAGTCAAATATTGGCATTTTAATTTTATTGACCATTTTGGCCCATTTTGGCCATAAGCCTATAGCCTTATGTTTTTTCATTTTTCCCAAAACATATTTTTCATCATAAATGTCTTAAAACTCAGTATTTTTCACTTATTTCACCGCAGTTATTAAGTACATATAATTTTCTATATATCGGAATCAAAAAATGGCATTTTAATTTTGTTGACCATTTTTGCCCTTTTTGGCCATAAGCCTATATAGCCTTATGTTTTTTCATTTTTCCCAAAACATATTTTTCATCATAAATGTCTTAAAACTCAGTATTTTTCACTTATTTCACCGCAGTTATTAAGTACATATAATTTCCTACACATCGGAATCAAAAAATGGCATTTTAATTTTGTTGACCATTTTGGCCCTTTTTGGACATAAGCCTATATATAGTCTTATGTTTTTTCATTTTCCCCAAAACATATTTTTCATCATAAATGTCTTAAAACTCAGTATTTTTCACTTATTTCACCGCAGTTATTAAGTACATATAATTTTCTACACATCGGAATCAAAAAATGGCATTTTAATTTTGTTGACCATTTTGGCCCTTTTTGGACATAAGCCTATAGCCTTATGTTTTTTCATTTTCCCCAAAACATATTTTTCATCATAAATGTCTTAAAACTCAGTATTTTTCACTTAATTCACCGCAGTTATTAATTACATATAATTTTCTACAC